>SJYG01000305.1:766050-807238 GCA_006410535.1 Litocranius walleri | reverse complement strand
CTCTTGAGAGTCCCTTGGACTGCAAGGAGATCCAACCAGTCCATTCTGAAGGAGATCAGCCCTGGGGTTTCTTTGGAAGGAATGATGCTAAAGCTGAAACTCCAATACTTTGGCCACCTCATGCGAAGAGTTGACTCATTGGAAAAGACTCTGATGCTGGGAGGGATTGGGGGCAGGAGGAGAAGGGGATGAGCGAGGATGAGATGGCTGGATGGCATCACGGACTCGATGGACATGTCTGGGTAAACTCTGGGAGTTGGTGATGGACAGGGAGCCCTGGCGTGCTGCGATTCATGGGGTCGCGAAGAGTCGAACACGACTGAGCGAGTGAACTGAATACATTAATTTTACGTTAAAATACTTAGTTTAAAAGAAACTAAAGTAAGTTTACGGTGTTTCTTTCCCTTTGGAGTGCTGAGTCATCTCTGGTGCTCTTGGGATTGCTTTAGTTCAGTTCAGTTCAGTCACTCAGTCATGTCCGACTCTGCAACCCCATGAATCGCAGCACGCCAGGCCTCCCTGTCCATCACCAGCTCCCAGAGTTCACTCAGACTCACGTCCATCAAGTCCGTGATGCCACCCAGCCATCTCATCCTCGGTCGTCCCCTTCTCCTCCCGCCCTCAACCCCTCCCAGCATCAGAGTCTTTTCCAATGAGTCAACTCTACATGAGGTGGCCAAAGTACCGGAGTTTCAGCTTCAGCATCAGTCCTTCCAATGAACACCCAGGACTGGTCTCCTTTAAGATGGACTGGTTGGATCTCCTTGCAGTCCAAGGGACTCTCAAGAGTCTTCTCCAGCACCACAGTTCAAAAGCCTCAGTTCTTCGGCGCTCAGCCTTCTTCACAGTCCAACTCTCACATCCATACATGACCACTGGGAAAACCATAGCCTTGACTAGTCGGACCTTAGTCGGCAAAGTAATGTCTCTGCTTTTGAATATGCTGTCTAGGTTGGTCATGACTTTTCTTCCAAGGAGTAAGCGTCTTTTAATTTCATGACTGCAGTCACCATCTGCAGTGATTTTGGAGCCCCGAGAAATAAAGCCTGCCACTGTTTCCACTGTCTCCCCGTCTGTTTCCCGTGACGTGATGGGACCAGGCGCCGTGACCGGGTTGCTCACCTGCTTCAGATTTCTCTCTGTCTCTGCGGTGCTTGGTGGCAGTGGCCGTGGTTTTTTTGCCACTTGGTCGTGTCCAGCTCTTTGGGGCCCCATGGACTGTAACCCGCCGTGGGATTCTCCAGGCGAGAATACTGGAGGGGGTGCCATTCCCTCCTCCAGAGGCTCTTCCCGACCCAGGGATCGAAGCCAGGCCCCCGGCATTGGCCAGCAGGTTCTTTCCCACTGAGCCACGGGGAGGGCCCGGCTTGCTGCTGGCCTCACTCCTGGCACCACATGCATTTATTAAGGAAGCAGAGCCCTGCTGAGCGCCGGGGCCTCTGCAGCGGCCTCTGCCCCGAGTCTCACCCCACCCCGGCCCCCGCGGAGGCCGTTCTGTGTGTACAAGGGGGCCCCTGCGGGGTTCAGCTCCCTGTTCTGGCTGCAGACTCACCTCCCGCCCCGCCCCGCCGCCCCCAGGCCCTGCGGCAGGAAGGCTGTGTCCCTGGCAGCCCTGCCCTTGGCTGAGCCCCGTCCTTCCTGCTCTCCCAGTGCTCCGCTCTGCCTTTCCGCCGAGGACCTCCGCTGGGGCCTGCCCGCCCTTCCTGCCAGGAGCTGTGCCTAGAGGAGAGGAGGCTCCACCCCATCTGGAGGCAGCTGCACGCCCACGAGGGGCTCCAGCTCCTTGCACCTGGGGAGGGCAGCAAAGACCTCTCAGGGCTCCTTGTGAGTCAGCTTCACCCTCTGCCCGGCTCCTCCGTCCCTCTGCCTCCGCTGTGGGCCCTCTTCCTGGCGCTCCTCTACAGTCCCCTCTGCAGGGGGCAGGCCTCTAGCCTTTTCTGACGCCACACGACAGCTCACGAAACTACAAGTGTTGGTCCAGCTCTGTGACCCATGGACTGTAACCTGCCAGGCCCCCTGTCCATGGGATTCTCCAGGCAAGAATACTGGAGTGGGTGCCATGCCCTTCTCCAGGGGAGCTTTCCCACCCAGGGATCAAACCCCGGTCTCCTTCATTGCAGGCGGCTTCTTCACCATGTAGCCATAAGGAAAGCCTTGTTTACAGCTCATAAACAATTTTTTTTTCTCCTTGCATCATTACAAAGTGATCCTGTGAAGCAGGGCTGGCAGGGGCATGTGCCCTTTAAAATGGGCCCCCAGGACCTCACCATTACAGCACCGTGATGAACTCTGGACATCAAGTCAAGGATACACATGTCATTAGATTCATTTGAGAAGGCAGGGAAATGTTACATATTCAAGTAAGGTGGCAGAATCAGCACTCAAGGAAAAGGGTGATCTGTATGTTTTAAGAGAGGAATTTTAAGACAGGAAACCAGTTTTCAACTAAGGCAGGGAGGGGTGCCTTAGGGGGCTCAGAGGGGTGAGCTCTTGGTGCCCAGACAGCAGGGGAAAAAGCAGATGCTGCCCCCACGGCCGCCCCTTCCGTCCACACGCAGTCTGGAAAGACCCAGCGGGAGCCCCACTGTCAGGGCCAATGCTTCTATCCCATAAAGAGAGAAAAAAGGGTTCAGTTGAAAGACCAGAAAGGACAGACTCGCATGAAGCCACACAGTTCCCTGTGGGATTAACGTCAAGACATCTCGAGCGGATTGCTTTGTGGGTTTAGCAAACAGCCTGAGATCTTCGCTGGAGCAGGGACCCTCCTGGGGCTGTAGGGGATGTGAGTCAACAGAGACTCGAGCTTTGAGGCAGAGCTTAGAATGTCCACTCTGCGGGGCTTTGTCAACGGCTGGGCGTTCAGAGCGACCATCCTGTTTTACAGGTTTTCTTCTCGTTTGGTGGAACCTGCTTTTTGGAAGGATATTTTGATACTCGTTGATGAAATAGGTTGTATTTTCAAACTCCGTAAACCCCTAAGAAGGTCTGTCTGCAGAGCTCATGTGAAATGTACACAACAGAATCGTCCAGTAGACCTTGAGTGTTAACCACTTTGAGTAATTTTCCCTCGGACATTTTTCCTACAAAACCTTTAAAATAATAGAACCGTTTAACACTGTAACTTTAATTCTTATTTATACCTTCTCACAAGAAAAGTAAAGTGCTATGGATTAAGAAAAAAGAGAGACACTGGTGAAGGGCGTGGGACAGTTGAGTGGATGTGTAGAACGGAGCTCTGAGCTCAACCTTTGTTGTTCTCGGTTCATGAACTGCTGAAGCCTAGCTTGAAGGCTTTTGAGCACAACCTTGTTGGCATGTGAAATGAGCACAATTGTGAGGTAGTTTGAACATTCTTTGGCATTGCCCTTCTTTGAGACTGGAATGAAAACTGACCTTTCCCAGTCCTGTGGCTGCTGCTGAGTTTTCCGAATTTGCTGGCACATTGAGTGCATCACTTTAACAGCATCATCTTTTAGGATTTGAAGTAGCTCAGCTGGTATTCCCTAACTTCCTCTAGCTTGGTTTGTAGTCTCAGCCTTTCTTTCTACTAGTAATAGCTGTGTAACATCAACTCACTTAGCGTAGTTTGCTTTTGTCAGCTTTCGCGATGAAGTGAGGGGGGTTTGGACCAAGAGATCCCTACAGCTCCCCTAGCCATGTTAGGTTGTGGTCCTGTGTTAAACTATTCCATCATTACATTGAGACTGCATTGCTTTAGCTCTGAGTTACAGCCTCATACATCTGTGTGCCTGCTTACTGATGAAATAAAGACTACTGGAGGGCAAGGGGTCTTGATTAGAGTCTCACACACTGCTGGCACAGATGTTGGCCCCAGTTGCTTTCTGGCTCTGGACCATACCATCTCCTGACCCAAACCCTCTGCTGTTGGGAACTGTGTGAACAGGGTGGGGTTTGCAATTAGAATGCCTCCCTTTAAAGCAAGTACAGCATACATTTGCAAATCTTAAATTTTTAAAAAAGTAAAAAATGATTTTCAATATAAAATAATTTCAAATAAAATAATAAAGGCATCTGCAAAAGATCTCCCAGATACATTTTTAAATCACTGTGTTGTGCTTCCCTGCTGCTGTTCACTCACTGAGTCGTGTCCGGCTCCTGGAGACCCCGTGGACTGCAGCATGCCAGGCCCCTCTGTCCTCCACTATCTCCCAGAGTTTGCTCACACTCAGGTGCATTGAGCCAGGAATGCTATCCAAGCATCTCATCCTCTGTCGTCCCCTCCTCCTCCTGCCCACAGTCTTTCTCAGCTTTACGGTCTTTTCCAGAAAGTCAGCTCTTCGCATCAGGCGGCCAAAGTATCGGAGCTTCAGCATCAGACTTTCCAGGGAATATTCAGGACTGGTTTCCTTTAGGATTGTCTGGCTGGATCTCCTTGCAGTCCAAGGGACTCTCAAGAGTCTTCTCCAACACCATGGTTCAAAAGCATCGACTCTTAAGTGCTCAGCCATATTCAAGGCCCAGATCTCGCAACTGTGCACGACCGCTGGAAAAACCAAGGCTTTGACCATAAGGGCTTTCTCAGCAAAGTGATGTCTCTGCTTTTTAATATGCTGTCTGGGTTGGTCATAGCTTTCCTTCTAGGGAGCAAATGTCTTTTATTTTCATGGCTGCAGTCACCATTCATAGTCATTTTGGAGCCCAAGAAAATAAAATCTGTCACTGTTTCCACCTTTTCCCCTTCTGTTTGCCATGAAGTGATGGGACTGGATGCCATGATCTTAGTTTTCTGAATGTTGAGGTTTAAGCCAGCTTTTCACTCTCCTCTCTCACACTCATTAAGAGGCTTTCTAGTTCCTCTTCACCTTCTGGCATTAGAGTGGTATCATCTTCATATCTGAGGTTCTTGCTCTTTCTCCCGCAATCTTGATTCCAGCCTGTGATTCATCCAGCCCGGCATTTCTCATGATGTACTCTGCATATAAGTTAAATAAGCAAGGTGACAATATACAGCCTTGACGTACTCCTTTCCCAACTGTGAACCAGTTAGTTGTTCCATGTCTGGTTCTAACTATTGCTTCTTGACTTGAATACACGTTTCTCAGGAGGCAGGTCAGGTGGTCTGGTATTCCCACCTCTTTAAGAATTTCCCAGTTGGTGACGGTGATCCACACAGTGAAAGGCGTTAGTGTAGTCAGTGAAGCAGAAGCAGATGTTTTTCTAGAATTCCCTTGATTTCTCTATGATCCAATTGATGCTGGCGATTTGATCTCTGGTTCCTCTGCCTTTTCTAAACCCAGCTTGTACATCTGGAAGTTCTTGGTTCATGTACTACTGAACCCTGGTTTGAAGGATTTTGAGCATTGCCTTGCTAGCATGTGAAATGAACACAATTGTACAGTAGTTTAAACATTCTTTGGCATTGCCCTTCTTTGAGATTGGAATGAAAACTGACCTTTTCCAGTCCTGTTGCCGCTGCTGAGTTTTCCAAATTTGCTGGCACATTGAGTGCAGCACTTTAACAGCCTCATCTTTTAGGATTTTAGATAGCTCAGGTGGAATTCCATCACCTCCACTAGCTTTGCTCATAGTAACACTTCCTAATGCCCTTGACGTCACACTCCAGGAAGTCTGGCTCTGGGTGAGTGGCCGCACCGTCGTGGTTATTCAGGTCGTTAGATCTTTTCTGCACGGTTGCTCTGGGCATTCTTGTCGTCTCTTCTTGGTCTCCTCACTTCTGTTAGGTCCACACTTCCTGTCCTTTGTCACGGCCCTCCTTGCACGAAAGGGTCCCGTGATAACTCCAGTTTTCTTGACAGGATCTCTAGTCTTTTCTGTTCTGCTGTTTTTCCTCTCCTTCTTTGCATTGTTCATTTAAGAAGTCTTTCTTATCTCTCCTTGCTAGTCTCTGGAACTCTGCATTCAGTTGGATCTATCTTTCCCTATCTTTTACTTCATAAATTGACCAAAATCTGCATTGGAGATGTTTTTAGTAACAGCCTTGTGGAGATGTAATTGGCATGCCCTGTAGTCCATCAGTAAGGTATGTAGTTCAATGGTTTTGTGTTCTCAGACCTCTCCAGTCATTGCCATCATCTGTGTATTTCAGAACATTTGCATCACCTCGTAAGAAGCCTCGTATCCGCTGGCCAGTGCTTCCCCTGCCCACCCCAGCTCTTGGCACTTTCTCATCTACTTTCTGACTGTTGCTTTGCCTGTTTTAGATGTTTCACGCATCGTTTTTTAAATTTCAAAATCTTTGGGCATTTTGGTAAAATGTTTGAAATGTGGTAGGACTTATACCCAGCTTTTCAGGAGAGCTTAGAGAGCTCTGTAGCTTTGAGAACAGAACTCAAACCTCTTAGCAGCTGTAAGAGATGAGATCCGGATCCAAGCTCTGTTCTCCATCCTCACCCCTGCCCACCCCTCCNCTGCCCACCCCTCCCCCACCTCCAGAACCTCCCGTCCGGCCCCTAAGGCACCCCTAAGGACTCTTTCTTTCTTAGCGTTCTCCACACCCCCACTGTCTGGCACCCAGTATCAGCAATGTCTGTTAATGTGCATCCCGACTTTGCTGTGGCTCGAGTAAACAGATGTTCCCAGAGAGAGGGCTTAGTAAGATGTAGGTGTCACCAAGGGCTGCCAGGCACCTTGACCTGGGCAGGTGGCTTCAGGGAGAGATGCCCCAGGCTGCACGGGGGCAGCGTGACCCGGGGGAGGGAAGCATGTCAGGCTGGGTGCAGGCGGGAAGGCCCAAGCCATTAGCACCTGGCCAGAACTGGGGCAGCAGGGCCCAGGTGAGTTCCTGGGGACGCCTGCCCACACCTCTGCGGGTTTCATCGGCAGATCTTCCCTCAGTGTGTCGTTACGAAGAGGTTTACAGAAAAGATGAATGTTACCGCCAACTCCTATTCACCTGTCACCTGGATCCTGTGCTGGGTGCTTGCTTCTCACACATCTGTCCATCTTTCTATTCCTGTAACCAAGTCCAGTTTATAAGGACGTCTTTCAAAGTGGGACACAGACATCCAGGCTTCAGTGCTAAACGCTCCAGCATGAATATCATCGAGTAGAGTTCCACGTTCACCTTCTGTTTTCTATGGAGGTAACATTTACTTGGGCTTTCCTGATGGCTCAGTGGTCAAGAATCCGCCTGTAGTGCAGGAGATGCAGGTTTGATCCCTGGGTGGGGAAGATCCCCTGGAGAAGGAAATGGAAACCTGCTCTGGTATTCTTGCTTGGAAGATCCCACGGACAGAGGAGCCTGATGGGTCACAGTCCGTGGGGGTGCAAGAATCTGACACAGCTTAGCAACTAGACATCAACAACACTTACTTGTAATGACAAGTCCCAGTTTCAGGCTCATGCGTCATTTCTGACAAGAACGCAGACCCATGTAACTCAGGCCCTTTTCAAGATACCCTCACCTAGAGAGTCAAGAGGCACAACCTTTCAGTTATAAAGCAAACAAGTCCTGGGAATGGAGGTGCAGCTTGGTGGCCGCAGTTAATGATTCCCTACTGCCTGTGTATTTGTTTCAAATGTTTTTCTATGTGTTTGGCTGCATCAGCTTGGCTGCATCAGCTCTTAGCTGCAGCGCTAAGGATATTTGTTATCCTTAGCGGCACCGGTAGGACCGCTGGGGTCCAGACTCTCTAGCTGGGATGCAAGGGCTGACTTGCTCCATGGCACGTGGGTTCTTAGCTCACCGACCAGGAATGGAACCCATGTCCCCTGCATTGCAAGGCAGGTGCTTAACCACTGGACCAGCAGGGAAGCCCCTGCACCGTGTGTCTGAAAGCTGCTGAGAGTGGATCTTAAAAGTTCTCATCATAAGAAGAAACTTCTGCAGCTGGGCAATGACACATAGTAGCCAGTCTTATTATGGCGATCATTTCACAGTATATACAAACACCCAGTCATCGTGGCGTACACCTGAGGCTAACATGATGTTTTATGTCAATAATACCTGTGTGGTTTTGACCAACCCAGACAGCATATTAAAAAGCAGAGATGTTACTTTGCCAATAAAGGTCTGTCTAGCCAAGGCTATGGATTTTCCAGCAGTCATGTATGGATGTGAGAGTTGGACTTATAAAGAAAGCTGAGGGCCAAAGAATTGATGCTTCTGAACTGTGGTGTTGAAGACTCTTGAGAGTCCCCTGGACTGCAAGGAGATCCAAGCAGTCCACCCTAAAGAAAATCAGTCTTGAATATTCACTGGAAGGACTGATGCTGAAGCGGAAACTCCAATCCTTTGGCCACCTGATGGGAAGAACTGACACACTGGGAAAGACCCTGATGCTGGGAAAGACTGAAGGCGGGAAGAGAAGGGGGCGACAGAGGATGAGGTGGCTGGATGGCATCACCGACTCGATGGACGTGAGTCTGAGTGAACTCCGGGAGTTGGTGATGGACAGGGAGGCCTGGCGTGCTGCAGTCCATGGGGTCACGGTCGGACAGGACTGAGCGAGTGAACTGCACTGAACTGATATCTCTGTAGAGGAAAAGATGCCGCCGCCCCGGAGATCCCTTGCGCTCTCCGCACAGTCCAGAGGCGGGCAGTGCTCTGACTCCGCGCTGCGGTTTCTCTTTGCCTGTCCCAGAGCGGCTTGCAGATGGGCTCACAGTACGTCTCTGCTCAAGGCTCTGTTCTCGGGTTCTTGACCGTCGCGCACGACTCACCCACACCCTTGTGTGTTGGTAGTCCATTCCTGGTTGTCGCCACGCAGCACCGCCTTGCACAAGGGGCAGCCCAGGTGTGTGTACCCAGTCACTGGCTCAGAGACACGTGGGTGTTTCCAGTTTGGGGCGAGTAGGGATGGAGCTGCTGTGAACTTTCTTGCACAAGTCATTGTGTGGACATGTTTTCATTTCTCTTGAGCAAAGACTCAGGCATGATATTTACAGGTCGGAGGTGAAGTGGATGATTCGTTTTGTAAGGATCTGATACTGACCAGGGTTCTTGGCTTTCCCCGGTCAGTAGAAATTGACCAGAGGCCAGACAAGAAATCAGGAGAGGCTTCACTGGGGCCCCTACAGCGCTGGCGGGAGTGCCCCCTCCCTGCCGCTTCCCTGGACAGCAGGGGCTGAGGACAGGGGCGCGCCCAGGGGGCAGGCGGAGGGGCGGCTCCGCTTGTCTGCCCGCCACTCCCGGTGGTTTTGTGGGCAGGGGTGTGCAGCAGGGCCTACCCTGCTTTTGCTCCTGATATCCTGTGTTTTAAATTATTTTATTTGCTCCTTTATCATTTACCTTTGGCTGTGCGAAGGGTTGACTCACTGGAAAAGACTCTGATGCTGGGAGGGATTGGGGGCAGGAGGAGAAGGGGACGACAGAGGATGAGGTGGCTGGATGGCATCACTGGCTCGAGGATGTGAGTCTGAGTGAACTCCGGGAGTTGGTGATGGACAGGGAGGCCTGGCGTGCTGCGATTCCTGGGGTCACAAAGAGTCAGACACGACGGAGCGACTGGACTGAACTGTGCTGGGTCTTCACCGCCGTGTGGGCTTTTCTCGGTCACGGCCCGCGGGGCTGCTCTCTCGGGGCGGCGTGCCGGCTTCTCGTCGCGGCAGAGTCTCTTTTGTGGCGCACGGGTCAGGCACTCGGGCTTCAGTAGCTGTGGTGCCCGGGCTTAGTTGCTCTGCGGCATGTGGGATCTTCTGGACCAGGGATCGACCCTGTGTCCCCTGCACTGGCGGGCGGATTCTCCACCGCTGAGCTTCAGGGAAGCCCCCAGCGTCCTGCTTTTGCTTTTGGGTCTTCAGGAGCGGCAGCGGGGACTTCTCGGGGTCTCTTCCCCGGAACTTGCCCTAGCTGTGTCTGCATGCAGCAGTCTTCAGCCCCGTGTGCTTTCTTTGTATTTTGCTGCTGGGAGAGACCTGTCTGGGAGCAAGCCTGCAGCGAGGTGTCCCAGATTCCAGTCTGTCTCAGAGCCGTCAGACGCTTTTTCCAAGCGAAAGGTGAAAGCGTTAGTCGCTCAGTCGTGTCCGACTCTTTGGGACCCCATGGACTGTATAGCCCGTCAGGCTCCTCTGTCCATGGTATTCTCCAGGCAAGAATCCTGGACTGGGGTGTCTTTTCCTCCTCCCGGGGGATCTTCCCGCCCCGGGGATTGAAGCCGGGTCTCCTGCACTGCAGGGAGGTTCTTACCCATTTGGGCAGTTGTGCTGCTTACACTCTGACCAACACTTAGGGAGAGCCCCACTCATCCTGTGCCCTGCCTAGCACTGGGCGCTGTCTGTCCTTGAAATCTCAGCCATTCTGCTGGACAGGTTTGTAGGTTTGGGACAATGTCTGGAAGGTTCTAGGGGAGAAGACGAGCCAGCTGATGGGCACGCACTCTTGGGTGGCGCAAGGAAACAGACTGACCTTCTAACAACCTCGGGGTGGCCATGCTCAGGGGTCCGCCCCAGCTTCAGAGCAGCTCCATCCGAGTCGAGGGATCCCCACATCATCCTGGTCCTGCCGCTAACTTGGGGTGCCACCTTGAGACTTCCCTCTGACACATGAGGAGATCGACGATTGCCAAGGTTCCCCTCTGCTTTTAACTTCCATGAGGTGAAGTCAGAGGTGGTGGGGTGCAGCCTTGCCGCTCAGCAGGATCCTGGGGTGGGGGAGTCCAGGTGCCCCGCCCACCTCCAGGGACACTCGTGGCCCCCCGGCCTGGATGGCATCTCCTCTGACTGAGTGTTGAATAAACACTGTTGAGTGAAGGTCTTTGGTACCGGCACCTCCTATATTTCTGAAGTTGCAAATCTGGACACTTGCATTTTACAAGGAGCAAACTAGGACGTGCATTGTTGAACTTTATGGGGTAAATGTTGCTTTTGATTCGCCAGCTGGCATTAATTTTATCTACTTTGTTGCTGTTGTTGTTGTTCTATTGCTAACTCGTGCCCAACTCTTTTTTGTCTTTTTGTTTTTTTATTGAAGGATAATTGCTTTACAGATTTTGTTGTTTTCTCTTTGCAAACCCAGCAATAGCCTACCAGGCTACTCTGTCGGTGGGATTTCCCAGGCAAGAAGACTGGAGGGGATTGCCATTTCCTTCTCCAGGGGATCTGGACAACCTGCATATTAGGCAATCTCCTCTCTTCCTAATGAAAGGATAAAAGTAAGAAGCTTCATTTTTGCTACTTTGAATATGCAAACTTTCAGGCAGGAATCAGAGAATAAATAATCAGTGGCCTAACTGTACTATTCATGACTGCAGGCGCACATTTAAAATTACATATTGTGCAACATAGTGATTTAAAACGCTTCCATTTTCCTACTCTCTCATCATATGAAAAGTTTTTCTTCAGACTTTTCACATGCACCGCTGACGTCATCTTTGCCCTAAAGCTGCTTCTTAAGTCACCCACAGCAGATTTCCAGAAGCATGCCCTCTTTCACAGGCGGTGTGAGCAGCTCTTCCTCAGTGCATGCAGTGAGCTGTGGCTAGAACTCCTTCAAACGTTTCAGAAACTTCTATCTGGGGAGGTTTTGAACATATATCGGGACTTCCCTGGGCTCTCTGATGGGCACGCACTCTTGGGTGGCGCAAGGAAACAGACTGACCTTCTAACAACCTCGGGGTGGCCATGCTCAGGGGTCCGCCCCAGCTTCAGAGCAGCTCCATCCGAGTCGAGGGATCCCCACATCATCCTGGTCCTGCCGCTAACTTGGGGTGCCACCTTGAGACTTCCCTCTGACACATGAGGAGATCGACGATTGCCAAGGTTCCCCTCTGCTTTTAACTTCCATGAGGTGAAGTCAGAGGTGGTGGGGTGCAGCCTTGCCGCTCAGCAGGATCCTGGGGTGGGGGAGTCCAGGTGCCCCGCCCACCTCCAGGGACACTCGTGGCCCCCCGGCCTGGATGGCATCTCCTCTGACTGAGTGTTGAATAAACACTGTTGAGTGAAGGTCTTTGGTACCGGCACCTCCTATATTTCTGAAGTTGCAAATCTGGACACTTGCATTTTACAAGGAGCAAACTAGGACGTGCATTGTTGAACTTTATGGGGTAAATGTTGCTTTTGATTCGCCAGCTGGCATTAATTTTATCTACTTTGTTGCTGTTGTTGTTGTTCTATTGCTAACTCGTGCCCAACTCTTTTTTGTCTTTTTGTTTTTTTATTGAAGGATAATTGCTTTACAGATTTTGTTGTTTTCTCTTTGCAAACCCAGCAATAGCCTACCAGGCTACTCTGTCGGTGGGATTTCCCAGGCAAGAAGACTGGAGGGGATTGCCATTTCCTTCTCCAGGGGATCTGGACAACCTGCATATTAGGCAATCTCCTCTCTTCCTAATGAAAGGATAAAAGTAAGAAGCTTCATTTTTGCTACTTTGAATATGCAAACTTTCAGGCAGGAATCAGAGAATAAATAATCAGTGGCCTAACTGTACTATTCATGACTGCAGGCGCACATTTAAAATTACATATTGTGCAACATAGTGATTTAAAACGCTTCCATTTTCCTACTCTCTCATCATATGAAAAGTTTTTCTTCAGACTTTTCACATGCACCGCTGACGTCATCTTTGCCCTAAAGCTGCTTCTTAAGTCACCCACAGCAGATTTCCAGAAGCATGCCCTCTTTCACAGGCGGTGTGAGCAGCTCTTCCTCAGTGCATGCAGTGAGCTGTGGCTAGAACTCCTTCAAACGTTTCAGAAACTTCTATCTGGGGAGGTTTTGAACATATATCGGGACTTCCCTGGGCTCCCCTGGTGGCTCAGATGGTAAAGCGTCTGCCTACAATGTGGGAGACCTGGGTTCGATCCCTGGGTTGGGAAGATCCCCTGGAGAAGGAAATGGCAACCCACTCCAGGACTCTTGCCTGGAAAATCCCATGGACGGAGGAGCCTGGTGGGCTACAGTCCACGGAGTCGCAAAGAGTCAGATATGACTGAGCGACTTCACTTCACTCTGAACACACGTAGGAGAACAGAGAATAAACAAGGACTGGCTTTGTGAATTATTAATGGTCTGTTTTGCTTTACCTGTTCCTCCTCCATTTTGCAATAATCACTTTAATTTTATTATTCTATTTGAAGGGTAGTTGATTTGCAATGCTGTGCCAGTCTCTGCTATACAGCGAAGTGAGCCAGTTATACACGTATATACATTCTTTCAACTATCCACTTCCGTTACGGTTTATCCCCGTAGACTGGATACAGTTCCCCGTGCTACGCAGGTCCTTGTTGTCTCCCCATCCCGTATGTAGGACGTCGCACCTGCTAATCCCAATCCTCCCCCGCCCGGGGCACCCACAAGTCCGGTCTCTGTCTGTGAGCTTGTCTCCGCTTTGTTGTTAGGGGCATCCGTGCCATACTTTAGGGTCCACATACAGCGACAGCATGTGGTGTTGGCCTCTCTGTCTTGCCCAGTGTAGTAATCTCCAGGCCCACCCACGCGGCTGCAGATGGCGTCCCTGAGCTCTTGCTGGTGGCCGTGTACCCTGGCTTTATCCGCTGCTCTGTCGGCGGCCGTGCGGGTCGCTTCCCCGTCTCGGATCCTGTAACTGGTGCTGTAATGGACGCTGGCCGTGTGCGTCTTGTTGAACCGCGTTTTCTCGGGATATACGCCCAGGACTGAGGCTGCTCCGGCACGTGGCAGCTCCGTTTTTAGTTTTTGAGGAGCCACACTGTTCTCCATACTGGCTGCACCAGTTTACATTCCCACCCACAGTGTAGGGGGTCCCCCTTCCCCAGCCCCTCTCCAGCGCTTGACACTTGGAGACTCTAATGGTGGCCGTTCTGACCGTGTGAGGTGGCGCAGCAACTCTTTCAAAGTGAGTCTCAAGCCTCAGTCATTCACTCCGTCAGCATCATAACCCTAACCCTAACCCTAACCCTATCCCCCATTGACTCGTAAGAGCTTTCCTCGGCTAGCTCATGCGACTCAGGGTCCAGATTCCCACGATGCCTTTGGTTGGTGGGCTCTTAAATCTCTTAATTTACGGACTCTCCCCTGCCTTCTTCATCTTTCTCTTGGAGTTACTTAGTGAGGGATCAGCTCTCTTGTCCTGCAGAGTTTCCCACGTCGCGTGCTTCGCTGAGTCTACCATGTTCTTTGAGCACCTTCATGTCTGCTCAGCCGGTTCCGACCAAGAGGACTCAGATGGTCAGCCTCGTCCATTCTGCCCTACGCTGGCCAGTGGCCCTCTGGGTTCAGGAGCAGCGATGGTCTTTGCCCAGATCCATCGTGTGACAAGGATGCAAAACGGCAAAGTTCTGATTCTGTCCTTCTTTTCATTTGCTGGATTTTTTTTTTTCCCCAAAGAAGATTTTTCTGTCTTTGATTTATGATTATTCTAGGGCAGAGTTCCTTAGATGTCTGATTTTTTTCCTTCATATTTACCAGTTTTCAGAATAATAATTAGTTGCTGAACATCCTCCAGAGATGACAAAGAATATTTTTAATTTTAGTTTCACTTTGAACCTGTGGGTGATGAGCTCCAATTCCCCACAGTTACTCTTTCTGATGATCAAATCGCCTCATTTTTGGCTTGTTTGAGCCCCGTCAGTGTCCTCTTGAGTCCTTTGGATGTGACCCTAGGAAAGACAGGTGTTTCAGGCTTATCTTCTGTATTTCCTGCCCCATACCTGGAATTAACTGTATTCCGTGGACCCTTGGTAGCCTCTTAGCAGGAAAGGCACTTAAAAACCGCAAGCTGGGTGCTGGGGTGCTCATAACTCCTGGGTCCACTGTTGTTCCCAGATGTTGCTGGGAAATACTTCATTCTTTTGAAGAGTGTGCTGAGGTTATACTGGTATTTTTCGTCTAGTTGAAGGCTTACAGAGCTTTTCCTTAAACTGTTAGATTTTATATCGTTTCAGCAATAACAGCAGAGAGCTTGGTTCCTAGCGATGCGTGGTGCCGTGTGTGTGTCTCAGAGTCATGCCGCCCGCACTCGCAGGACATGATGAGCGAAGCGCTCCAAGGCTTGCCTGCCCGTCTTTGCTCTTTAGAGTGCCTCTCGCTGGGGGAGCAAATGACCGTTTCTAAGTCAAACCTCGGAGCCCTCCGCGTGACTAACCTCCCTTCCTGTCCCTTCCAGCTCATCCTGTGCCGGCTTCACAGGGAACCTATTGCGGCCGTGTCCCTGCTGCCTTCTGGGGAAGGGGCTGGAGAGTTTCCGCCAAATCTTCTCATCTCCCTGTGAACAAGTCCTCCACGTGCCCCGAGTCACAGCTCAGCTGTGACGCCCCTCTTTTCTGCACCCATCTCCCCTGACAGGGCACCGCGCAGGGCACTCCCCACTGCCCCTCTGCTTCCCCTTCTCGGCCATGTCTGCGTCTCATTGCTCACGAGTTCCGGGAGCCCTGTGTCCCGCTCTGGCCCGCTCGAGTCTCCCACAGCATCCGGGGAGGCAGAGGGGCTCCCTGCCAGCGGGACAGGGGCTGGCGGGGCACAGACGCGGGCTGTCTGGGGAAGGGCCTGCCCAGTGAGAGCTCCATTTCAGGGGCCTGCATGCTCCCGAGCTGTGTGAATATGCGCAAACAGAGCCTGTCATCAACCTGCTGGAACATTGCGCACGACGCGGTGGTGGTGTTCAGCTGCTCCGCCGCGCTCAACTCCTTGTGGCCCCTTGGACGCAGCCCGCCAGGCTCCTCTGTCCTCCACTGTCTCCTGGAGCTTGCTGAAACTCATGTCCATCCAGTTGGTGACGCCATCCAACCATCTCATCCTCCGTCATCCCCTTCTCCTCCCGCTTTCAAACTTGCCCAGCATCAGGGTCTTTTCAAGGAGTCAGTTCTTCGCATCAGCTGGCCAATGTACTGCAGTTTCAGCTTCAGCACCAGTCCTTCCAGTGAATACTCAGGACTGATTTCCTCTAGGACCAACTGGCTTGATCTCCTTGCTGTCTATGACGTATTATAACGTCGGATTATTATACAGGAGGTGAGGAGTGCATGGATCAGAAATCTGGTCTGTATGGAAAACGGCAGCTCCTCAGCACGCGCCAGCCGTGCACCAGGGCGGTGGGCCTTTCCAGGACCCCGAGAGCCCTGGTCTGCGCAGGAGTGGCCTCACTGAGACCATAACACAGCCCCTCTCACCTTCCCACTGGGGCCGCTTCCCTGAGAGCCCAGGCTCACCGGGAATAGCTCTGCCTTTGATTGTTTCTCAAGCTGCCTTTGCTGGGAGGAAACCTTGGCCACCCACCGACATGAACCCTGCTGTGCACTTGGCGCTTACACTTCGTTTTTTTTTTAAAGAGTGCTTATTTTTTCAATTATAAAAATGATACCCGCTTATAACAGAAAATTGGGAAGTATTAAAAACTAGCAAGGAGGAAATAATTATCCACGATTTCCCTGCCCGGAGTCCCGCTGTTAGCGGCCTAGTGGATTTCCTTCAGTCACTTTCCACGAATATTTATGTAGCAGGGTTCAGTTTCTGGGTATGCTCTTTTCTCTTGCACTTTTCACTTAGAGTTACAACATGACTGTTTGTTATAGATACGTACTGAAGCTATTTGCTGCCTAGCTGCTGAACTCTTTATAAGCATCAGTAAAATTAAATGAGTCTGCGTTTCTCTGTTGGCCATAGCCATGGCTCGGCTTCCCCAGAGTCCGCCTGCGATGCAGGAGACCCGGGCTCCATCTGGGTCGGAAAGATCCCCTGCAGAAGGAAATGGAAACCCATGCCAGTACTCTTGCTTGGAGAATTCCATGGACAGAGGAGCCTGGAGAGCTACGGCCCATGTGGCTGGAAACAGTCGGACACGAATAAGCAACACTTTCTTTCACAACCACAGCTACGGTAGCAGAGCAGTCAGAGGGGACAGGAAGGTGTGAGCCGGAGAGAAAGGGCTCCTTAAGCCCCTGTCCTCAGCTACAGTCAGTCACCCTCATTGTTTTCTGTGCCTGTGTTAACATTTGTTTATTTATGTACAGATGCAATTTTTAAAACCTTTTTATTTTGTATCACAGGGTATAGCCAATTAACAATGTTGTGATAGCTGAAAAGCAAAGGGACTCAGCTATACATATACTTGTATCCATTCCCCCCAAACTCCCCTCCCAGCAGCTCCCACATGAACTGAGCAGAGATCCCCGTGCTCTGCAGTAGGTCCCTGTTCAGTTTGGTTCAGTCGCTCAGTCGTGTCTGACTCTTTGTGACCCCATGAGTCGCAGCACGCCAGGCCTCCCTGTCCATCACCAACTCCCGGAGTTCACTCAGACTCATGTCCATCGAGTCCGTGATGCCATCCAGCCACCTCATCCTCTGTTGTCCCCTTCTCCTCCTGCCCCCAATCCCTCCCAACATCAGAGTCTTTTCCAGTGAGTCAACTTTTCACATGAGGTGGCCAAAGTACTGGAGTTTCAGCTTCAGCATCATTCCTTCCAAAGAAATCCCAGGGCTGGTCTCCTTCAGAATGGACTGGTTGGATCTCCTTGCAGTCCAAGGGCCTCTCAAGAGTCTTCTCCAACACCACAGTTCAAAAGCATCAACTCTTCGGCGCTCAGCCTTCTTCACAGTCCAACTCTCACATCCATACATGACCACAGGAAAAACCATAGCCTTGACTGGACAGACCTTAGTCAGAAAGTAATGTCTCTGCTCTTGAATATGCTATCTAGGCTGGTCATAACTTTTCTTCCAAGGAGTAAGTGTCTTTTAATTTCATGGCTACAGTCACCATCTGCAGTGATTTTGGAGCCCAAAAAAGAAAGTCTGACACTGTCGCCACTGTTTCCCCATCTATTTGCCATGAAGTGATGGGACTGGATGCCATGATCTTTGTTTTCTGAATGTTGAACTTTAAGCCAACTTTTTCATTCTTCTTTCACTTTCATCAAGAGGCTTTTTAGTTCTTCACTTTCTGCCATAAGGGTGGTGTCATCTGCATATCTGAGGTTATAGATATTTCTCTTGGCAATCTTGATTCCAGCTTGTGTTTCTTCCAGTCCAGCGTTTCTCATGATGTACTCTCAAGGTGACAATATACAGCCTTGACGTACTCCTTTTCCTATTTGGAACCAGTCTGTTGTTCCATGTTCAGTTCTAACTGTTGCTTCCTGACTTGCATACAGATTTCTCAAGAGCTAGGTCAGGTGGTCTGGTATTCCCATCTCTTGAAGAATTTTCCACAGTTTATTGTGATCCACACAGTCAAAGGCTTTGGCATAGTCAATAAAGCAGAAGTAGATGTTTTTCTGGAACTCTCATGCTTTTACCATGATCCACAGCAAATTTGGAAAACTCAGTGGTGGCCACAGGACTGGAAGAGGTCCCTCTTGGTTACCCGTTTTAAACATAGCAGAGGCACACAGGCACTTTTGCGATCTTTATTGCTTAATCAGAACACTGTGATGTCATCATAGAAGGTGAAGCTGCAGAACAAGCTGTGGACGCCTTCTGTGTCCAGCCTCAGCCCCTCCCCAGAGCGGCAGCCGCAGGGACTTGGGGTTTTCTGGCTCTTTCCCTGCGTGTCCTGTGGCTGGGTGTGGTCATTTTCCCTCTGTTGACAGCTCTTGTGCTGGAGGACAGAACCCACACCTGGTGATAGAGGCGGTGTGACCTGCGTCGGTGTGACCTGTTACCGTGGTACTTTGCTTGACAAAGGGGCTTTCCAGATGGGATTAAGGTTGCTAATCAGTGGACCTTAAAATAAGGATGTTCTCCTGGGGTCGTCTGGGTGGGCCCTTAAAAGCAGAAGACAGAGGCAGAGAGATCGGAAGCACGTGAGACCTGAGCATAGAGGGGCCCCAGAGCAAGAAAGGGGTCCTTGGTCCTACAAGCGCCAGGACCCAGAAGCTGCCAGCGTGGGGGGTACCTTCTTCCCCAGGGTCTCCAGGCGAGAGGAGTCCCATGGCACCTTGATTTCTGCATGCGAGCAGCAAGCAGAGAAGTCAGCCAACCTGCGCCAGGTTCTGACCCACGGAGCTGGCAGCTAAGAAGCGGCGTTGAGTCACCGCATTTCTGACTGTCTGTTATTTGGCCAGAAAATGAATCCAGAGGAGACCTGTGCGGTCGGCTCTTTGCAGAAAAGGTTTGCTGGCGCTGCAACTGGCGGGCCCCACTTCTCTTTCTCACCCAAAATTCTCTTCACCTTCACTTCTGGCTTCCCTGCTGGCTCAGTGGTGAGGAGTTCACCTGCCGATGCAGGAGACATGGGTTCGATTCCTGGGTCGGGAAGATCTCCTAGAGAAGGAAATGGCAACTCATCTTGCCTGGAGAATCCCAGGGACAGAGGAGCCAGGCGGGCTGCAGTCCATGGGGTCGCAGAGTCAGGCACGCCTGAGTGACGAACAGCAGCAATGGCCTCTTCTGATGGGTTGTTTGGGCTTGTGGCCCCAGGCCCCTGAACAGCACTCTCATCTTACTCCTTCCCGCGTCTTCAGTTTCTCTCCAGCTCTCTGATCGCCGCTCAAACAAGAGGCGGGCTCTGCTTCCGCTCCAGCCCTGCTCACTCACTCCGTCATGGTTGTGTTAGGCTGGTTCTGGCAAAACAGATGATCAATATCCACATTTTCAGGGCTGGGAAATACTGCTTGCAGCTGTGAAACTGCCAGAGTAATGATCGATGGTTCCGTTTTCTTTTCCTGCACAACTTCTGTTCTCCTTGGAGCAAATCATTGTTTTTATATTCATATGCCTGGGTTTCCATGAACTTACAGTTAGTTAATTCCATCGCACAGTCTCTACCCAGTATCCGTACGCAGGCACAGTAAGATCACAGGCGCTGGACAGAGTCAGCCCGTCTTCGCAGGGGCAGCGCTGGGCCTTTCTGGCCCCTCAAGTCTGGGCGCCAGCCCTGTCCTGCAGTGCGTCCTCAACACTTTTGCCAATACCGTTTCTTTCCGCCCCTCCGCCCCCCGCCCCTACACTTTCCTGTAAGCCCAGTGCCTTCTCATTCTTGGCTGAGTCATTTGTTTGGGAACATCCTCCAGGAGTTTCTTGAGAGAGGATGTGTGGGACGTGAATCTTTTGAGAGTTTACTTTGGAAAATGTCTTCACTTTGCCCTCCCACTTGATTGATAGTTTGGTTGAGGAGAGAAAGCTTCCAGGCAGAAAGTGATTTCTGAGCCAGATGGAGTGGGGTGCCGGCTGCCAGCTGTGCTCCAGGCTGCTGTTTCCCCGTCCAGTGCTGGCTGGGGCACCGAGTGATGCCTCTGCCCCGAAAGCATAGTCGTAACCCTGGAGCCTGTGAGCGCGGCGCTGCCCGAAACGGAAGGGGCCCTGCAGGGGAGCCTGTGTTAAGGATGCTGGAACAGGGGGCTCTCCTGTGGGCTGAGTGGAATCGCAGGGGTCCTTATAGGGAGGCAGCAGGGTCAGAGTTGTAGGACCTGTGAGAATTTAAGTAGAGTTGGGGGGTGATTGGCAGAGGAAGGGGAAAGGAGAGACTTGAAAATGCTGGCTTCGATGCTAGAGGGGCCGCAAGTCAAAGAGTGTGGGGAGCCCCAGAAGCTGGAAAAGGCAGAGAAACAGGCTGTCCCGCCAGAGTCTCCAGAAGAGACAGGCAGCGGAGCCTCCACCGTGACTCCAGCCCTGTCAGGTCCGTGCGGCGTTTCTGACCACAAATACGTTAGCTGTTGAATCTGTGCTTACTGTTTACAGCAGTGATGAGAAACGAATGCAAGGCCAGCCTATCCATCTGATTCCTGGTCTTTTCTTCTCGGTCATTCTCGGCCTCTGAAAGCCTGGGCCGTCTTTTCTGCCTCCAGTGTCTTGAGGGTTCGTGATTGTGTGCCCTGGTGAGCACTTGGTGGGTCTTCGCAGCAGGGCAACCCATCTTCTGGGGAGGTTTTTAGACCCCCTCCCCTATCTGTCCCCACCCACCCTTTATTTGATTCTTTTTTCTCTGAAACTCTTCTTACTTGAATCCTGAACTTTGTGGACCAGTCCTTAAATTTTCTTATTTTTTTCTCCTTTATTTTCCAACTCTTTATCTTATTTGCAAGTTTCCGTTCTCTTTCATTTTCTAAACCTTCTACTCAGCTTTCCATTTCCAGTCATGATCTTAATTACCAAAATTATTTTTTTGTTCTCTGAATGCTAATTTTTACTGCAGCCTGTCTGTTTCATGATCACAATATCATCTTTTTGAGGATATTAATAATCTTTGGTGTTGCAAAGAGTTGGACGCGACTGAACTGAACTGAACTGAATAATCTTTTTTAAGCTTTCTTCTCTTGCAAAATCCCCGTTTTCTCCAAGTTGCTGTTCTGTCCCCATCTTGGTACGTCTTCATTTTAGTCCCCGTCTTTCTGGTCAGAACCTTTCCTCTGATGTCTGCTGATCCTGGTCTCTTAATATTCAAGAATGGGACGCTAAATGTCGACTGGAAATCGACAGGGTGAGTTCGAACTTTGGTGCAGGGTGGTGTGGCCGGCTCATTTAGTTGGGACGTCCCGATGGGATTCCTCAAATTCCATCTGGAAAAATCCTCCAGTCTCCTGCCTCAAGGGGAAGACTTCTGGAAATTGAGTTGGGGAGAGGTCTGGGGTTTTCAGCATCCAGTGTACACATATCTTCTTGCTTTTTTCAGTATCACAACACTGACCTTAACTGTGCCTCAAGCCCCCCAGCCCGGAGACTCACTTTCCTACCCCCCTGAGTAAATCTCTCCTCTTCTGCTAGGCTGGGGAGAGGTGGCCGCTGGTGATGCAGAGTGGGAAGGGGTCCTCAAGGGACCCCAAGTCTGAGAGCTTGGGGCTCCGCGGGGCGAGCCTGGTTGCTGCTCCAGCTTCCAACCCCGCCGTGCACTCCCCTCCTCGCCCGCCACCTCTGTGGGCAGATTACGTCTTTAAAGCAACCCTTGTGTTTATCTAAAAGGGTTTTGGGGGCGAAAGAGATGTGTGGGCTCACTCTGCTGTGTCCACCTGGCACACCTAACATATTTGGCACCACAAGAGGACACTTTGTGAAACGTCTTGTCTCTCACACAACGAAATTCTTTACAATGATAATCATGAAATAATAATGAAGAAGGAGAACGTCTGGAGGAGACAGACTGATCCTCTTCCGTTGAGCTTTGTACACATAATCATGAGAGTGAGCAAAACCACGCAGATACACACACGTCTGCAGAGGAACAGGCAACGGATTACAGTTTTGATTATGCTGATTTTCCAGAGGGGGACCTACCCTGCATTCACGTGATTTCACGGTTTTAAATTTTCAACAGAAGTAGAAACTCCACGTCATCACGTAAATCAACAGAAATTTTAAAAAGAATTAACTGATCTGAAGTAATTCATGTTCCCTCTTCCTCTGTGAATCAGCGTGCCGTTATTTTTCTATGTTGAATCTGCTATTTGAAAATGGGAACATCCAGTGTCCCTGCAAGACACAGGCTGGAGACAGGAGCCCAAGAGAGCAAGTTAGTTAGTCAGTTCAGTCCCTCAGTCATGTTTGACCCTCTGCGACCCCGTGAACCGCAGCACGCCAGGCCTCCCTGTCCATCACCATCTCCCGGAGTTCACTCAGACTCACGTCCATCGAGTCCGTGATGCCGTCCAGCCATCTCGTCCTCGGTCGTCCCCTTCTCCTCCTGCCCCCAACCCCTCCCAGCATCAGAGTCTTTTCCAATGAGTCAGCTCTTCACATCAGGTGGCCAAAGTACTGGAGTTTCAACTTCAGCATCATTCCTTCCAAAGACGAGTGCAAACACAGCGCGTGCGCGTGACGGGGCCTCCTGCGCGGGCGCCGGCTGTGCGTCCCGGGATTCTCCGCGTTAACTGGGCAACTGCGCCCCACACCGTGCCCGTAAGACGCGCGCTCCATTCTGGAAGCTTCTAAATTGTTTTTAATGTGAAGTCTGTTGGACGCCTACTGCACTGCAGGAGCAGCTGGGAGCGTTCGTCTCTTTTCTCCTGATGCACATTCTCATTTAAAGACTTTTTATTTTGTGTTGGGCTGTAACCCGTTAACAATGTTGTGAGAGTTTCAGGTGAGCAGCCGAGGGACTCAGCCACACATACCCGTGCTCCCCGAGCTCCCCTCCCACCCGCCGCCACGGAGCGCTGGGCCGGGTCCCCTGTGCTCTGCAGGAGGTCCCTGTGGGCTGCCCGTCATACACACAGCAGAGTGCACGCGCCCCCAGACTCCCTAACTCTCCCTTCCCCGCTCCCGCCCCAGCCCAGGCCCCGCCGCCCCAGTCCAGTCTCCAGGTCGAGTCTCGTCTGTCCTGCCGCACATCCTCAGCCACGGCCTCGCCCAGGCCGCGGGCCCTGCGGCCCGCAGGCAGCTCCCTTTCAGCCGCGCCCCGGCACCGCGCGGCAATCACCCCACTTCCAGCTGCTTGAGAGCAAACCGTTTCTACAGGCGCCTGGGGAAATGGGGGAGGGATTCCAAACGTCCCCAGAGCCTTGGCACTCCTCGGGTCCACCCCCAACCCCCGCAGCCAGAAGCCCCGACTTGTTAGTGAGCCCCTGTCTCAGGCTTGGCGGTCAGCTGCCGCTTGATGGCCCTGATCTTGTGTGGACTTCATGTCTGCATGAATGTATTTCACGAGACAGTCCCCCCTTTCCTGCCCCGGCTGGCGACACGGTTTCACGTGCTGTTATCAGCGGCAACCCGATGAAGCCCCAGAGGGCGGGGAGGAGCCCTGTGTCCGCCGGCTCCACCCGCTGGCCGCGCTGGGCCGGCCCTGCGCCAGGGCCAGGGCGTCAGGGGCAGAATGCTTGTGTCTCCCCAGATCCTGTCTTAGAACCTAACTTCCGGGGCAACGGGGCTAGGAGGTGGGGCCTTTGGGAGCTGATTAGCTGATGAGGGTGGGGCGCCCTGGGTGGAACCCCAGAGGCGAGTCCGTGCTCTTTCTACCTCTGGCAGTACAGGACTTTAGCATCTGCAACCCAGAAAAGGGCTCTCCCCCTCCTAACCTCAGCCTCACAGCCTCCAGCTGCTGCTGCCGCCGCCGAGTCGCTTCAGTCATGTCCGACTGTGTGACCCCATAGACGGAAGCCCACCAGGCTCCCCCGTCCCTGGGACTCTCCCGGCAAGAACACTGGAGTGGGTTGCCATTGCCTTCTCCAATGCATGAAAGTGAAAAGTGAAAGTGAAGTCGCTCAGTCGTGTCCAACTCTTCACCACCCCATGGACCGCAGCCCACCAGGCGCCTCCGTCCATGGGGTTTTCCAGGCAAGAGTACTGGAGTGGGGTGCCATCACCTTCTCCAGCAGCCTCCAGAGATGCAAGAAATAAGTTTCTGTTGCTTCTAAGCCACCTAGCCTGTAGTTACTCTGTTGTGGGGGCCATAATGGACTGACACAACTTGCTTTTTTTTTTAATGTAAACATTTTATTATTTTTTACGTTGTCCCTGGTATAAGCAATAGGTCAGTAGAATCAGAATTTCTCTTCACCTTTTTTTATATGATTCAGATTTGACTCCTTCACAGCACCCTATTTTTCTTCTCCAACGTTTACTTGAAAATTTTCAAAGCCACCCACAACATTAAAAGAACAGCAGAGTGAAAAATTATACAGCCTGTCCCAGCTCGCTGACTGCTAACATTTTGCCAGGTTTTGTTTTACGTTTTCTGTCTTTCTCCACATATACTTACAGACCCACACTCACATTTTGAAAGTAATTTGAAAGTAGATTTCAGTCACTATGATACTACTGCACCTTTAAATAAATCTACATTTATTTCCTAAGAGAAAGCGCGTTCCCCTACTTAACCAACACGACAGTCTCTTGGTCAACCAATTTTACACTGAGACGTCTTATTACTTATTATGTAGTTTATGTTCAATTCTCCCCAGTTACTCCAATAGTATCCTTTACGGGGTTTTGTGATTTATTTATTAAGATTCATTGAGATGTCTGTGCTCATTCGTTACACTTCCTCACCTCCTTTAAGCAGGAATGATTCCCTCTCCTGGGTGGGCACACTAGCATGCGCTCTGTGACGCTGATACTTTTGCATACAGGCCGATTGCTTTTTCAAATATTCCTCTGCCTAGCTTTGTCTGCTTTTCTTTATGATTAACCTCAGATTGCGCGTTTTTGGAAGGAACGCGGCAGAGCGAATGCTGCTGTCCCCGGTGCGACGCAGAAGGACATGCTGTCACAGGATGTCTCTCTGTCCCTTTGTCATGTCTGTCAGGATTCATCACCTGGCTAACACATCCCTGAAAACGCGTCCTTGACTCTTCACAAGAAAGCAGGTTTGTAAATCCTTTCTTGGAGTGCGGTTTCCGGTGCCGCAATGCGGCCTCTGTTCGCCAGTGCCAAATAGAAGTGCAGAGACAGAGTCTGGGTGAAACAGGAGCTTTTATTGCTTTGCCAGGTGCAGGGGGCCACAGTGGGCTTGTGCCCTCGGGACTGTGGGTCCCACCTGGAGGGGGTAGCGAGGAGTTTTATGGGTTCAAGGAGCAGGGTGTGGTCAGCTTGTGGACAGTTCTTGGATTGGTAGTCATCGAGGTGACATTCTGAGCGTCTTAACTTTCTGGTTTCAATGCCTGGGGTCCGCATGCTTGTCATCAGCGGCTTTCATCTGGAGGGGGGTCTGCTTCCTGAACCCAGCTTAGGAACATGTGTCAGTGCACCAGGAGTTTGATGATCTTGCTGTGTGGCAGAATTATAGTCTAAACCGTCAGCACTTTCTCAGCCCAACAGCTACTCTTTCTTTGTTGCCATTAAGCCGCTAAGTTGCGTCTGACTCTTGGCGGCCCTGTGGACCGCAGCGTGCCAGGCGGCTCCGTCCCCCGCCGTCTCCCCGAGTTTGCTCAGGCTCAGTCCGTTGAGCCAGTGATGCCGTCTAGGCATCTCATCCTCTGCTGCCCGCAGCGGCAGGGGTGCAGTGGGTGTGCATGGAGCGTGAGCTGTCGCTTCAGCCCTGGGTAGACGGGTGCGGGGGGTAGCCTTGCTGGACCACGTGGACGGGGCCATTAGGTCTTCATTTTGGAAAGGTCCCTATTCACAGAAACTTTGGGAAGGTAATTCAGAGAGCTCCCACGTGCGCCACTCTGTTTGCCCTCTCACTAACCTCTCATAGGAGAAATAGCACGTTTGTTACAACGTATCCGTGATGTTCTACCAACTCAAGCGCATCCTTGATTCTGCCGGTCTTAGTGTCTGTCCAGTGTTCTGCTTCTGGACCACAACACGTTCAGTCAGCTCCCCGTGTGGCCGTTCCTCGGGCAGTCCTTGAACACAGTCCTCATTTGGTTTTAAGATGTATGTCTTTATTTATTTTCGTTGGCACTGGATCTTCATTGCTGTCTCCAGCGAGCAGGGGCCCCTCCCCAGGTGCGGTGCGAGGGCTTCCCCGGGGGCGGCTTCTCCTCTTCCGGAGCGTGGTCTCCAGGGCCCGGGGGCTGCAGGAGCGGTGGGCACAGGCCGAGCCCACGCGTGGACTCTTCCCAGACCAGCAGTGGGACCCGTGTCTCCTGCACTGGCAGGTGGACTCTTAACCACTGGACCACCAGAAAGTTCTAAAAAAAAAAAAAAAAAGCTTTCTTTTTAAAGCCACTGTTATTTAGGGGCGTTTGTATGGCGACAGCTGAGCGCAAGTCCGCACTGGCCGCAGGCCGCCCCCGCACCGGCGCCCGCTCCCCTTGCCCCGTCTGCATCTGCGTGGCAGGCCCTAAGGGGCCCTCAGCCTCTGCACTGCGCACCTGCTGCTTCCTCTGCTCTCACCCGCTGGGCACCCTTCTCCTCACCCTACGATGCTCCGCTCAGACACCCTCTCCTCCACGAGCCCCTGGACGCTGTCTTCCTCCAGGCAGGGGCCATCACCTCCCTTCTTCCCTTCTCCCCTTCTCGCCATCATCTCCCTTCTCCCATAGGAACGTGTTCAAGCCTCTGTTGCACTCACCTTGTGGAACCCTGATTATCTGCTCACACGTGGATCTCTTGAACCCAGACTGTGGTTTTCTTGAAGTCAGGGGCCATATTTTATTCATTTTTGTGTCCCCAAAACCAAATTTGCAAGAGGCACTTCAGCATCTTTGGTGAAAGGATGAATGAACTCAGATGAGGTAATTACATATAGGCCCATAAATCCTCATCTTAAAAGACTTGTTTCCTTTCTGACTAAGACATCGCTTGTGAATAGCACACCCGTCCCTCCTACAGAAATTCATTGAGCTTCAGTACATAATTCATAAACCGGGACCCGAACGCGTGCTGCCTGAAAGCCGGCATCACCGATTCATCAGGCCTCCTTTGCTGAGCAACTCTGCAAATGGGCTCCCCGCCCTGGGGCTGGGGTGGCTGCAGAATGTTAAATCAGCACCCTGCCTCCCTTCAGCTCAGAGCTGGGTTTTCCAGGCTGCAGTATTAGCAGTTTCCAGAAGGTGCTGGGGCGTGCTCAGCGCTCTCTCCTGCCCTGGAACGCAGTGGAGTTCAGGGTTTTTTCAGGCGCGCGGCTCACTGCCAGCGGGCGGCGGCGTCTGCTTTGCTTTCCTTCCGCGCCGAGCGGCACAGCCACACTGACGACTCTGCAGGTGCGTCAGCTGCTGCTTCTGTGCTGAGGCTGATGCTGGGGTGGAGATGAGCTTCCCTCTCTAGAAATGCAGCTTTAGCGTTTCCTAGGCTTCAGTGTGCCCCATCCCGTCTCAGAGATGAGATGGCTGGATGGCATCACTGGCTCGAGGACGTGAGTCTGAGTGAACTCCGGGAGTTGGTGATGGACAGGGAGGCCTGGCGTGCTGCGGTGCATGGGGTCGCAGAGAGTCGGACACGACTGAGCGACTGAACTGAACTGAGTGTGCCCCATGTGTGACAATCTTGGAGCTGTCCTGTGTGAGTGATACTCAGCCAGCAATAAATTCTCCTGCCACAGTGTTCTGAAATCTTGCCTGGCTTTTCTTTGTGCAGAGATTTATCTTAAATATCCTTAGTCTGTGAAGCCGTAAAATTATTTGCTCTTACTCAGTCCTAAGTTGTGTACAGCTCTTCGTGAGCCTATGGACTGCGGCACGCCTGGTCTCCCTGTTCCTCACCATCTCCTGGAGTTTGCCCAAGTTCATGTTCAATGAGTCAGTGATGCCATCCAACCAGCTCATCCTCTGCTGCCCTCTCCTCCTCCTGCCTTCAATCTTTCCCAGCACCAGGGTCTTTTCCAGTGAGTTGGCTGTTTGCATTACCTAAAATTATACTCTGAAACAATCAGTTCATTTCAGTTCAGCTCAGTCACTCAGTCTTGCCCGACTCTTTGCGACCCCATGGACTGCAGCACGCCAGGCTTCCCCGTCCATCACCAACTCCCGGAGTTTACTCAAACTCATATCCATCGAGTCAGTGGTGCCATCCAACCAGCTCATCCTCTGTTGCCCCCTTCTCCTCTGGCCTTCAATCTTTCCCAGCATCAGGGTCTTTTCCAATGACTCAGTTCTTCCCATCAGGTGGCCAAAGTACTGGAGTTTCAACATCAGTCCTTCCGATGAATATTCAGGACTGATTTTCTTTAGGATGGACTGGTTGGATCTTCTTGTAGTCCAAGGGACTCTCAAGAGTCTTTTTCAACACCACAGTTCAAAAGCATAAATTCTTCAGCACTCAGCTTTTTTTTATGATCCAAATCTCACAGCCATAACATGACCACTGGAAAAACATAGCTTTGACTAGACAGACCTTTGTTGACAAAGTAATGTCACTGGTTTTTAATATGCTGTCTAGGTTTGTCATAGCTTTTCTTCCAAGGAGCAAGCGTCTTTTCATTTCATGCCTACAGTCACCATCTGCAGTGATTTTGGAGTCCAAGAAAATAAAATCTGTCACTATTTCCATTGTTTCTCCATCTATTTGCCATGAAGTGATGGAACTGGATCCCATGATCTTAGTTTTTTGAATGTTGAATTTTAGGCCAGCTTTTTCACTCTCCTCTTTCACTTTCAACAAGAGGCTCTTTACTTCATATTTGCTTTCTTCCATAAGGGTGGTGTTATCTGCATATCTGAAGTTATTGATATTTCTCCCAGCAATCTTGATTCCAGCTTGTCTGGAAATTTGCATAATATACTCTGCATATAAGTTAAATAAGCAGGGTGACAATATACAGCCTTGATGTACTCCTTTTCGGATTTGGAACCAGTCTGTTGTTCCATGTCCAGTTCTGAGTGTTGCTTCTTGACCTGCACACAGATTTCTCAGAAGACAGGTCAGGTGGTCGGGTATTCTCATCTCTTGAAGAATTTCCTACAGTTTGTGGTGATCCACACAGTCGAAGGCTTTGGCGTAGTCAATAAAGCAGCAGTAGAGGTTTCTCCAGAACTCTCTTGCTTTTTCTGTGATTCAGTGGGCTTTGTCAGTTTGATCTCTGGTTCCTCTGCCTTTTCTAAATCCAGTTTGTACATCTGGAAGTTCTTGGTTCACGTACTATTGAAGCCTAGCTTGGAGAATTTTGAGCATTACTTTGCTAGCGAATGAGATGAGTGCAATTGTGCGGTGCTTTGGACATTCTTTGGCATTGCCCTTCTTTGGGACTGGAGTGAAAACTGACCCTTTCCAGTCCTGTGGCCACTGCTGAGTCTTCCACGTTTGCTGGCACACTGAGTGCAGCACTTTAGCGGCAGATGCTTTAGGATTTGAAACAGCTCCGCTGGAATTCCTCTGAAAGTATGCTACTGCCCAGCTTTATGCATTGCCCTGTGGGATTCTGAAATTGCACTGAGGGCACGGCTCGCGCTCTGAGTGGACAATGATGAAATGCATAGAATACACAGACGTTTGCGCGCTAATTTGTTCATATTCTGTCTCCATCACACAGAATCTCGGCCCCAGCAAGAGCCCCTGTGTGCTCTCTTCTGGTGGTGCCCCCTTGCTGGCGCTTAGGAAGTGCTCAGTGACCCTGCGGAATGACGTAGGTAGGCCGCGTCTGTCCTGGCACGGATGTCTCTGCTGCCCTGAGTGGGACCGCCTGCCGGGGCTGGGGGCAGAGGCGGCCTCAGTGCCTGCCCCTCCTCCTCGCGGCTGAGGACACTCCTTTCCTGCTCAGCGTCTGTGCCTCTCTGACTGCCGGCTCTCGAAGCCGCTCCCCCACGTCTCCCGAGGGCGATGCGTTTGTCTGTTTTTCTTTCCCCTTCTTCCAGGTCTTCTTTCAGGGTAATTAGATTAATTTATCCGTTAGACGGGCTCTTCAAGATGCAGTGCCTCTTCTGGAAAAGAATGAAGGCTCTTTTCGGAAGATGGTGTTTTACAAGCATGTTTTAAGACCTAACCAGGAAGGGAGGAAATCAAGACAGGGCTTAGTTTCGCAGACGCGGAAGGGTGCTTGCGTCCTGTGTGACATCAGGGGTCAGGGATTGCAAGAGACGCTGAGGGTGGAGGGGTCGGATGCGGTGACCACAGGGTCCCGCTCACCGCTGGCTGCCCTGCCCGACCTGCGCGCCAGGTGCCCTGCTAGACACCAGGACGAGACAAAGTCCATGCTCTCCTGGGGTGTTCCTCCTGCACGGAACGTGACGAAAATCACAAAAGCAAACCACATGTGGAGGTTAAAATGTCTCGTAGACACATCAGCAAAGTATTACTAAAAGAAGTAAGTGAAATTAATTTCGGTGCTGCCCCGAGGGAAACGCGGTATCTGGAGTTAACCCAGAACACGCTGTTCCCACACGGGACCAGCATGGAGACTGCTGCGGAGACCTCCGCTTCTCTCCTGATGCTCAGTCCTCAGAGCCCAGGGCGCATCTGACCTGTGCTGTTCTTTAGGCACTCAGGTGTGTCCGACTTTGTGACCCAGAGACTGCAGCACGCCAGGCTCCCCTGCCCTTCACTGTCCCCCGGAGCTCGCTCAGCTTCGTGTCCTTCGAGTCGGTGACGCCACCCAGCCATCTCATCCTCTGTCAGCCCCTCGTCCTCTTGTTTTCAGTCTTTCCCAGCATCGGGGTCTTTGCCAATGAGTCAGCGCTTTGCATGTAGTGGCCAAAGTATTGGAGCTTCAGCATCTGTCCTTCCAGTGAGCACTGAGGGTTGACGCCTGCAGAGCTCCTCAGTTCAGGCTGACTGTACCCAAAGCGTGGCTTATGCTGAAATGCTGACAGTAAACCAGGGAACAAACAGGTTTAACATACACTGACATACACAGGTTTAACATACCGTTTGTAAATAATGTAACTTCGGCATTGAGTGTCGTGAGCATCAGGAAGGGCTCGGAATACCAAGGGAGTCGTGGAGGAACCTGAAAGGACTCAGGCAAGAAGGGAGAGGGGCTGCTTGGTGGGGGCGCCATCTGGAGCTGACCCCCGGGCAGAACCAGAGGGGGCGAGGGCCAGTCCTCCTGAGGCTGCACACGGAGTCTCTGGTGCAACAACGGCCCGGAGGCGGGCACGTGGGCCGTGTTCAAGGTGGGAGGTGGATGGGGGCAGCAGACGGGTGAGAATGGGGGGTGGATTCTGAGCCCTCGGCAGTGGGGCTGGATACCACGGGCCTCACGGGCCAGGTGAGGGGCTGGTTTCTGCAGGAGGCGGATCCATGCCCCTGTTTCCTAGGTGCTCAGCCCTCTGCCGTGTCAGAGGATGCTGTCTGGGACGTCGACCCTTAAATGCAGCCATTAGCGTGTCTTGCTGTCAGCGTCCCTGGTGTATGTATGGCGACTGCTGTGAATCCTGTGCCTGGACGCGCGGACACCGTCTCTGGGGTCCGAGGGGGTCAGTGCCAACGCCCCTGTGAGAAGGCATTTCATCCCTGCAGGTAGTGTAAGCCACCAGCACGGCCTTTGAGCGTATGCATTCCACGCGTGTCGTGGCCGTGTTTCCGAAGGGCTGTGGGTGCATGACAGCCTTTCTCTAGGACCAGATGTTTGGGGGGATTTCCTTCCCTTGGATGGAGGGAGCCAGCCCTGCTCCATCCTGGGGGTCAGGTTGAGCCCCATCCTCTGAACGCGCAGTGGCGTCAGGGGTCCTGGGGGCTGGACCGTGAGTCCCCACGAGGCTGACCGTTCGCTCTCCCTGCGGCCTGCCGTCTCTTCAATCGTGTCCAACTCCTTGCAACCCCAGGGACTGTAGCCCACCAGACTCCTCTGTCCATGGGATTCTCCAGGCAAGAATACTGGAGTGGGCTGCCGTGCCCTCCTCCAGGGGATCTTCCCGACCTGGGGACCGAACCTGCATTTCCTACATCTTCCGCATTGGCAGGTGAGTTCTTTACATGGAAGCCCCCTCCAGAACCCCCTGCCCCTGGTATTTATAGTTACCCTCTCCTTTCCCAGCCCCGCCTTGCCAGGCCCAGAGGCTCCTTCTCTGGGGTTGGAGGCCAGTTGTGACCCTTGGGAAGTCAGCCAAGTCAAGCTTGTCGCTCTCGGAGAGTGATTAAGATCTCACTGGGCTGTGCACGCCCCTGTTCCTATTACAACAGGTGTGGGAATGCTGGCTTTGTGAAAACAGCTCTTTTGGACCCTGTTAGAGAAGTTCTAAATGTTACTACTCCCATAATAGCCTGGCCTGAGCAGGGCCCCTTCCTACCCAGACCGCAAGCTTCCAGGTCTGAGGTGGCCCTGCTTCTCCAGCTCAGCACCCCGTGGGGGCTGTGGTGACAATGGTTAATTTCCGCAGAAGCCCAGGAGCGTTTTCACTTAGAGAGAAAGCCACGTGTTATCTCCGACAGTTCTGACCTTGGTCCTCGTGGCCTGCCTCAGGTGCAGGGGTGTCCGGGAAGTGTTTGGCGGGTACCGTGGGCTGGAGCGCAGGCAACCTCCGCAGAAACGTGGCTGTAAGTCCCCCGTGCCTCCCAGCTGCGCGGTGGGCGAGCCGTGGTCCAAAAGGCACAGCACCCGTAAGTGTCCTCACGGGGGCCCTCTGCCTTCAGTTCCCTTGCCGAGGAGTTGAAATCGCAGCCTCTGAGAGCCGGGAGGGAACTCAGGATCCTGGTTTTCCGGTGGCTCTGTTTTTGACGCCTGGATCCCTGACCCATTTGGCATTTGTTCTCAGGTAAGGTATGAGCTGTAGCCCTGAAGTTATTTTCTCCCAGATAACTAGTCTCTGGTTTGTTATCAAGTCCGTCTGGGCCCAGTGACTTGAGATGCCACCTTTATCAATTGCCAAATTCCTCTTTCTGCCTGGGGCTATTTTTGGACTCCATGGGCTCTTCCCACATTTCCATGCCAGTGCCGTGCTGGTTGAAAGGTGGCTTCGGTGTCTGGCCAGGCCTTCTTGCCTCTCAGATATTAAATTCAATTCTTGCATTTTTAAGCTTAAGAGCTTTGAAGTGAAGTGAAGTTGCTCAGTTGTGTGCGAGTCTTTGTGACCACATGGACCGTAGCTTACCATACTCCTCCGTCCATGGGAATTTCCAGGCGAGAATACTGGAGTGGGTTGCCATTTCCTTCTCTAGGGGATCTTCCCAAGAGCTTTAGTATTAGCATATTATTGACTGGGGAATTTTTGCAGAAACTAACGCCTGTAACTAGTGATTTGTTATATAAGTGAATATTGAAACACTCCAGTGCATAACATTCAGGCAACAGGAGATTCATTATCACGCCTCTGGTTGATAAGTTGTTAATAATCTAACTTCACATGGAAGCTTGTTGCTATTTTTACGGGGATCGTTTAAACCTCATAAATTGATTTAAGGAAAACTCGCAGCTGTACGATGATGTCATTCTAAGAAGCAAGAATGTTTGCATTGGTTCGCATATATTTACTGTCTGCCAAAGGTGTTTAATGTAGGTTTTGCATACTTATTGTTAAGTTTACCCCCAAATATCTTCGTTTTTATCACACAAGGGGTTTCAGCTGCCTGATGTCTTAGAATTGCCTAACAAAGCAGATACGATCTCACCAAGCCTTCTTCGGCTAAGCAACGGCAGTGGTGCTAATTTTCAAGCCTGTCTTACAGTCAGAAAAACCCACAAAACCCACTGTTTTCCACCTGCGATGTTCCTCAGAGCCGCCCAAGAAATGTCTTCAAGTAGAGGGGCTGACACTCCCTTCCCATCCAAGGTTGTGGAGGAGGTCAGAGAGGGGGGCGTCCTGGGGGCCCTCCGCCCCTCTGGTCAAGACCCAGAGTGTGAGCAGCTCAGATGGATGAGTCAGACCGTGGGGCCAGCTCAGCAGTGGGGTCTCCCCCCAGCGAGGGTCGGCATTTCCCCAGGAAGCCGAGGACAGCGCCCCCTCTACACTCAGCAGCAGGGCGTCCGCCTGCAGCCCGCCTGCAGCCCGCAGACGGGAATGGCCTGGTGGCCGGGGCTCCTGCGGAGGCTTGGAGGCCGTGGAGCGGGCCCCACAGGGGCGAGGACGGCGCCTGCAGGCACCCCGTTGGTCCTCATTTGTATGCTTGCTTCTGGCCTTCCCGAGCTGGGGCTGGGCTCCCCTGGGACTCCGCTCGCTTCACGCCGCCTGGCGTGCGCGGTCCTTTCCTCCTTCAGTCACGTGCGTCTTCTCTATCTGATCGCGCCTCTTTATTTCAGCTCTTTCCGGCTTACCGTTTTCCGCATCTCCACCTCCCTGCTCCTTCCGAGCACAGGCGCCTTTTCTCTCCTGGACGCGGCTGGTGACTGTGCCGTATTCAGGCTGCCTGTGTTTTTGAGTGCGCAGGGATGGGAGTGTGTGACAGCTTTGTTCTGTCTTAAGCGCTCAGCAGGCGCACCTGCTCCCTTGGGGGTGTGTGGCCCTTGCTTTGCGATCTGATGGCTCTTCAGGGTGCGTCCACTCTGCCCCGGCAGTCGCCACACGGGGCTCATGACGGCTGCCCCCAGAGGACCGTGCTGTCCCCCCGGAGCTGTGTGAGAACAGGACCAGGAGGAGCTGGCCAGGCCTGCGAGGCCGTGCACTCCCCCCTGCCGGGGACAGCTCTCCACAGCCCCTGCCTGACCGCGGCCTTCCCGCGTGGCCCTCGCAGGCTAACACGGGCTCGTACAGGGCGGCGTGTCAACACCGTCTGATTGTGCGTTTCTCTGATCGCTGAGTATCTCCTCAGTACACTTTCTAGTCCTTCGGCCTTCTGTTTCTGTTATAAATTCCCCATCTATGTTCTCTGCCCATTTTTTCCCCTTTGGGGTCAGTTGACTTTTTCCTGTTGATTTTCAGGAGTTCCTTGTACCTTTGAGAAATGAACCCCTGACTTGTCTTTGGTAAACAGCTCCGCCCCTTCCTTGTCCTTCCTGTTTAGCCCTGGCATCCTTTGTTGAAAGGAAATCCTGGATGCTGACGTAACCAAGCCCTGCCCTGTCCTCTCCTGTTCCTCCTTTCTTCGTCTCGTGGTCTGTGTGTGTGTGTGTGTGTGTGCGCGTGTTCACTTTTGTTTGTCTCGCTGCCTGAGCCGGGTCTCCGTGTCTGCTCTGAATGCTCTCTGGCTGTGCGTCGCTGGGGGCTTCTCTTGGCTGAGGCTGAGGGCTTCTCGTCGCAGGGGCCTCCCTTCTCGTGCAGAGCCCCTCTGGCGTGTGGGCTTCAGGGCTGTGGCTCCCAGGCTCTCGAGCGCTGACTGCATAGTGATGGCACGTGGGCTCAGCTGACCCACGGCATGCTGGGTCTTCCCAGACCTGGGACCAGAGCTGTGCCCCCTGCGTTGGCAGGGGAGTCTTTGTCGCCGAGCCAAAGCAAAGCCCCTTGATTTATGGCTTTCTGAAATTTAAGATGTCTTCTCTCCACCTGGGTAACAAAGACGTTCTGCAGCATCTTTTAAAGTCTGTCTTTTACCTTTGGGTCTATAAAATTGTGAGGTATTAGGTAGAAATTCATCTTTATTTTCCCAACAGTTCAGTTCAGTTCAGTCACTCAGTCATGTCCGACTCTTTTTGACCCCATGAACTGCAGCACGCCAGGCCTCCCTGTCCATCACCATCTCCTGGAGTCCACCCAAACCCATGCCCATCGAGTCGGTGATGCCATCCAGCCATCTTATCCTCTGTCATCCCCTTCTCCTCCCACCTTCAATCTTTCCCAGCATCAGGGTCTTCTCAAATGAGTCAGCTTTTCGCATCAGGTGGCCGAAGCATTGGACTTTCAGCTTCAGCATCAGTCCTCCACGAACACCCAGGACTCAGTCCCTCCGTGAACACCCAGGACTCAGTCCTCCACGAACACCCAAGACTCAGTCCCTCCGTGAACACCCAGGACTCAGTCCTCCACGAACACCCAGGACTCAGTCCTCCACGAACACCCAGGACTCGGTCCCTCCACGAACGCCCAGGACTTTACTAAACCCCCTGCCGCCTCTCTGGCTCAGATGGTAGGGAATCTGCCTGCAATGTGGGAGTCCAGTTTTGATCCCTGGGTTGAGAAGATCCCCTGGAGAAGAGAATGGCAACCCACTCCAGCATGCTGGCCTGGAGAATCCCATGGACACAGGAGCCAGGAAGGCTACAGCCCAGGGGGGCACAGACAGTCGGACAGACCTGAGCAGCTGACATTTCCGCTCTTCAGTGCCATCTCTGGTTCTTGCTCTTTTGTGGGGAGAAATTGGTGATTTGACGACATTCATTTCTGTGTTAAAAATATTACAATTACTTGTCCTCATGTCCCTTAATTTAAGTCTCTCATTCTGCTCTTTTGGTGGTTCTTAATGAATCCTTTGTATTAACAGTTTCAAACCCTTTTAAATGTTGAGAGTTAACAAGTGGATCCTGGTAGCCTAGAGTTGTAAGATTTACGCAGCTAGAAACACACACTTGAGTTTCAGATGGGCAATGAATAAAACTTTACCATAACCATGTCCCAAATATTACACGGGACACAGTCATACTGAAAATCCATTCATCGTTTACTGGAAACGGTAAACTAGTCATTTGACTGTGCCATGCAGCTTGCAGGGCCTTGGTTCCCCAATCAGGGGCGGAACCTGTGCCCCACGCAGTGGGCCGCCAGGGAAATCCCCATCAGAATGTTTCTTATAATTTTATTACTCATTTTCATTTTTGGCTGTACTGGGTCTGCGCTGCTGCGTGCGGGCTTTCTCCAGCTGGGGCCGGTGGGGGCTACTCTCAGCTCTGGCGCGTGGCCTTCTCACAGTGGAGGCTTCTCTCGTCCTGGAGCACAGGCTCTAGGCAGCAGGTGGTGTTGCAGGAAGGGGGACCCCTTCCAGGCCCCGAAACGGGGCTCTCGTCTAAGACTCGGAAATGAATTGTCCGGGGAGACACACGTGCTGACAAAGAAGGAGATTCTAGTGGGAAAGGGCGCCGGGGCGGAGAGCAGCAGGGTGAGGGAGCCCGGGAGGACCGCTCTGCCGCGTGGCTCGCGGTCTCGGGTTCTATGGTGATGGGACGAGTTCCCGGCTTGCCTTCAGCCAGTCATTCTGACTCAGAGTCCTTCCTGGTGGAGCACGTCTTGCTCAGCCAAGATGGAGGCCAGAGAGGATTCCGGGAGGTGGTCGGACAGGCGGCGTCTCCTTTGGCCTTTCCTGAACTCTTCCGGCCGGTGGTGGCTCGCCAGGTCCGCGTCCCTCAGCGGGCCCTCCGCTGTGGAACGACTCCCGCAGGCGCTGACCGTGCAGCCGGGCCAGGCGGGGCTTCAGCCAGCGAGCCCGCCCGACAGCTGCGCTTCCCGCTCGCGAGCGCAGGCTCGGGGAAGCGCTCGTGGGGTCAGTGGCCCCGTGGGCACCTGAGGCCCTCCCGGACCAGGATCAGGCCCCGGCCTCCGGCACTGGCGGGCGCCACCGGGGAGGCCCAGCCCCTCCTCCTCTGGAATTCAGATGGACCCAGACGGCCGCGTCTCAGCAGGCAGCCCTCCGCTTCATCTGGCCCCGGGTGCCCGTCTGGACGAAGCCTCGCCCCGTCCGCAGGCTTCTGCGCGGTGCCCGCAGGTAGAGTAGCAAGGACGCTGCCACACCTGCCGCGACCGCTGTGGGTGCTTTCCTGACCCGGTCCTTCCAGGTGACCTGCTCGTAGGGCAACGTCTCAGGGCCTCCCCTACGGGCTTTACTGGACTGGTGTTTCTCAAGGGTCCGCGTGCTTGGGAATCACCCGCGAACCTTCTTAGACTGCGGTTCTGCGGGCCTGGGGCGGGGCCTGGAATTCTGCGTTTCTAACAGGCTCCCAGGAGAGGACCATGTTTTGGTGGCAAGGAGCTAGGGGTTCCGGGCGTGTCCCTCAGGGCCTGGGTGGCACTGTCAGGCCTTTGGGAGCAGAGCAAAGCCCACCTTGACGCAGCCACGCTCCTTCCATCCGTGTGAGAGCTAGAGGGGGAGGCGAGGTAAAGGAAAGATGAGCGGCAGGTCACACGCTGCTGGTAGGAGCTCTCCCGGGGTCTTCACGCCTCTTCCGCGAGCTGCTGAAGACACTCTTCCATGGGAGCCATTAAAGTTGGCCTTTTCCTCAGGGTTTTGCGTCTGCAGCAGATTCAACCAGCCACAGATTGGACACATACATGTTTTTAGTTCCAGGAAGTTCCAAAAGCAAACCTTGAATCTGCTGCACACTGGCAACTATTTACGTCACATTTGCATTGTGTTTACAGCCGTTTGCATGGCACTATGTTGTATTTATAGTTATTTGCACAGCATTTACACCTATTCACATCACACTTGATTCTATTTGGTGTTATGAGTGACCTAGAGATGATTCAAGTCCATGGGAAAATTCATGCTTTGCAACTACTGTGCCTTTTTTACGTGAGACTTGAACATCCATGCATTCTGGTATCAACAGGGCTCCGGAGCCAGTCTTAGCTGATGGAGGGGGGAGGTGACTGTCCCTTGTCCTTTGTACCCCAGGTAGCCCAGGTGTGCACTGCCCTGGCTGTGATCGTGGGCTTCCTCGTCTGTCTGTCTGTCTGTCCACTTCTCTCTGGCTCTTAATCATGTGAGGAGAGGGTGGTGGTGTTTACCCCAGCCCTGGGCACAGTGTCCACTCACAAATGCAGGTGGAATGAAAGAAAGCAGTGACTACCAACTTCTGATCAAGACTGTCCTTAAAACGGCATTGGTTTTGCTTCAAAGGGCCCCTACACAGGACTGCTTAGCTGTGGCCGTGGGTAGACTTTCCTGGGAGAGGATCGCGTCCTGGAACTTTTCTGCCCCGCGTTCTCACCTTGCCCGTCTCCAGGTCTGCCAGCCAGAGCGTGCTGCTGCCTGGCTTGCCCCACTCTTGGGGACTAAAGACACAGAATTCCTGCCCTGATGTAACTCCTTGTTCCCAGTCTCCAGCTTCCAGCCTGCTCTGTGCTGGGCTGAAGAGGCAGCTCAGCTGAACCACTCCCAGCCCTCCTCCCTTCCTCCCCAGGCTCCTCCTCTAGAGCACACTCCCTCCTCCCATCTCCACGGGGCCAACCACCTTCTGCCTGTTCAGAGCTGCCCCAAGCGGTTCAGTCAGCAGGTTAGGTCGTCAGCAGGTTAAGACCCGTCGCAGGCTGAGTCGTCTCTGTCAAGCATCTTTGATCACAAACAATGGAAATCAAAGCTGGCTGACTTGAGGCAAAGGGGCGTGGCTTGGAGGCCTGTTGGGTCGCTCCTGGGGCGCCCCAAAGCCTGGAAGGCAGGGCTTGAAACAGCAGATCAGGGCCCAGGATGCTCACCGGGCTTCCTGCAGCAGGGGCATGCTCTGCCTGCTGCCCTGCCACGTGCACACACGCACACACACACACACTGCATGCCCCGAGTGTATGAGTGTGAGTGAGCTCTGTAAGGGCTGTCCCTCTGTGTCAGCCTGTGCGAGGGTCAGGGAGTGTCTGGCCGCCTTCCTTGGGCCCTGGGCCAGCCCCTGGCTGGAGGGTGGCATACACTCTTACTGACAGTTGCCCAAAGAATTCACCCACTGCTGGAGAATTCCTTAAAAGGAAATACAGTTGCTGCTTAGGAAAGAGAAAGTATTGCCTGGTGGTCAAACATTAAATCAGAGAAAACACACGTCCACAGAGACCTCTTGTGGATTTGAAGCAAGCGAGGGGTAAGTCCGACACGAGCCTGCGGCAACCTGTGTGTGAGGGACCCCGGACACACTCACTCTTGGTTCCCAGTTGCTTTTCTTGCCCGAAACACTGAGAAGCCCCTGTGGGTGGAATCAGATAATATCAGTGATTTCCAAGGTGCAAAAGGAGGGGCCCGGACCCTTGTTCGGATTCATACTTTACGGCCAACTTGCTGTGCAGCCTTGGACGCGCTATCTCACCTCTCTGGTCTCACTTATTTCAGGTACAAAATGGAGGCTTTTGCTTGATATACAGGGAAATAGTCTCAAGGCAAGGATGCTAAAGTCGTTTGCCATTCCCTTCTCCAGTGGACCGCATTTTGTTAGAACTCTCCACCATGACCCGTCTGTCTTGGGTACGCTGTACAGTGTGGCTCATAGTTTCATGTGATCAGTTTGGTTAGCCTTCTGTGAGTGTGGTTTTCATTCTGTCCACTCTCTGATGGATGAGGATAAGAGGCCGGTGTAGGCTTCCCGATGGGAGGGGCTGGCTGTGGGGACAGCTGGGTCTTGCTCTGGTGGGCAGCGCCTTGCTCTGAGTTCTCAGTTCAGTCGCTCAGTCATGTCCAGTTTGTTGCAACCACATGAACCGCAGCACGCCAGGCCCCCCGTCCATCACCAGCTCCCGGAGTTCACTCAAACTCACATCCAATGAGTCCGTGATGCCATCCAGCCATCTCATCCTCTGTCGTCCCCTTCTCCTCCTGCCCCCAATCCCTCCCAGCATCAGTCTTTTCCAGTGAGTCAACTCTTCGCATGAGGTGGCCAAAGTACTGGAGTTTCAGCCTCAGCATCAGTCCTTCCAAAGAAATCCCAGGGCTGATCTCCTTTAGGATGGACTGGTTGGATCTCCTTGCAGCCCAAGGGACTCTCAAGAGTCTTCTCCAACACCACAGTTCAAAAACATCAATTCTTCGGCGCTCAGCTTTCTTCACAGTCCAACTCTCACATCCATACATGACCACAGGAAAAACCATAGCCTTGACTAGATGGACCTTAGTTGGCAAAGTAATGTCTCTGCTTTTGAATATACTATCTACGTTGGTCATAACTTTCCTTCCAAGGAGTAAGCATCTTTTAATTTCATGGCTGCAGTCACCATCTGCAGTGATTTGAGAGCCCCCCAAAATAAAGTCTGACACTGTTTCCACTGTTTCCCCGTCTATTTCCCGTGAAGTGATGGGACCAGATGCCATGATTTTCGTTTTCTGAATGTTGAGCTTCAAGCCAACTTTTTCACTCTCCTCTTTCAGTTTCATCAAGAGGTTCTACTCTCTTCACTTTCTACCATAAGGGTGGTGTCATCTGCATATCTGAGGTTACTGATATTTTTCCTGGCAATCTTGATTCCAGCTTGTGCTTCTTCCAGCCCAGCGTTTCTCATGATGTACTCTGCATAGAAGTTAAATAAGCAGGGTGACAATATACAGCCTTGACGTACTCGTTTTCCTATTTGGAACCAGTATATTGTTCCATGTCCAGTTGTAACTGTTGCTTCCTGA
>SJYG01000305.1:724994-763646 GCA_006410535.1 Litocranius walleri | reverse complement strand
GAATGGCTGCGATCCAAAAGTCTACAAGCAATAAATGCTGGAGAGGATGTGGAGAAAAGGGAACCCTCTTACACTGCTGGTGGGAATGCAAACTAGTACAGCCACTATGGAGAACAGTGTGGAGATTCCTTAAAAAATTGCAAATAGAACTGCCTTATGACCCAGCAATCCCACTGCTGGGCATACACACCGAGGAAACGAGAATTGAAAGAGACACATGTACCCCAATGTTCATTGCAGCACTGTTTATAATAGCCAGGACATGGAAGCAACCTAGATGTCCATCAACAGATGAATGGATAAGAAAGCTGTGGTACATATACACAATGGAGTACTACTCAGCCCTTAAAAAGAATAAATTTGAATCATTTCTAATGAGATGGATGAAACCAGAGCTGATTATACAGAGTGAAGTAAGCCAGAAAGAAAAACACCAATACAGTATACTGACACATATATATGGAATTTAGAAAGATGGTAATGATGACCCTGTATGCGAGACAACAAAAGAGACACAGAGGTATAGAACGGACTTTTGGCCTCTGAGGGAGAGGGAGAGGGTGGGATGATTTGGGAGAATGGCATTGAAACATGTATACTATCATTTAAGAAACAAAGCACCAGTTTATGTTCGATACAGGATTCAGGATGCTCGGGGCTGGTGCACGGGATGATCCAGGGAGATGATATGGGGTGAGAGGTGGGAGGGGGTTTCAGGATTGGGAGCTCGTGTACACCTGTGGCTGATTCATGTCAATGTATGGCAAAACCAATACAGTATTGTAAAGCAGAATAAAGTAAAAATAAAATTAAAAAAAAACAATGAGTGTGGTAACACAATTTCATAAGACACAGGTTCTCAGGAATGTGGTATTTACAAAGGCAATCTAGGGGGTTTCCCTGGTGATCCAGTGGCTAAGAAACAGTGTCCCCATGCAGGGGGCCCTGGTTCAGTCCCTGGCTGGGGGCCTAGCTCTCACCTGCCACAGCTAGGAGCTTGCATGCCACAACTAAATATCCTGCAACTAAGACCTGGAGAAGCTAAATAAATAAAAATTAAAGCAAAAACAACCACAGAAACTCAAAGTGGTTTTGAGAGGAGAGTTGATTCTGTTTTATGAGTGAAAGTCACTGTATACAGTCCACAGGATTCTCCAGACCAGAATGCTGGAGTGCGCAGCCTTTCCCTTCTCCAGGGTATCTTCCCAACCCACGACTGATCCCAGGTCTCCTGCACTGCAGGCGGATTCTTTACCAGCTGAGCCCCCAAGGGACATTGTTTTATAAGTAATAGTAATACTATGTCTCGCACATAAAGCATTCACCGTATGTCCAGCATTGATGGGTCAGCGCTCACGCACGTCAGTTCATGTAACCTTCACAGCCCTTCTATGAAGCACAAAGTTATTACCTCCCTGTTACTGGGTGAGGAAGCTGAAGCACAGAGAGGCCAAGCAACTTGCTCAAGAACACAGAGCCTGCAGTCCAAGAGCTGACTCAGACCCCAAGGTCTGTGCCCTTCACAATCCTCTCTGATCAAAGCCAGCCAGTTAAAGACCGACCAGGAAAAACAGTGCTATAGCTTAGAAGAGATGTGTGCCATGACCCCTCTCCACCCCCAACACCCTGCAAACCGCCTGGAACTGTCGTACCCACGTAGCATTTTCTGCAGTTACTTAGCCGTTACTAGGTTTCCAGCCTGAGCACAGCTGAAACTTCCTCTGCCTTCAAAGTCCAAGTTCGGCTCTAGGGCAGTGGCATCTATTGCAAGAGAAGTTGAAAAAAAATTTTTTTTAATAAAGATATACTTGTGTAATCCACCACGGCTTGGCTGGCAGAGAGTTTCACTTGCACTGAGAGTGGCCCTGGTGGAATGTTTTCAGTGCGCACATCTTTAACCGCTCCATTAACCAGATTAGTCCACGGAGCCTTCTCCTTCACCACTGAGTGCCAATCTCATTACAGCGATTGGGCCTAGTTACTAATTGCTGGCATTCTGGACCTGCCAGATGCATTTGAAGGGGGGTGGCGTGTGGGTGGGAACCTGTATGCTCATCTTAGTGGATTGGATTGTACCTAATGGCCTTTCCCAGTGGGCCTGCCCTGGTTCTTGAATACATGGCAAAAAGAGCCCTCCACAGAATGACTTTCTGAGGATGACCTTGGAGACCATCTGGGCCCACTGTTACCCAGACGTGCAGGCTGGTGTGGGGAGGGGCCGGAGCTGGGATGTGCTGTCTGCAGGCTGGGGGCAGGCCCCCCCCACCCCGGGACCCTCCGTGGGTGTCCCTGATTGAGCTGTGGCCAGGCCACTGATGCTGTGGCTTCGCGTGTCTATGGACCACGTGCTCTGAGTTGAACGTCTTTCTTGACAAACACCTGTGTTTTAAACTTCATTTCTCTCCAAGGCTTCTCTAAAGAGAAAATGAACTGTGTGCTGTGCTTAGTTGCTCTGTCGTGTCCAGCTCTTTGGTACCCCGTGGACTGTAGCCCGCCATGGGCTACAGTAACAGGCAAGAACACTGGAGTGGGTTGCCATGCCTTCCTCCAGAGGATCTTCCTGACCCAGGGATCGAGCCCAGGTCTCCCGCACTGCAGGCGGATTATTTACCAGCTGAGCCACCAGGGAATGAACACTTGTCACAGAGTTGAGGGAATCCTGCAAATAAAATGGATGAAGACAAAGCCAAGGGGTAACTTCCAGATGTGTGTTTGCCTTTATCAGAAAGGAAGATGAGTGACAGTGGAGAGAGATCCAAATGCATGGAGGCCCGACGCATTTTCCTCGGAGAGATGAAGACCCTGATGGGGCTTTCCCACGCCTGATGGGGCTTTCCCACAGTGTGGCTGAGCGGTGCGCGGTCCGTCTGTGAACACCCATATCCATTCTCCCCAGGACCCTCTGGCTGCGCCAGGCTGCAGGAGAGGAGAGGGCAAGGGATGTGGACAGGCGAGACCCAGGGTCTGCTTCTGAACGTCCAGCACTCAAAGCAACAAAGGGAAATGGATCTGCTTCTGCCTCCCCGCACGGACGTGGGAAAGGGGCTGGGTTCCTCGGCTGTGGCATCACTCCTGTCAGCTCACCTCCGTGTCTTGATCCCAGCTGATGCAGCTTTCAGGGATCTGCACTAAAGGGGTTAGAATCCCCCTCGTGGCCCCTGGTGGTCAAGAAAAGGCAGGGGCGTGCCTTGACCATCACACCACCCTGCTGGTTTAACCACCTCCAGCAGCATTGACAGCAGTGTCCTCGTGAAGGGTTATGGAAGCTGAGGCACCTCACAGCCCTTCTGTGCCCACACACGTCTTAGGACTTGGACGTACATTTAAGATGTAGCAGCCCTTTCTCAGGGCTTCCCTTGTAGCTCAGTGGGTAAAGAATCTGCCTGCAGTCCAGAAGACCTGGGTTTGACCCCTGGGCTGGGAAGATCCCCTGGAGAAGGAAATGGCAACCCACTCCAGACAAGTGTTCTTGTCTGGAGAATCCCAGTGTCGGTGGAGCCTGGTGGGCTGCCATCTATGGGGTCGCACAGAGTCGGACAAGACTGGAGTGACTTAGCAGCAGCAGCCAGTGTCAGTGAAAAATCTCACAGACACAGGAGCCTGGTGGGCTGCAGTCCATGGGGTCACAAAGAGTTGGGCATGGCTAAGCAACTAACACTTACTTTCTCAACAGCAGTGAGCGTTCATGGCCCCATGTCTCCTATGAAGAAAGAATTTATGAAGAAGGAACTTCAGACTATGGGAAAAATAAAGAAAGGCGGTCAAGGCAGAAATGATGTAGGGAAATTTTAAGACACATTTCCATAAGACAGAGCAACAGAGCCAACATCCCCTGTCATAGCAAGAGCAGGAATACTTAAGGACGTTTTTAGCTATGGCATTGGGTACCTTATGTAACCAACCGTTTTAGTTATATCTGATTAACCTGTTCTGTCAGCTGTAATTTTTTTCATAGATAGCACATGCAATAGAAAATGTTACCTTTTCCCTCCCTCCACCCACATTTGGTGACAGCACCAAAGCCACAGCAGCTGTTGAAGAACTGTCGACAAGAGAAGGCTGGACACCACCCACAGTGGACACCCTACAGCCAAGACGCAGCAGGACAGCAAAATCAAATCCCGTGGAGGCGTGGGCCGGCAGGGGTCCCCAAAGGGCAGGACGCTGGCCACAGCAGTCCTGGAAGATCCTCCTGGGTGTAAGTCCTCTGGAGGCCACCATTAATCTACTATAGAGGCTGTAGACCCTAGGGCTGGGTCAGACAACTGACAGGGAGGGAGTGCCGATACCCCACCCATCAGCAGATACCTGGGTTAAAGCTTTACTGCCCATGGCCCTGCCCACCAGAGCAAGACCCAGTTTTTCCCATCAGGAAGCTCTTAGCCTCTCAGCCTCCTCCATCAGAGGGCAGACAGAAGAAGCAAGAGGAAACACAATCCCATAGTAGCTAAAACAAAAACCACATTAGAGAGAGTTCATTATGATGAAAAAGCAGGCAGTCATGTACCAGATGAAGGGACAAGATAAAACCCCCCAAAACAACTAAATGAAGTGGAGATAAGCAACCTTCCAGAAAAAGACTTCAGAATAACGATAGCGAAGAATCTGGGGAAAACAATGGAGAAGATGCAAGAAATGTGTACCAAAAACTTAGGGGAACTAAAGAACAAAACAGACAGAGGTGAATGATACACTGGAAGGAATCAACAGGAGAGGAACGGAGGCCAAGAACAGATGGATGACCTGGAGGACAGAATGGTGGAGATCCCTGCCACAGAATGAAACATGGAAAAAAGAAGGAAAAGAAATGGAAGCTGCCTAAGACAAGGAAGGCCTCTGGGACAGCATTAACTGCACCGACATTCACAAAGGGGTCTCAGAAGGACAAGAGGGAAAGGACCTGAGAAAATCTGTGAGGAGGTAATAGCTGCAAACTTCTGTGATGTGGGAAAGGAAATAGTCAACCAAGTCCAGGAAGCAGAGAGAGCCCCACGCAGGGTAAACCCGAGGAAGAGCCCACCGAGACCCATAGTAATCAAAGTGAGAAAAGGTAAAGAGAAAGTAAGGAACACTCCGAGCAACAAAGGGAAATGGGCAGGTAACGCGCAAGGGAACTCCCCTCAGGCCCCCAGCTGGTCCCTCCACCCGAGCTCTGCAAGTCAGAAGGGAAGGGCGCGAGGCGTCTACAGAGAGGAAAGGAAGAGTCTATAGCCAAGAGCACTCAGCCCGGCGAGACTCCTCCAGTCGATGGAGCAATCAAAACACTTTCCAAACAAGCAGAAGTCAACAGAACTCAGCACCAGCAAGCCAGCTTCACAACAAATACTAAAGGAACTTCTCTAGGCAGGAAACACAAGAGAAAGAAAAGACCTACAGAAAAAAACCAAAAAGTAAGAAAATGGTAATAGGATCAGACATACTGATAATTACCTCAAGTATAAATGGATTAAATTCACCAACCAAAAAAGCATAGACTGGTGGATGAAAACATGTGCAAGTATGCGTTCCAGCTTGGCACATCACTCTGCCTGACCTTCAAATTGCATGTGATTATTTTATAGTTGGATTTATCATGTTCCCATTATGGTTTGCAACTGTAATTATTTTCTGTTTTTTTTTGTCTGGCTTTTGATTGACAAAACTGATAAACAGCTTTTAATGTTGTGATTTTGCAGCTGTTACTCACTTACTACCCTTGTATCATGACTGGTCAATGGAAATCTGAATCACCAAAACTCTGATTTAATAGATGACCCTGTGACCACTTTAAAACATCCAGGTGCATGTCAGAATTATCCTGGAATTGTCTGAAAAATGCAAATTCCCAGGTATTGCTTAATGCAAATTCCCAGGTATTGCTTTTTTCCCTCCAGATCTGTTTCTAATGACCAGCCGTGTTTAAAAACACCTACTATGTGGTCATCTTTTACTTTTAAAGTAATCTAGTTTGTTTCACTTTTTCTATTTTATATTCAGTGGTCCTATAATTTGTTTTCTAATTTCTCCATCTTTTTTTTTAATGTTCTTGCTCAAGCTTTTGTCAAGCATAGTAGAAACCCTTTTGTATACATATACATAAATGGTATGTATAATATATATATTATAGAAAACTTAAGAATTTTTGCCTAACTAAAAAACTTAAGACATTTTGATTCCACTTGTTTGACTTAGTATGAATAGAATGCCAAATTTCTAAATTCAAGAAATAAATACAACAAGCGGCAAAGGTTTATAGCCCAAGGAACTATAGTCAATGTCTTGTAATGACCTGTAATGGAAAATAACCTCAAAAATAATAAATGTCACCTTACTATGTACCTAAAACACTGTAAGTCAACTATGCTTCATAAAATCTGTATGTATGAAGGAAAAAATTTAAATAGAGAAAAAATAAAAGAGGTTTAGACTTGGAACCATTGAACCCACGTTTCGGGCTCCACTGTGTTGAAAGAGAAGGGACGCTGTGCGAGTGGAAGAGGCAGATAATGGGGAACCAGTCGTGTCACATAATTTATGTCACCCCAGAAACTGTGGCTTAAAGCAGCTGCCAGTCATGGGGCTTGTGACTCAAGACTGTCCCGGCCAGGCTCCCCCAGGCACATGGGCAGCTGCAGGTCAGCAGGGCACAGCTGCGGTGAGTGGGCAGCCTCCTCCACACGCCTCGTCCTCCCTGCTCCGTGACACTCCCTCCTGGAGCCACCCGCCTGGTCGACACAGCAGCAGGGAGCGAGAGGGAGGGGCAGGGCGCCTGGCCCCTGGGAGCGGGCACAGCGCTATTTCCAGCGCATTCTATTGGGCAGGGCAGCTCGTGGGGTTGGTCTGATCCAGGACAGGGGAGCAGGGCTGCGTGTATCCTCAGAAAAGCCGCAGTCACACTGCGGGTGGCGAGGGCACCGAGCAGCCTCCACCGGGGCTGTTGCTGCCACAAACCCTCACGCCCACCGAGGACAAGTTTCTTGGGCTGTGTCCTGAGCAATCGCACCCGCAGTTGGTCCTGCCTCTTTAAGGAGCCCCTAGAAATTCAGTTACTCTCAGTCCCCTTTGCTGCCCTGCCTACTTCCTCCCTTCCTCCCACAGATGTTTCCAGGCTTTTCCGCCCTCCTCAGACCTCAGGGGTGTGTCTGGAAGGCCGCACAGGAGCCTGCAGGGCCGTTACCTCTGGGGGCAACAGTGGGAAGGAGGCTTGCCCTTTCCTGATAACGCGTTGGTTCTCATCAGCATTTTTAAAGTAGTTTTATTTATTATTATTTTTTTTGCCCTGGGCCTTCGCTGGTGCGCGGGTTTTTCTCTGGTTGTGGTGTGACGGCCTCTCCTTGTGGGGGCTTCTCTTTTCGTGGAGCACAGGCTCAGAGGTGCTGGCGTACACGCTTTGTTGTTCCACAGCGTGTGAGATCTTCCGGATCAGGGACTGAGCCCAGGTCTCCTGCAGTGGCAGCAGAGTCTGTCCCTGAGCCACCAGGGAAGGCCACGTTGGCGTTTTCACGCGTGACCATGTATGCCTTAACCTAGAAATGGTGAGGCATTGGAGTGGAAGGTGCTGTACTGAGTCCTTGGCTCTCACTATTTGCTCCACTCAGCCCCCATGACCCACCCGCCCCGAGTCGTGTCACTGAGGCCAGCACCGCTGAGCCCCGAGTCCAGGCTGGCAGGCCCCCAGGCCGCCGACCTCCCCTGGCTCACTGAAAACATCCCGAAGCTTTTCTCCACCTGCCACCTCATCCATGTCGCACTCACTTCCTAACTCAGCTCAGGCTGTCTTCTGCCCTGATTACCCGTGACCTGGGCTCTCTCCAGGGGCACCCGTGGCCTCCTCTCGTCGGGTCTGTTGGCCACACCTCAGGCCTCTTGGTTGCTCCGGACGGTGGTGTTAGACTCTGTGGGTCCTTTCCTCTCACAGTACCTCTGCATTCCCTGAGACGACCCAGGTCCTCCTCTGTCTCCATCATCTTTGCAAATGGTCCCCCCGCCCCATCCCGTTTCCCTCTGGCCCACGTTTCCTGGGCAACATGCTCCGTCTCACGTACGCGGCTGCGTCCAGACGTCTGAAGTCATTCTCACCTGCCAATGCCCGTCAGGTCTCTTCCTGGACGTCCCAGAGAACTCAGAGTGGCTGGAATTGTCACCGCGCCCTCAAAACCTGCCCTCCCTTCTTTCTGCTCCAATCCAGTAAAACGGACCGGAAGCCTTAGGACTGGCTCTTCTGGAGGCAGGCGTGGCAGAGGCGCTGGCCAAGGGGCAGATACTTGTATCACAGGAAATAAGAAGCCCAAGCGATGGGTTCAAAGGCAGCATGGAGGTGACAGAGGAAAAGGAGCAGTGAAGTGGGAGCCAGCACACTAGGAATGATCCCCTCTGGACGACAGCAGAGGAAACAGACTGCTCTGGGACCTACGGAACTATGACGAGAAGTCTGGCATTCACCGGGCTGCCCAGGTGGCTCGGCGGTGGGGAGCCTCCTGCTAACACAGGAGACGCGCGCTCAGTCCCTGGAACCAGCATCGGGAAGACCCCCCACGGCAGCCCGCTCCAGTGTCCTTGCCTGGAGAAGCCCACGGACAGAGGAGCCTGGCGGGCTACAGCCCGTGGGGTCGCAAAAGAGTCAGACACGACTGAGCGGCTAAACCACAGCAAGAGTGTGTCACCAGAGTCGCAGAGAGAGAGGACAGGAGACGCTGGGGCTGAACAGACTCGAGGCTGAGCAGGCACCGGACGCACGGGAGGCATAAAGGCGCACATCCAAGCAGCCGAGCTCAGAGAAGTCCAGGCTAAGACCCGCGCTCACCAGACCCTCAGAGCTAAAGACAGGAGGCCTGCCAGCGAGAGAGAGAAGCGAGGTGCTGCGTGTAAGAGAAACTCAGCTCGGGCGACAGTGACGCCTCCCCGGATTCCATGAGGACAGAGGAGGGGGACAGCCTGTTTCAAGCGCTGAAAGAAAAGAACTCTGAACCAGAATCTGAGATCCAGCAAACACACCCTTCAGGAGTGACGGAGAATCAAGACATTTTCAAATGAAGGGATGTTAATAGAATTTTTTTTTCCCCAGAAGACCTATCCTCAAAGAATGGCTAAAGGGAGTTCTCTAAACAGAAACAAAATGATTAAAAAAAATGATCCTTGGACTACCAGGAAGGAATAAAGAATATGGTGAGCAAGAATGTGAGGAAATAAAATAGGCTTTACTTTTCCTCTCGAGTTTTCTAAATTCCATCTGACGAGCAAAGCAAACCTTATAACAATCTGATGTGGCTCTCAATGTATGTAGAGGGAATATTTGACAATTGTAGTGTAAATGGGGGGGATGAATGGATACAAGGAGATACTAGGTTTTTATATTTCACTGAAACCGGTAAATGACATCAGCCTTGATCTGTGTGTGTGTGCATGTATATCCAGCGTTGGAGCAGCCGCTGAAAGTTTATACAGAGACACTCAAACACAGGATAGACAAGTGAAAATAGAATTCTAAAGAGATCCTGTTCCAGCGACCCACAGGAGGGCACGAAAAAAGACAGCAAGATGGAAACCAGCGATAACGGAAAACAAGTTAACAGTCCTTACAGTCAGTGCTCTAAATATACCGATTAGAGAACAGAGACTCGCAGCCTTTTCGTTGTTGCTGTTGCCGGCCACGTGGCATTTGGGATCCTAATTCCCTGGCCAGGGTTTGAACCTGCACCAGCTGCATTGGAAGGGCAGAGCCGACAGGCTTTATTTTCCTGGGCTCCAAAAATCACCGCAGATAGTGACTGCAGCCATGAAATGAAAAGATGCTTGCTCCTTGGAAGAAAAGTTATGACAGACCTAGACAGCGTATTAAAAAGCAGAGACATTACTTTGCTGACAAAGGTCCATATAGGCAAAGCTTTAGTTTTCCCGTAGTCATGTACAGGTATGAGAGTTGGATCATAAAGGAGACTGAGCCCCGAAGAATTAATTCTTTCAAACTGTGGTGTTGGAGAAGATCCTCGAGAGTCCCTTGAACTGCAAGGAGATCCAACCAGTCAGTCCTAAAGGATATCAACCCTGAATATTCATTTGAGGGGCTGATGATGAAGCTCCAGTACTTTGGCCACCTGATACAAAGAGCCGACTCATTTGAAAAGACCCTGATGCTGGTCAAGATTGAGGGCAGGAGGAGAAGTGGACGACAGAGGATGGGATGGTTGGATGGCATTGCTGACTCAATGGACATAAGTCTGAGCAGGCTCCAGGATGCGGGGACAGGGAGGCCTGGCGTGCTGCCGTCCATGGGGTCGCAAAGAGTCGGACACGACTGAGCGCCTGAACACCAACGACAACCAGCGAAGTTTCCAGAATGATGTATTTAGAAATGACTCAACTCTGTTGCCTGTAAGAAACTCACTTAAAATGTGATGACAGTCTACATGGAAAATCCCAAGAAAGCTACAAACAAAACAACAAGCACCTCCTGAATCTAATGAGTGCGTCCAGCAAGGCCAAAGGATACAGAATCAACATCCAAAAATCAGCTGTATTTCCAATCACTGGAAGTGAACCCACAGAAACCAAAATTTAAAATACATTTAATTTTAACTTTAATACATTTACAATTATTTGAAAAAAGAAAGGTGTAGATTTGACTAGACACGTACAAAACTCATATACTGAGAGCCATACCACACTGAGAGAGGTGAAAGGCCTATGTAAATGGAGTGGCAGACCACGCTCATGGATTAAAAGAATCAACATCGCAAAATTATCAGCCATCAGGAAGCTGGTGTACATGTTTAACACAGTTCCTATCAAAGTCCTGCCAAGATTTTTTACAGGTATAGACAAGATTGTTCAAAAATGTACATAGAAAGGTAAAGGAACCTATCTTTAGCTTAAAAAATTATAAATAAACACAAGGTGGGAGGAATCCATTTTAACACTTAAAGAATCAATAGATACAATATTGATGATTAGGAGGTGCTGATAAAGAAAGAGACGCAGACCTATGGGCCAGAATAGAGAATTCAGAAATAGACCTAACAGGTTTGGCAAAGGACACAAAGCAATTCAAGGCTTGTGGGGGAGGCAGCCTATTCTGCAAATTGTGCTGGAGCAGTTGGACAACAGAAAAAAGAACAAAAACACTGATCTTAATCTCACACCTTATACGACAGCCCAGACTAAATGAGAAACTGAGATGTGAAATATAAAGGGAAAAAAAAGGAGAAAACCTTCAGGTGTGGTACTAGGCAAAGCACGTTTAGACTTTACTCCAAAAGCACATCCCATAAATAAAACACTTAGAAACTGTGTTTTATAGACATGAAAACTTTTACTTTATAAAAGACCATGCTAACGGTTGAAAAGGCAAGGCACAAGTGAAAATATTTGCAAATCACATATCCAGCAAAGGATTAGCATCTAAAATATGTAAAGAACTCTCAGGACTCAACAATAAAAACAAAAAGTCCAATTAGAACACGGTCAAAAGCCATGAAGGGGCATTTCAATAAGCTGGACATACAGAGGCAACTAAGGATGTGAAAGGCAATCAGCAACGTGAGTCATTTGTTACTGTGGTTTCGTCACTAATTCACGTCTGACTCTTTGTGACCCCGTGGACTGTAGCCCGTCAGGCTCCTCTGTCCACGGATTCTCCAGGCAAGAACACTGGAGTGGGTTGCCATGCCCTCCTCCAGGGGATCTTCCCGACCCAGGGATTGAACCCGCATCTCTGGACTCCTCACCACTGAGCCACCTGGGAAGCCCACCATGAGCCATCAGACAAATGCAGATTAAAATCATAATGAGATACTACTGCATATCTAACTGGCAAATCAGAAGCGAAAAACAGAGAGACTGCATGCTGACGGAGGGTGCTGAGAGACCGAGTCTCTAGCGTGTTTCTGGTGGGAATAAGAAATGGCACAACGATTTCTGCTCTGAAACACATTTCAGAGCAATCGCTTACAAAACCCAACAGGCAACTTCCATAGGGCCCAGGAGTGTAACTGCCATTTATCCCAGAGAAATAAAGATTTACATTCATGCATGAATATTTACAGACGTTTCACTCATAGCAGCCAGACACCGAAGCAACCCAGATGCCGTTCATGCTGAACAATGCGGCACGTCCGTACCGTCGGATCCCGCCCGGCAACCTGGAAATGCTGAAGGAAACGTGAATCCTAAGAGGTTACACACTGTGCGATTCAACTGATAAAGCTCCTTGAAATCACAAAATTGTACAGGTGGAGAACGTCTTAAGGTGGCTGCCAGGGCTCACGGAGGGAATCGGGACAGGAGAGAAGAGGGTGTCGCCACCGGGAGCTTGGCGGGGCTAGAAGGCTCTGCGGTTTGTCAACATCCACTTCCCCCTTGCGCTGCTGCCCTAGAGTTTTGCAAGACTTTCTCACTGGAACAAAGGGTGCGCACCATCTCTCTCTGTTATTTCTGAATCGAATCTATGTTTATGTAGTTGAATATGAGTCTACAACCTTCTCAGAATACAAAGTTTAACTAAGAAAGCCGATCTCACCCATCCCCCAGAGCCCCACCCCCTGGCCACCCACCACAGCCTCGTTTCTGTTGGTAAGCAATCTAGGAGAAACTAGAATAGAAGAGAGCATTTTTATCTTCCTTAAGTTTTGACTGTCCCGGGCCTGGGCTGCTGCGTGGGCTTTCTCCGGTCGTGGTGAGCGGGCTTCTCATCGCAGCGGCTTCTCTCGTTGCAGGGCACATGGGCATGTGGGCACATGGGCACATGGGCTTCAGCAGTTGTGAGACCCAGGCTCAGAAGTTTTGGTTCCCAGGCTCCAGGCACAGGCTCCGGAGCTGTGGCGCACGGGGTCTTAGATGTGGGGTCTTCCTAGCCCAGGAAGGTGAACTCTTCCACTGAGCCACCCAGGAAGCCCTCTCCAAGCTCTGAACCCCCATTTCCACCGGAGTTCTGTGAACAGCTGTTTCCCAGACTGCCACACTGTGCACGTAAAGTCCTGAAATGCTGGAGCTATATAAAAGGGGGCTTGCGTGGTAGCCCAGCTGGTAAAGAATCTGCCTGTAATGCAGGAGACCCCGCTTTAGTTCTTGAGTTGGGAAGATCTGCTGGAGAAGGGATAGGCCACCCACTCCAGTGTTCTTGGGCTTCCCTGCTGGCTCAGCTGGTAGAGAATCTGCCTGCAATGCAGGAGACCTGGGTTGATCCCTGGGTTGGGAAATCCCCTGCAGAAGGGAAAGGCTACGCACTCTAGTATTCTGGCCTGGAGAATTACATGGGCAGAGGGGTCTGATGGGCTACAGTCCATGGGGTCAGAGTTGGACACAACTGAGCAACTTTCACTTGACTGCATATTAAAGGGGGCTTGGTGTGCTTTGGGGTCCCTCGAAACATCCCTCAGGCCCCAGCCTGACTCTGGGATGAATTCCAGTCCAGGTACCAGCCATGTGCCAGCCCTGGCTCCCTGCTTGGACACGGCCGCCCCCAGAACTGGCCTTGCCTGGGCCCTGTCGCTTGGCCAGCCCCGCTCCGTCAGAGGCCTGTGACCTGCCACCAGGCAGGGCTTGCACCCCCAGCTGTTGTTTACTTTAAGTTAGCTCGTAGGCCTAAGCAGCCGGGGCCTCCCCACACACGGGCCGTGTGACTCTGGAGGACAGAGGCTCTTTTCAGCACTGCTGGGGTGCCAACATGTTTGTGACCGAGGGAAGGATGCGGGGGAGGTCACTGGGAGCAGGGCACACCTGACCGTCCAGGGCTGCCAGTGAGGAGACCAGGCTTCCAGGGCGGGCACCGGGGCTGGTGCTGGGCCCAGGGGGTCTAGGCCCTGGTCCAGCTGCCCCCACCCCACCCCCACCTGCCCCGTGGGTGTTCAGACGGTCCCTGGCCTGCACCTGACCCTGAGGCTCTGTGTGTCCCCCAGGGAGGGTCTCTGGGGCCAGGCCTGCCCTTGTCGGCCTGGCCCCCACCTCCTGGAAATTGTGCACACGTGCCCCCACCGCGCCCCAGCTTTTTATGTGTCTGACTGTGTGGGGTGTGTGTGTCTGTGTCCCAGCGCCTCTCTGTGTTCCTTTTTATGTGTGTTGTGTGGGTTTGTGTGTCCATCTGCGTGTACTGAGCGTGTGTGCCTGTCTGCGGGGGTGTCTGTGTCCGAGCGCCTCTCCGTGTTCCTTTTCCTGTGTGCTATCTGGGTGTGTGTATCTGCGTGTGCTGAGTGTGTACGCGGTGCCCACGAGTGTGATTCTGGAGGGGGACGCCCAGGCGCCTGTGTGGCTCCTGCGCGCGTGTCTGTGCGCGCGGGGTGTGCGCGCGTGGGTGTGGCGTGCGCGGCTGTTGGGCGCCACCCGGGGCGCGCCGGCGGGAGGAGCGCGGGGCGGCCCGGCGCACACGTGGGCCCGGCGCCTTTAGCTGTAGCTTTTATCTTTTCTAATATTTACATATTTTATGTTTATTTTCATATTTTCTACACACTTTTTCATTCTAAACAAAGAGAATTTCAGGCTTGAAGCTGTGCTTTGATTACTTAACATTCAATAATACACTGGTGAGCATCCGAGCCTGGCTAAAGTCCACGTCTAAGGGCCCCGGGAAGTTATTCTCCTGGAGACGTGGTCAGAGGGAGTCAGGCTGGGAGAGCCCTCCTCCTGGTGCTCTCCTGCCAGAGGCTCCTTGGGCTGGATGCGCCGCACTGAGGCCTGTGGTTTAGTTCTCCTTCGGGTGGGTCAGCTGAGCCCAGCACGTGTGCCAGGAGTTGGCACCAGCTGATAAACTCAGTGGGATATGTACTTGGTGTGTCCCTGAGCCCCTACACTTCTCAGGGACAACAGCATGTCTTCAGACATTGGTCTGATAGCCATTAGCCATACCTCCTGTGAAAAGCAGCGCTTTGACCCTCAAGGAGCTCATAAATAAAGCAGTGCTGACGAGAGGAGGCTGATGGTGGTGGAGGGAGGAATCCACTTGCAGGAGGCCCCGGCTCCTTGGCTGCCACACTGGGGACTGTCCCCAGGGAGCCAGGAAACAGGAGCCTCTGAGGACACACGCCCCCAGGATGCGGCGTCCTGACCTGCAGACACCCTTCCCAGGATGAGGGTCACCGGTGGCTCCCGATCCACGGGCCTCGTCCTCCTCTCCCTGTCTCTCCTGAGCACAAGGTCTTGAATGATCCCTGACCGTGAAACGGGTATGTGCAGCACCTTGAAGCCCACGGAGGAGGAATCAGCAGCAACTGTCTTCTCTCAAAGCCTGGCACACCAGCACCAGACGTGATGTGAGGCTGTGTGGGCACCTCCCCCCCCGACGAGACAGACCGCAGGGCCTCGGCGGGGACGGAGCTCGTCCTTTCCAGAGCGGGGGCTCCTGAGGAGACGCGGCCGGGTCCACGTGGTGCTGCCTGCCCTATGGAGGGCTCTGACCGCCAGACTCAGCCCAGTGCCCCAGTGTCTCTCGGAGAAGCGAGGTCACCGTGCCCGGGACTCAGGAGAGAGCGGTGATGCTGGGCTGGGTCCAGAAGCATCGCTTCCCGCCCCTGGGCACACGCATTTCTTTATTTGCTGCCTGCTCTCCACCAGTGAACCCAGCAGTGCAGGGAAGTGTCGCTGAGAGCAGTTCTGAGCTATTCCCTGAGACACGGCCACCGTCCTGTGGGGGCTGAGCCAGGGCTGCCCCTGGAAGGACGGCTGCTGATTGGCAAGTGTTCTTGGGCTGCGAAGGCAGTAACAGTGACAAGGTTCTCACTGCAGCCCCAGGGATGACGGCCACGTCAGGCACACACACGGCACCACGCAGAGCGGCCCCTGCCCCAGGCCCGGGGCATCTAAGGTGACATCCCGTGAACGAGGAATGGCGGGTGGAATCTCGGCTGCATAAGCAGACAGAAGCCTGGCTGATCCTGGCGACCCAGGGTGCAGGGAGGTCTCTGCCCCAGGAGCTCGGCATGAAGACAGCAGCGGACGCGGCGCCCCTCACCCCACAGCCCAGCACCCGCCCGGCCTGGCAGGAGGAAGGTGCGAGTGGGCGGCCTGGGCCCAGTGACCTGCAGGCCACGAGGCCTGGAGCCGGCTCGGGCGTCCGGACACAGGCCAGGCGCTTCCTTCCTGCCTCCCCTCCAGGGAACAAAGCTTCCTCCCCAGACTCCCGGCTCATCTCCCTTCAACGCCTTGCTCTACAGCTCAGCCGTCTCACACCCTTTATGAGGAACTGAAGCAAGAGCCGGGCTAAACAACCCCATAGACGGCCTGCGTGTTCTCACACCACAAACCTGTAAAAAGCCCTTCATCTCCGCTGTAAAAAAGAAGCCTCTGCTCTACGATGTGCTTGTAAATTACACTTTAAAGCACCCATGAACTTGCTTGGATTTCAAGTGAGGTTTCCTTTTGCTACACTTTTAAAATATTAAGAGTGAGCCAGTGTTTTCATAGCCACCCCAGAGCATTCAATCAAAGGCGATTTCTGCCGACTCCCTAACTGCCAATCAGCGCGCCTGGGTCTCTGCAGCAGAGATGGAGCCTGGGCTCAGAGACCTGCACCCTGGCCTTTGGGTCTGCAGAGGCTCTGCGCCTGCCCTGGCTTCCCGCCCTCCCTGCTGCTGGGTCAGACCCCCCATCACAGCACAGGCTGCCGAGGAGGGGGTGGAGGAGAGGGGAGAGGGACGATGAGGAGGGAAGGAGAAAGCCAGGGACAGGCACCCGCAGAGTGTGAGAGGACGCCGCCACGCAGCAACAGAAACCGCAGAACGGCGTGACGGCCCACAGTGCGGCCGAGCAGACAGGAGGCGAAGGGCACGGCCCAGGATGCCCAGCGACCCACCAGCCAGTCTCTGGGCCCTCGGGTTGCAATCACCCAAATGCATGGGGCAGTCACCTCCTCAGAGCCCCAGCACGGAAGCAAAGCTCATGAGATGACAGAGGAGCTGCATGCTGCCTGGGAGGGGAGTGGGCTGAGGCCGCCCCCGCTCGCAGCCCCAGCCCCTACCCTTGCACCCGGCAGCAAGCGGAACAGGGCCCTGCACCATCTCTGCACCCCTGTGAATCGGGGGGACATTTAAGCCAGGCATCAGGGGTAAGAGGGAGGCCCCACCGCACCTCCGGTTACATGCCCTCCTCAGCCGCTGTGCCAGTCACGGGCCGGCAGACTCTCAGCTCTGCCAAGGCAGAAAATGGATGCCTCCAGGAATCTGCTCGAACATCTGTATCTCAGGACCAGGTCAAGTCCCAGCTTTGATCAGTTTCAGTGCAAAGGCTAGCGTGAACCTTCACAGGTAAATAGAGCAAGGAAAGCTGCCTCAATGAATTTTCTGGTTCTTCCCTACGGAACGGAAGCAGTTATGCCCTTGGCAGGATTTGGGCAAGTCACCAAAGGCTGGGTCACATTTTGGAAGTGACTCAAGCGACATGTCTTGGGTTTGGGTTTTTTTTTTTCCCTCTATGTCCAGACCTGTCACTCAGAGCCAAAACTGGTGAGTTCAGTCGACGGTTTGGTGCATGAGACAAGAAACCACGGCCGGATCTGAGCAGGGAAAGCTCTGCTGGGAGCGCCCGCTTCTGAGGCCTTTGGGGGCACCGCGCCCCGCGCCCCGCGCCCCGCGCCCGGCGTGGGCTCCCGCGCCCCGCGCCCGGCGTGGGCTCCCGCGCCCCTGTGCGCGTGTGCACGAGCGCGCGCGTGTCTGCGTGTGCCCGGCGCGTGCGCCCCGCTCCCTGGCGGCGGCCCCGAACCAACTTGCCGCCGCCGTCAACTCCGCGTGTGTCCGCGTGTCCGTGCCCCGCGGGCAGCCCTGCCGGCCGGGTTGCGCTCCCGGCGCCGGCGGACGCGGGCAGGCGGCAAAGTTTTCTGGGGAGCCCGGCTGACTTTCCTGGGGCCCCGCGCTCCTGCGTGTCCGCGGGTGGGGGCCTGGGCGCGCGGAGCCGGTGCCCGGCTGCCGCGCCGCGGAGCCGCCTCGCGGGAACCCTTCCCGCAGCCGCGGGGGCTTGTTTAGGAAGGGCGATGGGGGGCTAGTGCCGGGGGGCTCCGCCCGCAGGGGGCGCGGGCAGCGCTGGGCTCCGCGCTGCTAAGGCCGGGCAGGATCTGGGGCGGCGGGGCTGGGAAGGGGGGAAGCGAGGGGGGCGCCCCCGCCTGGATGAGGGGGCTGCGTGCTGCTGGGCCGCAGAAGCCCGGACGCGATGCGGACAGGTTTGTGGCGGCACCTTTAGAATTTCGGGCAGAAGGAATTAGCCGGAGCGCCATCCCCCCCTGGCCGCGCCCCTGTGAACCTTCCCTGGGGGTTTTGGCGTGGATGGGTGTTTTGCAGCTGGGTCTTTATGCCCACAGAGCTGACTATCATCTCCACTTGATTACAGCTAAAATAGTCTTTAAGATGAAGTTTCCTGAAATGATTTAAAATAAACACAGATGGGAAGGTGGGGGGGAGAGAAAGCTGTAATGAGGCACTTAAGAGATAAGGTGAGCATTTTTCTTAAGAACAAATGGGGTTTTCAGTCTTAAGAAATATATGTATTTGTAAAATTTTTGAAATGAAAGGGTTTTGTTTAAAAAGAAACTGCCTTAAAAAAATGTTGGTGACTCTGAACAAGGTTTCCCTCCTGGCGTCTGTGCTCTGCCGTCTCTCTGACCTTGCACCATGCCCTTTCTTCCTTCCCAGCACCTGAAGGTCCTTTCAGAATGCCAGAGGAACGTCCCCCCAGGCTGACACCGCAGAACGTTCCCTACCGGGACCTCCCTCACCTGGTCAACGCGGACGGGCAGCACCTCTTCTGCCGGTACTGGAAACCCTCAGGCGCGCCCAGGTCAGCCTGCCCCCCCCCAGTGACGCTGAGGGTGGCCCCCAGGGGCGGCGGGCCGTGCCCCCCCCCCTTTCCTGTGCAGCTCTCGTGGGGCCACTTTCTCCGAGACCTGCTTTACACGCCGTTTTAACACTGAGCCCAGCAGGCTAACAGAGCTGAGGGCTTATGCTTCATCTTTTTTAAAATTAAGAAGCAGGAGTTCTATTTCAAATATGACAAGTAGGATGTGAGCTCTACCGTATGGCGGTTTTCACAGGACTTTATTTTTTGTGCTGGAGTTGATTTCCTGTTGTGCAGACATGCCTTTAAAATCCAACCCAACAGTGACCCAAAACCACCTGATCAGATAAAATCAAAATGATGTGTATATATAGTAACTTTTGTTCTCCGTCCGGTTTGACTGTGAGCCTCAGAGGGTGTGATCCGTGTGTCAGAGAAGGAAAGGGGTCTGCCTGCCTCCTGATGTCTTGCCAGCTCAGTCGCTTGGTACATTTCCCATCAGGGATTATGTCTTGCTGTTAGAAACAGGCGTTGGGACGACACACAGTTAGACAGCTGGTCTTCTGCCACTTCCCTCCACTTGCATGAAATGGGGAAAACCCTGCTTGTTTGTGTTGTTCAGGGAAGAAAACAATTTGGGGTAGCCAGCTGGCCTAGCGACCAGTGAGCGTCTCCTGTTCCGCCGACGTGTTACCTGTTCCAACAGGCCTCTGGTCCCCAGAGGCCCACGTGCGGTGTGGGAGCGGTGGGCCGGACTGCAGGATCATGTCTCCCTCACTGTTTCAGTCGTTACCCAACCCGGGCACAGGTATGAAGTTTCTCCTCCGGTTTCAGCAAGGTGTGTATAGTCCAGGTAGCTGCACATTCAAGACATGAAAAGCAACAACAAGAAAGCAGAGGCGAGAACTGTGAAGACCTGGTTTCAAATCACAGCTTCAGGGCAGCCGGATAAACGGGGCTGTGGGCAGTTAATCGTCCTAAGGTCTGGCATCGTCGTCTTTCTTAAAGCTGTCTGTAGGAGAGCGCTGGAGGGGGCGCAGGTGGTGTCGGATGGGGCGGGCGGGGTCGTCAGGCGTCCTTAGCACTCCCTCTGGCCCATAGTGGCCCACTGTGGCTTTAACTTCTAACCACCCTGCGGTGCACGGTGCGTTTAGTGTGCACAAGACGACGAAACTGCGAGCCTCCAACTTTGGGGGCTTCCTTCGTGGAGGGGGAGGCTGTCCTCACTGGAGGTCAGCGGGACAGAGAGCCTGCTGGCTTCCGACCAGCCGGCGGGGCCGCCCTTCCTTGAGCTGCCTCCCAGTTTCCACCCCAGTGGCCTTGGGCCCGCTTCCTTGCTTTTGCTCCAGTTAGCGATGGCTCCCGCCCCCCACCTCCGCCAGTTGTGTTTAAATCTCTTGCGGTCAGTGTTTATCTCCTGCTGGGAATGAGAATGGGGTGGGTGGGGGCCGCACTGGGGTTCCGGGCTTTGCCAGAGAGGCCCCCCACCCGCCTGCTCATCTCCCCCCTCTCAGATGATGCAGGTTCATGAGCTCCCTTGGGGGGCAGGGCCCCCCTCCCCGGCGCCCCCCCCCTCGTCGGACGACGTTTAAAACCCATCCCCACCAGTCCTAACCCCTCGGGAGGTCCTAGAGGCTCCTGCTGCATCCTGGAGTCCCTGAGGGATCAGGCCAGGCTGAGTAGGGGTGGCCCAGGAGGCCTCAGGGCAGAGTCTGTGCCCGCCTATGGGGCCTCATCTCTGCACCTGGGCCCAGCTGCTCTGTCAGACTGACCACCCTGCCCTCTTGCGGGTGGGCAACAGGCCTGCTGCTTCCGGAGCGGAGCGGCCCGCTGGGCTCAGCCTGCCCCTCCAGGGAGCATCCTCCAGGGTCTTAACCCCCGGGTAGCTCAGAGTCTTCTGTGCTCCTATCCTCGGGGAAAATACCACCAAATGTCCCTTCTCTCTGCTCCTTTTTAAAAATGTTTCCCAGGGAGGCCCTAGGGACCTCAGAAGCCCCTGCCTTATAGACGGTGCCTAATAGAGGGGTCTTAGTCATCACGAGTCCGAGGCTGAAAGCCCGCTTCTTGGTCACGCCAAGGCAGGTTTGCGCTTGTCTGGAGGCAGAGCTTTACGGTGGCGGCGGATGCTGACCGGCCTTAGGGTGCAGCAGAATGGGCTCCCATGAAGTGGGTCTCGGGCCTGCTCTGGCCTCTGGACGGGTCTCCCAGGTGTGATCTCAGGGTTATCTTCCAATCAACCCGAGAGGCAGCTGCTGTCCTTGTGAACCTTTCAGAAGCTGGTCCAGCCGCATTTTGTCCACATTCCTCTGGCTCCAGTGAGCACAGCAAGACGTCCGTCCCAGGACTGTCTTCCTGATAATTTCTTGCGTTTTTTGTGAAGATGAAGGTCACTCCTTAGGGAAAGGAGGGATGGGACCTTTCATCGTGTTCGTGCTCACAGTGGCCCCGTGGACGGCAGCCTTCCGGGCTCCTCTGTCATGGCTTCTAGAGGCAAGAACACTGGAGTGGGTTTCCTCCCCCAGGGGGTCTTCCCTACCCAGGGATCAAACCCCGCGTCTCCTGCATTGGCAGGAGGATTCTTAACCACTGAGCCACTTGGGAAGCCAACAGGATCATTATTCTTGCTAATTCTTTGCTGGCAGTAGGTTAAAATATGATCTGTTCTGAAACCCCAAATCTTATGCCCCTAGGGACTGGCTGCCTTATCGAGACTGGGAAACTTTGGAATTTTTGGAATCCTGGTTCTGCGGCAGGGTTTCCCTGACGGTGTTCTTGGGGTCCTGGAACCGGCTGGGTGGGACCTGGGCCGCTCTGTCACGGCTCTCGTGCCCTGGGACGGTGTTTCACGCCTTTGGATTCCCTCTACCACTCAGTCCATCTAAAGGGCAGCTTTGACTTACCTTCTGAGGTGACTCAGCCGTCCTGGCCCCCGAGGATGGCGGCGGGTTGGCAGCGTCGAGGCCCCAGCAGTCTGGGGATGCAGCGCCTGGTCGGATGGCTTGGCTCCGAGGAAGTCTTCTCTTGGTGCCGCCAGCTGAGGAGGCTGCAAGGCCGTGTAGTCACTCGGCTCAGGCCTCCGGGGTGTTCAGGGCCCGGCGTGGACGCATCACCCCGTCTGCCTGGGGCTGGCCGGGCAGTCTGAAGCAGACCCTGATGGGATAAAGGCCTGATGCCATGCGTCTCCCCTCCGAGCAGGGGCTTCCTCATGCCCAGCCCGCGCTCTGTCTCTGGGGAGCCCCCTACCCCAACACCATGGAGCCGAGCAGGCTCTCTTCCTGTCGGCTCATTGTCGAGACAGCTGCGGTCCCTGGGGGCCGCTTCAAAGAGCACCATTCCTCTGCTGGCTGGGGGCCTGGTGCAGACACCGGGTGACCCCCCCCTTGAAACAGCTCCAGATCCTGGTCCCCTGCAGGGGCCCCCTATCCCGGGACCCTGAGGCCCTTTCTGCCTTCCTGCCTCCTCGCAGGGGTGGTCTTCCTCCGAAGGAGGGTGGCACGGCATCCTTTCTGTAGCCCCCTGTGGGCTCAGAGCCTTGGCCGCTGCTGGTGGGCCTGGAGTCCACAAGCCAAGGCCTCTGCCTCCTCCCTCTCTGACGTGCCCTGCTCTGCCCTGGGTCACGCTGACCCACCTCCACGAGGCCCTCGGCATCTGCCTTGGGAGTTGCGGCCAGAGGCGTCTCAGGACACTTCCTCCTACCTATGCAAATTTACCTGAAGAAGAAGCAGCGCTTGCCGGGAGCTGGGATATATTTAAAGGCTGGAGAACACCCTCCCTTCCTGCCGCCCTCGTACGGTCCTCCCATCAGCCACCAGCCCCTTAGGTCTGGCACCTGGGGCTCTGGAGACGGAGTTCCTCCCTGCCAGCCTGGTGCAGACATGGAGTGCGGGGCCTCCGCCATCCGGCTGGACCCCACTGCGCTCTGAGATCCCGTCCCCTGGGTCAGCTCGTCTCTGTCCTCCCCTTCGCCTCCAGTTTGCTCTCCAGGTCGTGTGCCCCCCACGTAGGGTGTGGGCAGCGTGCTCTGGGCAGCGCTCCCCGGGGTTCTGTGTGTCTGGTGGGTGGTCTGCCTCCCTGGGGCCCCTGCTGGCCCCAGTCCCTCTCAGCCCTCCCCCCTCAGCTCCTACAGCCGGTGTGACCAGGCGTGAACACATCGCCACCTTTGGTTGGCATGTCCCCAGGGCCAACCAGATCCCACCCCTTGTTCAGTCGCTCAGTCGTGTCTGACCCCATGGACTGCAGCACGCCAGGCCTCCCTGTCCATCACCAACTCCTGGCGTTTACTCAGACTCATCAAGTCGGTGATGCCATCCACCATCTCATCCTCTGTCGTCCCCTTCTCCTCCCGCCTTCAATCTTTCCCAGCATCAGGGTCTTTTCTAATGAGTCAGCTCTTCGCATCAGGTGGCCAAAGTACTGGGGCTTCAGCTTCAGCATCTGTCCTTCCAGTGAACACGCAGGGCTGATTTCCCTCAGGATGGACTGGTTGGATCTCTGTGCAGTCAAAGGTGTCCCATCCCTTAGGTTCCACCCCTTACTCTCCCTGAAAGTGGCCCTAGGGGCCCGGTTCTGGGTGCATCCACTCTGCCCACTCAGCTGTGGTCACACTCCTGCCCGACAAACCAGTCAGGGGTCACTGGTTTACTGATGCCGGGGAGCCGGTACCAGGGTGGGGAGACAGTGGTGACGATCTCTGCATCTGAGGAAGAGGAAGTGGTTACCATACGATGGGGAGGCACCTCGAGACCGGGGGGAGGGTGGCTCCCTGGTGGCTCAGTGGTGAAGAATCCACCTGTGATGCCAGAGACCTGGGTTCAGTCCCTGGGTCAGGAAGATCCCCTGGAGAAGGGAATGGGAGCCCACTCCAGTGGTTTTGCCTGGAGAATCCCATGGACGAAGGAGCTGGGTGGGCTGCACTCCATGGGGGTGCACTGAATCAGACACGACTGAGCGACCCAGCAACACTAACCTGGAGACGGGACCGCTGCCAGGCGTGGTGCGAATTAGAAAAAGGGCTGCGTGGGGTCAGCACGGCCCCCAGAGCACAGGCTCCCACTCACCCTTCCAGCCAGCACCCTTGAGCGGTCTTGCTCCAGTGAGAAGGATGTGCAGGGCCGGGAACCACGGGAAGCTGGATACGGGGAGAGGCCAGGCCCTGGGGTCCTGCTGGCTGTGGGCAGGCTATGGGCTTGAGCTTGCGCCTTGGTGGGTGGCAGCCATGGACCGGCTTCAGGCCCCAAAGTCGCGTAGTCGGGCTTGTGGCTTGAGCTCAGCTGGCAGGAGGTGTTCGCCGTGATGCAGGGTGCCCGAAGGGGCCGAGTCAGCCCCTCGAGGTGCTGGGGACGGGGCTCGCCGGGCGGTGATGGAGGGTCCCCAGGGGTCTCCCCGGGTGCACGGGGAACGTGGGGTCCCTGCATAGCACACCTGCAGCTCACTCTCCTCCAGAGACGCCGGGGCTGCCCTCTGATGGCGAAGGCCTGTGGTCCACCAGGCTGCGGGACCTCCCGCTGGAGCATTCCCGAGAAGCCAGGAGGGAAGCAGGGCACAGCAGGGCAGCTGGCAGACCTCCCCAGTGAGATGCCGACGCGGGGGCGGTCAGTGTCCTGGAGGCCAGAGAGGACTCTTGTCTCCCTCTGTCTCCCCACCACAAGAATCAGAAAGGGCCTTAGACTTCTCTGGGTGGGCTCCTGAGAGCTCCACCTGGACGCAGAGACTGTGGTCCTTACCGTGTGCTGTGCGGCAGCGACGTGATTTCTGATCCCATCACTGCCTTCCAGCCCTACCTCAGCTTTCTCTTGCCTATTTTAAGAATTTCCCAAAGTCCCTTCCTCGTGGATGGAGCCGCCGGCCCTCCTCCTGGCGTTTCCGCCCTTGCTGCAGCAAACTGCCTGCTTTTTAAATAGGGCGTCTCTTCTGGGCTTTTTAAAGACTCTTCGAACAGCAAAGATCTTCTGACGGCGAGAGGACACTGCTGTTCTTGCAGCGTTCTCGCAGTTGGTTTTTCCAACAGCTTCGCTAAGGCATAATTTTTTCCAGTTGCTATAAGAATGTTCTGTGGATACAAGTCGGGCTTTGTTTTTCAGCAGAGTTGAAGGAAAAAAAACTGCAGAATAAGCCGCTCTCTGAAAGGCGGCCGTTGTCCTCCGCTGTGCCTCGCTCAGCTCCTTTTGGTGGAGATGCCCATCCGGGCGCACTTGGTCCCCGAGCGCCAACCAAATGGCGCTTCTCCTGCCAACGGCCCTTCATGTGTGACTCTGCAGCTGAGATTACAGTGTGACCCTTGTCCCACATTTAGGGTCAGCCAAGTCTTCCACTGGGGGTGGCGCTTTCGTTTCACACAGGCCTGCTCGCTGGGGTGGAGGTGGGGAGGCGGATTCAGTTCAGTTTAGTTGCTCAGTCGTGTCTGACTCTGCGACCCCATGGACCGCAGCACGCCAGGCCTCCCAGTCCTTCACCAACTCCTGGAGCTTGCTCAGACTCATGTCCATGGAGTCGGTGATGCCATCCGACCATCTCATCCTCTGTCGTCCCCTTCTCCTGCCTTCAGTCTTTCCCAGCATCAGGGTCTTTTCAAATGAGTCAGTTCTTCACATCAGGTGGCCAAAGGATTGGAGTTTCAGCTTCAGCATCAGTCCTTCCAGTGAATATTCAGGACTGATTTCCTGTAGGGTGGACTGGCTGGCTGCCTTACCTTCTGCAAAAAGATTCAGAGGCGCTCTTACCGTGGAGCCGCCCTGTCAGCGCAGGGAAGGAGGAGGGCAGGAGCGTGGCCAGGAGGGCAGCAGCAGAGAGAGGGTTTGGGAGCTGCATCCTCCGCGGACGTCAGGGGGAGGGGACCTGGGCCTTCTCTCCTTGAGCAGAGTCTTCACAAGGCTCCGCGGGCAGGATGGACACAGAGAAGCGGCCCGCTGCGCCCTTCAGGGCTCTCAGGTCGGGCGTCGTGGGCGCGGCCCCCAGAAAGCGGGTCTCGGGGGCCTGACCGGAGGAGGGCCTGGGCCTCCGCGCTCTGGGAGTGCTTCTCAGCCCTGCTCTCGGGCCCCCGGCGCACACGCGTGTCCCTGGCCCTGAGATCCAGCCCGCCTTTGGCGGGAGCTCAGAACTGTGTCTCCCCCCGGGGACCCGGGTGTCTGAGCGTGTGGCTGGCGGGGCTGAGGACGAGGGGACCCTCAGAGGCGTCAGCTCTCCCCAGCCACTGGGGCTTCCCGGGGGTGGTGGAGGCTTTGGAGGGTGGGCTCTGTGGACCTCAGAGTGCCATGGGACCTGAACGTCCCCCCCCTTACTTGGAAAGCACAGTGGACCACCCGCTCCTCAGCCCCTCAGGGTGGGGGCAGCCCGGGCCTCCAAGGCTCAGTGCCAGCTGGGTCACCTGCGGTGGGGAGATGGCGTCAGAGGGTGAGCACGGCCCCGGGGGCTGGCATGGGGCCGCAGGGGCATCCCCAAGGCTGGCATCCTTCGGCCCCGCGCCTCTCCGCTGTGGGTTAGACCACGGGGCGGCTTTCCCAGGAGGCGTCAACAGACCTCCTGCCCGGGGCTGGGCTCTCAGAGGGCCTTGCTGCTCTGCGCTTCCCCCAGAGGCCCGCCCCCATGTCTCCATCTGGGCGGTCCTGTTTTCAGTGGTGTGAAGTGTGCGGGCGCCTCTGCGAAGACCAGGGAGGCTGAGTACCAGGGCAGCCCGACCTCAGGAAGGCGCAGGAGACTGACGTAGGCCCCAGGGGCGTTGAGGGGCCCAGGGGAGCCCAGGAGGCCTCGAGAAACAGGCAACAGAGGATGTGGGCTGGGAGGGCTCCACGCGGAGCGGGGAGGAGGGAAGACGGGGAAGAGAGGAGACGGGAAGGAGGGGAGGACCTGGAGCCGGGGGCCGGGGGCTTGGGTCAGGCTGGCCTGGTCTCAGCAGGGCGGTTTGCCCCGGGCCATCCGCATGGCCGGAGTAGAGACGAGGGGGCCCTGCTTGGGAAGCACGGCCTTTAGGCGTTCTGGGCGCTTCGCTATGTTCACGCTTTCAGTCTGTTACACCGAGACATCCCTCACGGGAGACTGGTGTCTTGCGGCTGCACGGCAGGATGGTGCTGTGGACAGTGGCGGGCCTTGGCAATGGTAGACCAAATGGCAGGCCTTGGAGGTAGACCCAGAACCGGCCTGAGTCACACGGTTGGGGTGGGGCTTGGAGGCCGTCCCTGGACCTGAGAGCCAGTCTTCTCGTGGTTAAACAGGGGCCACTTTCCCCTGGGTGGTCGTAGCATCAGAGGCCGGGCGTCCGTGGGGTCAGTGCCTGGCACTAGTTATGAGATGTGAGCGTGTGAGTCGTCTTGGGCTCCCTCACCGCCCACCCAGTGGGCTCTGGGGCCCACCGTGGGCTCACCTGTCATCCACCCTGCCCGCCAGCATCAGTCACAGGCACCTTCCTGACGTCCGTCTTGGCCTACCTCTGCGTGGCGCAGGCTGTGTGCTTTCCCCAGACCCCGGGCTAGTTACTTAGCAGCTAGAGTCGTTTCTGTGAGCTTTCAGACGCTGCGGAAGCATCCATTCTGCGGGTGCTCGATTGACAAAGCCATGGGGAAACCGCTGGTGGTGCAGTTCTTTCTGAGATAGCACGCAGTCAGTGAACTTGATGCTTCGATGGACGTCACGTGGAACCTCTGTGCCCACGTTGGAGGTGTGACCCTTGACCCGCTGGAGGACCGGGGCCCTTAGGGAGGGGGCCTGGTTCTCAGCCCCGTCTGTGGCGGCCTCAGCGCTTGGCGCCTGTTTTCTTCCCGGGCCCGACGGCATGCTCCGGGGTGTGGAGGTGCTGGCGCTTGGGCTGGGCTTGTGCTGCGAGGCCCGCCCTGGCCTCTGGCGTGTCTGCAGGGGCAGCGTGTCGGGAGGCCTCTGGTTGGCAGCCCGTGCTGGGCCCCGTGGGCGTCTCTGCGCCTCTGGTCAGCTGCTCCCCCCACGGGGCAGGCAGCCGGCCGGGGCCTGCTGGCCCCGAGTGTCTGCCCCTGGCAGGCTGTTGTCTGTTCTTCCCCATGTCCCCTGGGGCATCAGGGTGGCAGTGTTTCAAGGGCAATGAGAGAGCAACAACACGCTTTCCAAGTCTCTGCTTGGGTCAAGTTTGCAAGTGTTCCACGGGCAGAGTGAGTCAGCCCAGAGCGGTGGAGGCCGTGCACGGAGCAAGGCTGTGGAGGATGTTTTGTGGCCGTGTTTGGCCCCGTCACTGGGAAGGGGCTTTTGTGCTGAGAGCTGGGGCGCCAGGCTTGGGTTTGTTTCTGCCTCTGAGTGGCCCTAGGTGAGATGCCATTAGGTAGACTTCCCAGCAGGTTCCCAGGGTGCGATGCTATGTGACTCTGGGCCAGTTTGCATCTCACGCTGGCGACACAGCCTGTGAGCTTCTCCCGGCAGAGCTCAAGCTTCATGTTATCCTGGCTTCCTCAGGTCTCGCCCCTGGTAGGGTTTCATATCTAGCACAACCAAGAGATCCAAACATGTTTGTTGAATGAATGAGTGAACTTCCTGTCTTTATAGGATAAGACAGTTTGGCGGGATGATTCTCAGAAGTCCCTGCCGGCACAGTTTTCTAGGAAAGGAGCAGCATTCCCACCGAGTGTGGACCAGAGGGGCTCACTCTGCAGGAATCAGGGCGCCTGCAGTTCAGAAGCAGCAGTGAAGGGAGTTAGCAGCAGCTAAGAAGGGATATTCCCTACAGGCAGCCGGTCCCCTGGACTGCTAGGTGGCTGGGTTTTAACCATGTTAACTTTGAAGTAAAATTTGAAAACACACCCATGAGTGGGGCCTGCAGGGACAGCAGAGAGTGTTTTCTGTGTTCATGCAGAAGTCAGCACGGGTGCCAGAATCTGGGGTGGGGTCCGCTTCGTCTTAACATGCGGGCGATGCAGCAGCTGTTAACTGAGCTGCACGTATAAACTCAGCACCAGGGTGGAAAGCGATGGGGGTCCTCTGAGCGGCCTGAAGACTCGGGGTCCGCCTGGCCGCAGAGCCCCGATCGCGTGAGCTCTTTCTGAGCTTCTTGTGCGTGCCGGGCCTCATTCTGGTTTGGAGACCCCGAGGTGGTTCAGCAGCCCCTCTGCCTTGGAAGACCGCTCCCCTCGTGTCAGGGAGACAGCGCCAAGCACCGTGGCAGTTTGCCTGTGAGGGCCATGCATTCTGAGGAGGTAGGGAGGGGGCGGTTCAGGGAAATGTTTAGGTGACTTTAAACCGACCCTTGGAGGTGTTGAAGGGGACTGGAGGGGCCACTTCCACACGGGCATGGAGCCCTGTTCTGGAAACAACAGGAATCTTTTTCAGCCTGATGTCTGCAGTGCACGGCGGGAGATGCGTTTGGAAGGGCTGTTACGGGAGTTCGTGTTAGTCTCCCACAAAGCGCCACAGACCCGCTGGCTTGAACAGCAGAACGCTCCTTTGCCCCGGGCCCGAGGAGCCGGCGGGTTGGCGTCTGGTGAGAGCGGCTCGGGTGTCGGCGACCTCTCTACTGTCTCCCCGCCGACGGGGTGGATGCTCCACGGGACACGCGTGCTGATTTTCACGCTCGCGCTTCTCTGTGGTTTCGTGGCAGACGCCCCGGCTCGTCTGAAGTCGCTGTGGGCTCGGCCCTTGCCTTGGTGTCCTGTGTCCTAAGACCACCTGCTGTCGGCAAGCCGCGCTGGCCGACTGGCAGACGTGAGAGTGGGCGGTGCCGGGGTAAAGTCCATCGTGCCCTGCAGACCCCACAGGTGCCTGCTCCGTAGCCATCCCTCTGCCTTCCTCCATAACTTTTGTCCCTGAGGGTACCTTCCACTCATGGTTGGTTTTAATCAGGTGTGAATATTCCCTTTTCCAGTGCTATTCGCAGCAGGAGCTGCAAATAATAGTCTACTATTAAAAGACTGTTAGAATAAGCGTCTTCTCAGCAAACGGTGCTGGAACAGTTGGGTGCATGTGTGCGTGCTCAGTTGCCTCAGCCGTGTCCAGCTCTTTGCAGCCCCATGGACTGCAGCCCGCCAGGCTCCTCTGTCCACGGGATTCTCCAGGCAAGAACCCTGCAGTGGGTTGCCATGCCCTCCTCCAGGGGATCTTCCCGACCCAGGGATCGAGCCCAGGTCTCTTATGCCTCCTGCACTGGCAGGCGGGTTCTTTACCACTAGCGCCCCACGGGAGGCCCTGGAACAGGTGGATATCTACGTACAAGAGGGTGAAGTTGGACCTCTTCCTCACACCATGTACAAAAGTAAACTAAAGGACCTAAATGTGAAAGCTGCAACTATAAAACTCTTAGAAGAAACCATAGGAGTAAGTTTTCATGACCTTGGATTTGACCATGGTTTCTTACATATGATCCCAAAAGGACAAGCAACAAAAGAAAAAAAATGACATAGTGAACTTCATCAGAATGAAAAACTTTTGTGCTTTAAAGTGCACTTTGAAGAAAACGAAAAGACAGTTCACAGAATGGGAGAAAATGCTTACAAAACGTCTCTGTGATAGGGGAACTGTATCTGAGACATGAAAAGAATGCTTGTAATTCAGTGATAGAAAGATAGCCTCCCTGAAAAAATGGGCAAGGGAATTGAGTAACATTTCCCCAGACAAGGTATACTGATGGCTGATGAGCATGTGAGAAGGCGCTCAGCATCAGCTGTCGTCGGGGAGATGAGGGCAGATCAAGGCCACGGTGAGGTGCCGCCTCCCAGCCGCTCGGATGGCTGTGCGTTGAGGACAGGCGATGAGCTGGTGGGACACGAAGTCTCGACCCTCGTGGCCTGCTGCGTAAAGTGGTGGAGCCGCTTTGGAAAACAGGCTGACAGTTACTCAGAGGTTAAACACTATTACCTTATGGCCCCTCAGTTCCATCCCTAGGAACGTGTTGAAAGCAGCTGGGGACTAACAGGTCATAGTAGCAATAAAATAGATAATCAGGGACCTGTGTTGTGGCATAAGGAACTAGACTCAAGGTCTTCTAATCACCCTTTGTGGAAAAGAACCTGAAGAAGAACCACTTTGGTGCACACCTGAAGCACTGTGAATGAGCTACACTTCAGTTTTTTAAACACTGAAAACGTGTCCACACACTTGCACACAAATATTCATGACAGTGTCATTCCTCATAGTCAAAATGCGGGGACAGGCCAGACGTCCGTAACTGGTGAACGGATAAATAGAATGTGGCATGTCCATACAGTGGGATATTCGGCCATTAAAAGGAAGGAAATACCAGAGCATTGATGAACCTGAAACAATTATGCTGAGAGAAGTGAGTCACAAAAGGTGACGTGTTACTATGACCCCATTTTCATGACGTGTCCACCCGAGGCCTGTCTTCCGAGAAAGAAGGCATATTCATGGTGGCTGTGAGCTGGGGTGGAGGCTGGGACAGCTGAGGGTGACGGCTAAGAGCAGGGGTTTCTTTTCACGGTGATATAAATGCTTTAAAATTGATCGCGAGGTTGGTTATACTACTCGGTAAATATGTGAAAACCACTGAGTTGTCTACTTTAACAGAGCAGATTATGTAATCTGTGAATTATGTCCCGTGAAAGCTCTTACCAAAAAAACACAAGCACCTAAGAAAACAAGTCAAGAGGTGTTAGGCAGACATTTTTAATGATGTTTACCAAAAAAAACCAATGACTCAGAGTTACTTAGGGTATGTTGGTACAAAGGGGAAAAAGAGCGTAAAGTGGTGATCTCAGTCATATTAAAAAGACAGTCATGGAAAAGAGATTAGAGACACGACTATAAAAGCGGAATGCGTGTCCTCAAGCCTCGCGCCGTCTTCGGCAAGGCCCACGCTCACGTCTGACACCTCGCTGGGCTCCTCCTGGGCTTCACCTGCACGAGTCTCACACCATCACACGGGGCTGACGTCACGCTTGCTGTCTCACTGACGGGGAAACTGGCCCCAGAGCGTCGCGTGCTAATGCACGCGGAGCCGGGATCTGAACTCGCGTCTCTTTGCTCTAAAGGCAGTGCTCTCTCTCCAGTGCCCAGCTCTTGTAAACACATACAGAGCCGTCTGTAGCACCTGGCTGTGTGCACAGGTGCCCTGTAAATGCCCCCGATGGATGGGAAGACTGAGGCTCGGCAAGGGACTCCGACCCGGGCCTGGGTGGAGCGACGGGAGAGGAGAGCGCCCACGTGCCTGGTCCCTCCCCTCCACGCGCGTCCAGCGGCAGCGGCTCTGACACGCTCGCCTGGCTGGAGCTGCCTTGCAGGGTCTCAGCAGAGCTCCGAGGCCCGAGTTCTGTCCCTGCAGAGCCATGAGCCTGCCCCCTAAGCGCGCCTCTGCGCTCCTCTCCCCTCTCCTGCATTCTCAATAGATTCCCGATTGTTGATTGCCATCCGCTTGGCATTTCACCGCCCAGAAGGACTTGGAGCCATCTGCAGACTTGGAAAGTTCATGCTGTTCTCCTTCCAGGAAAGGAAAAAAAAAAAAAAAAGACTGTTACATAAGATGGGGCCAAGCACATTCTTACAGGAAGGTTGGGAGGCACTTGTCAGACCGCAGGCCCCCTGCCCTCTCCTCCCGCCGTTGCACCCTCCAGGTGCAAAGTCACACACCACTGTCACAACCGGGCTTCCTCGCAGAGCTGGCAGGAAGGATCCAAGTGTCACCCCGACATCCGTGGACAACTCCAGCCGCCCCTTCGGGTCTGAGGAGAGGTTCCTCCTGGAGAACGCGCAGGCCTTCCTCCCGGGGTGTGTGCTGGGCACCCTGCTCTCTGTCCTTCCAGCTTGGAGGGGTCATCCCCAGCGCAGGCGTCCCCGTGGACCCTCCCCACCTCCCCCGGCATCTCCCCGGCTGCAGCCGTCTCTCCTCCAGCCGCCAGGCTCTTCCCTGCTCGCCCAGCTCGGGCCGTTGAATTTTGTTGTAAATAGAGTGCGCTGTCTTTGCGTGAGCGTGCTCACGGTGTGACGCTGAGAGATGAAGGGAAAGGAGGGAGCTTGGGCAACTGAGCCCTGCTCTGGACGGTCCTTGGCAGCATTCATGGACTCTGAGGAACTGGAAACCGCCATGCGGACAGATGGCCAGCCCCCAGCCCTGCAAATGGGGGGACAGAGGAGCTGAGGCCGTTCGCTCCCTCGCAGGGACGGGGTGGGTGGGGCAGGACCTGGAGGTCTGAGCCGAGTGAGAGGTGAAGGCCCACCCACAAGGAGCCCGGTGGGCGAGGCAGTGAGGGACGGGTGAGCGGGGGCACAGGGCGTTAGCTAGCCCTGCCGGCCCGGCTCTGAGCCGAGGTGACCTTGGCCTGGCCTGGACGGAAGCCTGCTGTCCGGGGAGGAGGTGGCATCCATCCGCCTGCCGTCCACACCCTCCTGCTCTCGGCCACTCTCTTGCCGGCCTCCCTGGCAACGGGCCTTTCTGCCATAAAAGCACCGTCTGTGTGCTCGCCTCTGCGGGCTTTTCTGCGGCTGCAGGGGCCGCTCCGAGGCTGTGGTGCAGGCTTCTCCACGAAGAGCCTTCTCTTGCTGCCGACCGCGAGCTCCAGAGCACGTGGCCCCCTAGCTGGGGGCACGGGCTTAGCTGCTCCATGGCATGCGGCATCTTCCTGGGTCGGGGGTCAGACCCCTGTCTCCGCACTGGCAGCCGGACTCTTCACCGCTGAGCCGCCAGGGAGGCCCACGCTGGGGCTTTCTGCCTCCTCATCCCCCAGGACCACTTGGAGGTTGGCCTCCAGAGCCCGGGGTCTGGCCTCTGCAGTGTACACACGCCTGCAATCACAAGTCCTCCCCACTGCCCGCCGCCCGACAAGAGCCCGCCGCCGCTCTGTCCTTTGCAGGACGGAACACCACAGCCCTGCGCCCCAACGGCCCTGTGCCCCGCAGTGCCCCTGCTGCTGCGTGTCCGGCTGAGGCCCTGGGAGGCGGTGGAGGTCAGAGCACTGCCTGGGTACCGCCCTGGGGCCTCCGGTGGGCAGCGGCCCGCTGCTGGGACCCAGAGCGGAGGACCCAGAGAGGAGGAGGCCTGGGCTTGGGAAGGAGCCGAGCTCTCCTGAGAGAAGCCGGTCCGTCACCCCAACCCCTGGCCTCGGTTCCCCTCATCACAGCCCCTGGTGCAGCTGTGATGCTCGCCATTAACGGACCATCCTGAACGTCGGGCCGCACGCTTCTGCGGGCAGGCCGTTAGCGATTTCCCTGAGGGCCGGTTCCAAACACTGCTCCGGAGGCCAGCCCCCTGAGGAGCCCTTCCGCGTGAGGACTTCTCAGGGCAGCAGGCAGGCAGTGGCTGCAAGGAGACGCCGCTGACGACATTGCACTCTTGGTGTCAGTGAAGGGCCGTGTTCTCCTGGCTACTTGTGGTACAGACTGCTTTGCCATGGAACATAAACTGCTCCCCGAGGCCACACCCCGAAAGTGTAGGAAATTCTTTTCAGGAAGGAGCTGTCTGACGTTGGAGGAGTGATAATTTCTGCGTGCGTTTCCAGCTTGGTTTACGGGAGGCAGGTAGGCGCCTCTCATCCCTAGAGTTCTTGTGTGTTCTTCGCGTCCAGCGGATCCTGGGGGCCTGGGCAAGCTTGGCCCGGGCCCCCAGGCCACTCTGCTCGTCGTATTTTGAGCACGAGGACTGCACGGCCCAGTGCCTCTGGCGGCCCGCATCTGGTGCTATTTGCATTTTGGGTCTTCCCTGGTGGCTCAGACAGTAAAGCATCTGCCTGCAATGTGGGAGACCCGGGTTCAGTCCCCGGGTCGGTAAGATGACCTGGAGAAGGCAATGGCACCCCAGTCTAGTACTCTTGCCTGGAAAATCCCATGGACGGAGGGGCCTGGCGGGCTGTAGTCCACGGGGTCGCGGAGTCGGAGTTGACTGAGCAAGTTTACTTTCTTTCTTTGCGTTTTATTGGCAGCAAGGAGGCACGCACCCGAGTTAGTGACACCCTGTCCCACAAACTCTTTCTCTAAAAAGCATGTATTTGTCTGGCTGCCACACCCCGGCTCCGGCTGCGTCGGGCGGTCTTCTCTCTGGCTGTGCCGTTCGGGCTTAGTCGCTCTGCCGCGTGTGGGATCTTAGGTCCCCAGCCAGGGGTCGAACCCGCATCCCCTGCAGTGCAAGGCAGGCTCAAGCGCTGGAGCACTGGGGAACTGCCCTGACGAACTCCTTCCGTGGTTGCTGCTGCTGCGTCCCAGCCTGGCTGAGACGTCGTTGATGTGCAATGGTGTGTGAGCTTAATAAGGTGTGCAGCTTAATGAAATGGACTCTAAAATGAGTATCACAGGAGCTCGTATCTCATACAGATTAAGAAAAAAGGCAGAGGGACTTTCCCCCTTCTGATGAGAGGGCTTAGGATCTGCGCTCTTGACAGCTTTCCTGTACGGCGTCCAGCAGTGGCCACTATACGCCATGGCGGACACCTCCTCCCAGGACTTGACTCATAACCGGGAGTTTGGGTTAATACCTCTTGACCTTCTTCCAGTCTGCCTCCTCCTACCCCCATCCTTGGTAAGCGCAAATCTGATGCCTGGTTTCAGGAGTGTCTTTCGCTTTGCTCTCCTTCTTAGATTCCGCATCCGAGTAACGCGGCGCATTGCTCTGTCTGTGACTCGCTTCACGCAGCATAATGCCCTCAGGCATCCGTGTTGTTGCCAGCGGTAGGACCTCCTCCCTTCCTGCGGCTGAGTCCTCGTCCGCCGCGTGTGCACCCCGCGTCTCGATCCGCTGTCTGCGGGTGGACACTTCGGTCGCTCTGTAAGGTGGTGGCCGTCGACAGTGCTGCCGGGAACGGGGCGCGGGGCGGGTGTCTCGTGAATATAGCCTTTCCATTTCCTTTGGATACGTTCTCAGAAGTGAAAGTGCGGATCCTGCGGTGGCTTTATTTTTAGCCTTTTCAGGAACCTCCACACTGCTCTCCACAGCGGCTGCAGCGGCTGGCACGCCCAGCAGCCGGGGAGAAAGGCCCCTCCCGCCAGGCCGCGCCAGCGTCTGCTGTCTGTGGGCTCCTTGGCGGTCGCCCTGCGTGAGGCGGCGCCTCGGTGCTTTTGATGTGCCTCTCCCTGACGGCTCGTGGCGCTGGCCGTCTTTTCATGTGCCTGCTGCCCATTCGCGTGTCTTCTTTGGAAAATCCTGACCCCATCGTCAGCCTGTGTCTAGAGGGCCTGGGGCTGCAGGAAGCAATTCCACGCTGGGCGTGGAGGCATCCCTTGCCCCCGCCCTGACCGTCCTCTCCACAGCGCTTCACGTGGCCTGGCGTGTGTTCACGCACTGATTATTCCGGCCCCGGCTGGGGACGCCGACCTCCACCAGGGTAGCGACTTTGTCTAATTCAGGTGTGTGCTCAGAGCCTGAGCCAGACCCCGAGCTCGTCAGCCTCGTCACTGACGGAACCGGTGGCTGAGAGAGGGGTGAGCTCCGGGCTGGGGCAGGTGGCCCTGCGGCAGGCGTGCGCCACGCCGTGCGGCCGGTGGGGCCAGAGCAGCCTCCCGGGAGAAATACGTCTGTGTCCATGTCTGTCGCTCTCTGCATGTAGACGGATAAAGGGTGGGTGGACAGATGGACGCATGTGTGCGTGCTCAGTCCTGTCCAACTTTTTGCAGCCCCGTGGACTGTAGCCCACAGGCTCCTCTGTCCATGGGACTCTCCAGGCAAGAATACTGGAGTGGGTTGCCATGCCTTCTTGCAGGGGATCGTCCCGACCCCAGGATGGAACCTGAGCCTTCAGCAGGCAGATTCTCTACCACTGAGCCACCTGGGAAGGCCAGATAAATAGATACGATAGGATGAGCAGTGTTTTTCTTTTTCTTAAGAAGGCAGGTGCTCTTAGAAACTTGCGGGAGCCTTGCAGCATCTGGACTCAGCGCCACGGGTCTCACCGCCCTGCTTGTTAGGAGCTTGCCTTAGCGTGGACGCGAGGCAGAAACATCAGCTGTGGCAGAAAGACAGCGGCGAACCACACGGGACTCACAAAGCATCCGCTTCCTGCTGCAAGGGACGCCCGACGGGGCCCGGCTGGGCCACGCGGTGGGAGGGCCCCCACCGCCAGCTTTGTGGGGCGCGCTCTGTGTCGGCCTCACGGCTGGCCCTGTATCGTCCCCACTTCCCAGGAAAGGAAATGGGCTTCAGCAGCTGGCCCACGGCGCGGTTAAGGGACCACAGAGGTGGGTCTGCACCCACACCCTCTGGGCCTGCCTCGGTGACGGGCTTGTCCGTGAGGGTCCACGGCACGGTCGTTATGGTCCAGCCTGAGCTTTGTGGACGAGAAACCCTGCGGCGTGGTGCTCATGTGAGACGTATGTCTGGGTCTGTCTCTATCACCCGTCTAGGGGTCCACACACTCAGGCGGGGGCCCAGCCCCTTCCGCCTTGTTGCCCCCCACCCTGAGGGCTGGTCCAGCGACCACAGCCAGATCCTTGGTGTCCGCGCTCCAGGGCGTGGGAAGGAGGAAGAAAGAGCCAGTGCGTGGCGGGTGTCGTGGAGGCCACACGCAGCAGCTGAGTCCGTGCCCGTGGTCACGTGGCCACGCCTCCCTGCGGGACACGGGCGCTGTGGCCTCCGCCTGGCGGCCGTGTGTGCAGGTGAAGCTCCCGGGAGGGGGGGTGAGCCTGGGGCCGAGCGAGGGACGTGCTATCTGCCTGTCACTATGCTGTGATTGCTTGTTCATTTCACAGCAGCTGTTAACCTGTCTGGGGGCTGCCAAGAAGCCCGGTGACGTGGCTGGGAGAGGAGCCATTGGCTGTGAAATGGGGACGAGCCCAGGGGGTGGGCCACAGTTTCTCATGCCCGCCGCTCCCATCCGTTTGCCCCACTGCCCCCAAGACAGGGCGTGAGGCAGGGAACTGCAGAGAGGGTGGGTGGGTTTACTGTGGGCGGGGCTGGAGCCAGGAGCGGGAGCTGGGCCCCGGGACCCCGGTGGGAGGGGCAGGACTCAGGTTCGAGGCCGTACTTCTGCCTCTTCTGATGGCGTATGTGACCTCAGCCCCTTCCAGCTTGGTTCAGCCATCTTTACGTTACGGGGCTCCTGGGCAGGGCTCGCTGGGGCAACAGGTCCGGTTTGGGGTGATGGATGCTCCCAGCTGTGTCTCACATCCCTCCAGCCGCTTCGGGCCCTGGACCCTGAAGGTTCTGTGTGTTGGATGGTGTCCAAGCTGGGCCTGCCTGCCCCCCACCCTCGTGGGAACTCTGCCGCCCCTCGTCCTGAGCCTTGTTACCTGTGACCTCGAGCTGCCTCCCTGCTCCCTGGCTCAGCTGGGTCATCCGTGGTCTCAGCTGCCCTGACCACCCACACCCTCCCAAGACCTCCGTGGCTGGATCCCTCTGGGGGAGCCTGAGCACAGAGCCTCAGGACAGGCAGGGGGATGGCCTCGCAGGGAGAGAGGGGCCCCCAGAGGTACGAGGCTGAGAGCAAGTCAGCTGCCTGAGCATCATGGGGACGACTCTTGGCGTCGGCAGGACGGGAAGCTGCACAGATTGGAGTGGGAGGGGCTGGGGGCAGGGTGTGGAGCTGAGAGGCTGTTGCGATCCTTGGGTCTGGGGTAGCGGGGGCTGGGGGCGGCAGCAGAGGGCTGCAGAGGAAGCACGTGAGCGACATGGCCTTCCGGGAAGTGGGCCCCGGGCTCCGTGTCCAGAAGCTTCAGGCAGGGCCACAGTGGTGGACCCAGGGCTGCCTGCAACGCGGCTGGAGGCTCAGAGCCGGCAAGGAGCCCTGCCCGCTTCTCAAGGACATCCTCACGTCCCATCCGAAACCAGAGTGCTGTCTGCCGGGAGGAGTTTGCAGTTTTCTGGCAAACCCCATGAACCCATCAGCCCACTGAGCGGCTGGCGTCTGCTGGGCGAGCTTCCGGGTGATGGAGACCGGGAGGCGTCACTGACTGCCTGGAAAACAGAGAAGCAGGTTTTTCTGGCCCAGCGTGACCAGGGCCTGTCACAGCCACGCTGGAGATGGGGAGCCCAGGAGGAAGGGTGACTGATGCTGGCTGGGGCTCGATGTGGCCGGGGCACCCCCGGAGGGGCAGGACCCCCCCCCCCCC
>SJYG01000305.1:714405-724916 GCA_006410535.1 Litocranius walleri | reverse complement strand
GGGCCAGGGCCCCCCCCCCCCCCGGCCCCGGACAGACGGGAAGTGGGTGCGGTCATGGTACACAAACATGGCCCGAAAGGCTCGCGGTGGGTGAGGCCGCCGCCCTACTGATGATCAGGAAAATGGGAATAAAGGCCACAGTGAGATTCCGTCTCCCAGCCGTTCAGCTGCCGGATCTGAAGGCCACGTGGGCAGAGGAGGGCTGAGCGCCGTCGGCGAGAAGGTGAACTGGTCCTGCCTGGTGGAGCTGATGGTCCTCACCCGCTGGACGGTGACTCTACCACCAGACAGGGACCCCCTGCCCCGTGAGCGCCAGGAGCCTCACACGACAACCGCCAGGGCAGGACTCGCCGCATCCCCTGGTGGAACCCGTCCAGACGTCTATCCACAGGGGACTCTGTGCGTGTCGGTGAACACTGCCACATGCGTCCACGTGGTTGAAGCCCCGCAGCTCCAAAGCCAAAAAAACGATGCAGAAAGACCGTGAGGATGGGTCTGTTTGATACGAGTTCGGACATACTCGGAACAGACTGGCTTTTACGCAGCATGCACGTAGTTAAGTGACGAAGGGAAGGAGCCAGGTGGTCGCAGGAGTGAGGGCAGGGCGCCCCGGGGTTGGAGGCAGGCGCTCCGGCCCAGCACCCCATCCATGTGCCCACCCTGCCGTGGCTGCCCACCCACCCAGGGCAGTCCACGGCAAGGGGCCACACTGACTTCAGCATGACCCGCGCTGAGGCTGGGGTCGGCTGAGGACGAGGCTGGGAGCTCTCAGGAGGCTCTCCTGAGCACATGTTGCTGTTCTTGTTCAGTCTGACTCTTTTTGACCCCATGGGCTGGGGCACGCCAGGCCTCCCTGTCCATCACCATCTCCCAGAGTTCACTCAGACTCACGTCCGTTGAGTCCGTGATGCTGTCCAACCACCTCATCCTCTGTTGTCCCCTTCTCCTCCTGCCTTCAATCTTTTCCAGCATCAGGGTCTTTAGATGAGTCAACTGTTCGCATGAGGTGGCCAAAGCATTGGAGTTTCAGCTTTAGCATCAGTCCTTCCAATGAACACCCAGGACTGATCTCCTTTAGGATGCACTGGTTGGATCTCCTTGCAGTCCAAGGGACTCTCAAGAGTCTTCTCCAACACCACAGTTCAAAAGCATCCATTCATCGGCGCTCAGCTTTCTTTATGGTCCAACTCTCACATCCATACGTGACCACTGGGAAAACCATAGCTTTGACCAGACAGACCTTTGTTGGTGAAGTCATGTCTCTGCTTTTTAATCTGCTGTCTCGGTTGGTCATAGCTGTTCTTCCAAGGAGCAAGCGTCTTTTAATTTCATGGCTGCAGTGATTTTGGAGCCCAGGGAACTAAAGCCTGTCCCTAAAGCGCACAAGGACCTTCTTTCTGTATTGTTGTCACCGCCACTTTTGTTTTGCAAGCTGGCGCATTTCAGGATACCAGCGGCATTCAGCATATATGCGATCCTAGGTGTGTGAGTAAGGGGTGAAGACGGTCGCAGTGAAAAGGATGGTGTGAGTCTTGTTCATTCTGCCCTGGCTCTGTTCTCAGAGCACTTCTGGCTCAGAGAATGGCCGTGTGCTGACCCAGACCAGATCGAGGCTCGGGAGGCCGGGGGGCAGTCCCACTGTGGGCCGAGGCAGTCCTGTGCGCTGGGGACGCTTTTCTTTGCCTGCAGATGTCACGGCTGTGGGTTGGGGAAGAGCCTCGGCCTGCTCCGTGGGCCCAGTCTTCCTGGGGATGGCCACGTGGGGTGGGGGGCGGCGGGGAGCCAGCCAGCAGAAGCTGGCAGAGACCCAGGAGTGTGGTGCACCGGCCGGTCCGGCCCCCTCTGCTTGAAGCTGGTTGCTGCTGAACTGCTTTTGCACATTTGTATAGAAACACACCTTCGCTGTGGCCTGTGGTTTCCTTGTGGACGGCTTGTGTCATCCCTGCACAGGGAGGCCTGTGCTGCATGGGGCTCAGGGCGGGTAGACCAGGCGTCCCGTGACACCTCCCTGCTGGAGCCCATGGGCCTCTGTGTGCGGCTGTCTCGGGGGCTGTGAGACAGCTTCCCTTCAGTGGCCCAGGAGTCAAGGAGGCCTGTGCCCGGACTGGAGCCGCCCTGTCCCTGCCGCGTCCACATCCCCCACCTGCTGGACACCCAGAGGCTGTGAGGCCACGCACGGTGGCTCCTCGATGCTCGCTGGTGACGGGCCAGCTGTGGTCCAGAGTGCCTGAGCCTCGATGCTCCACGTGCAGGTGACCTTGTCCTGGGGCGGAGGGTGGAGCTGGGGATGGAAGCGGCTCAGAACCAGCCTTTTCTGACCCGCCGCCCAGCGTGGACGCAGTGTGAGCCCGGAGTGTGGGGCTGGGAAGGCTCAGGCCTCCTGGGCTGGCGGCGTCTGCTTTGCGTGCAGCAGGCGTGTCCCCTGCGCCGTTTCTGGGGTGCCTCCTGGTGCGGGGGGTCTGCTCGGGTGTCTGTCCGCTCACCCACAGCAGCTCTGAGGTGGGCGGTGCTGGCTGCTCCTACCGTGGGAAACTCTTCCTGGAAAGAGGTCAGTGAAGAAGGACCTCAGATGAAACATTAGACGTGGTTACAGTTATAAAGTGTAATTACAGTTGTAAGCTGTAGTTATAAGTTCATAATCAAAGTATAAGTGATAACAAACTGAATTGAATGTATATGGGGAGGGAAAGCATGGAAGGAAATACCGTGTCCCTGACGGTAGCCCTGGGTGGAGGGATTACACGCGGGTTTTATTTTTCCTGATGCCTGCCTGTGTTTTTCCGTTTTCCAGAATGAGCCGTATTCCTCTTTCAGACTCTCATGAATGGGGTGTGGGCCTGAGCGCTTTTCGCATCATCCCTGTGGTGGTTTGGCAGCCTGCTCTGTCACTTCGTGGATTCAGGGGCCTTAGTTACTGCCCCCCAGAAGTCCTGGTGGCCCCGAGGGCAGTTCTGTGCCCCTTGCTGCATCTGGACTGTAGGATCTGGGCTGACCCTCAGTCACCTCTCAGTCCCTCAGACCAGACACATCTGACCTTCAAAAAGGACGAGCGTGAGAGGAAAATCGCCAGAAATTCAAAAGAGTTCTAGCAGCCCCACGAAGGACATGGTTCTTAGGACTCAAGAAAACATCTTATTAGGAGATAGTTTTGCTGCAAGAACTTTAGAAACTTTCTAATAACTTCAACAGGATTTCAGAAGACTTACCTATAGAATGTTCTGTAAAGTAAGAACAGGCCCTTACGAGGAGGGAAGGGTCCCTGAGGTCCAGAGCTTTTCCAGCCTAGCGGCACAGCGCAGAGCCCAGCACACAGGCTCTCAGAGCACGCCAATCTTAGAATTTTTTAGGCAGCATTATGTTTGTGTTGGGCGTCCCTGGTGGCTCAGAGGGTAAAGAATCTGCCTGCACTACGGGAGACCTGGGTTCGTCCCTGTGTTGGGAAGATGCCCTGGGGGAGGGCACGGCAGCCCACTCCAGTGTTCTCGCCTGGAGACTCCCATGGACAGAGGAGCCTGGAGGGCTGCAGTCCGCGGGGTCGCAGAGTCGGATGGGACTGAGTGACTGGCACTCCCCTCAATCCGCGTTTGTGTAATAACCTGCACACGCAGCCCTGGTTTCTCTGATATCTCAGTGCTGTTGGCTTGTGAGGAGTTAGCTCAGCGGGCTTTTGAAACCGTCCACGTTGTGCAAGTCTGCCAGGCCAGGCCTTCCGCTTCCGGTGGACACACGGGTTGCAGGCGGAGACGCGTGGGCGCCGGGGCAGACCCCAGCTGAGGTGCAGGGTCGCCGCCGTCCTGCTCGGCACCCGCTTCCGCTCTGACTCCCTACGTGTGCGGCGGGAGCGCCTGTGGTCAGCCTGCTGGAGCCAGGGGGTGAAAGTCCGTTCCTTGCACAGGGCACCTGCTTGCGTGTGTAAACACCCAGATACACAGACCCGAAGGCGAGGCGGTGCCTGGGCTCATAACCGTTTGGCTGAGTGCAGCAGCCCTTCCCAGCACACGCACCTCGGCGTGTTCTCAGCTGCCTTCATCTGCCCAGTCCTGATGCAGGCTTCCCAGGGACAGAAAGCCACACGCCCCGGGCCAAGCACTTGGAGAACACAGTCACTTACTTCTCACGATGCCCCCGTGAGGCCGGATGGGTCTTCCTCTTTTACCCCTGCCTACCTGAGTCCGGGAGAGACTTCCTCAGATGCCAGAGGTGGGGTCTGAACCCTGGGACACCCGACTTTTAAAGCACGCCCCTTTTGGGCAACTTTTTTTGTGTCCCTTCCCATCAATCTTAAGGTGTTTGTGGGCCGTTGTGTGTTGTCAAGGTGAATGAATGGGTTGATTTCATTCAAGTGCCTTAAAGCCAGATCCACGGTTCTCGGTCTCCACAGAGAGAGAGGTGTGGGCTTGGACCCACACGTGGCCCTGGGCATGACGCCTGAGGAAGGTCCCTCCCTCCCATGGGGACGAAGCATCAGTGACGGGAGCCACTTGCAGAATTTCCGTGCAAGGGAGGCAGACGGTCCTGGCCTCGGAGTTCACAGGTGGGATGAGTGGCCACAGGGTGTCCAGGGGGCAGCGGCCAAGGAGCTTTTTGAGCAGGACGAGGTGCCCTTGCCCAGCAGATCAGAGTCTGTCCACATCTGCCGGCCGGGGCAGCTCAGGGACGTGGGCGTGGACGTGGCCGCCTGCCGCTGTGCCGGGTGATCGGCGTGGACGTGAGCCGTGACGTCACCACGGGGGGTGGGGGCTGCAGGGTGTGAACCAGGTGGGTGGGCTAGGCGGCTGTGTGTGGGGATGAACTTGGAATGGGTCTGTCCCTGTAGACGCCACGTGAGCAGGCTCCTGACGAGGGCTGCAGAGCACGGGGCATGGGGGAGCCCAGGGGCCTCCGCTCGGCCGTCCTCTGTTTCGGGGTGCCTCTCGGCTTGGGGTGGGGACGTGCGCCTCACTGAGAGGAGGCGGGAGAGGGCCTCCGGGGGCCTGGCAGCCACGCCCTCAGCGAGCAGTCTAGGGGAGCCAGCCACGCTGTGCAGCGGTGAAGGGAAGAGCAGGCGGCCACGAGCACCAGGGCCTTGCCCGGCTGGGTGCCAGCGGAGCAGAAGGTCGTGCCCTCGTCCCCACGGGGGCCCCCAGGGCCGGTGGGCAGTGGGCCTGGAGCGGGAGGAGGCGGCCAGGCTCCGAGAGCGAGTCGTGCAGGAAGGAGGCGGGCCAGCCAGGTGTCCCCGGGGGTGGCCCTCTCTGCTAGGGACGTGGAGCAGCACCCCGGGTCGTTCATGGGGCCGCCCCTGCCCCCCCAGCCAACTACACTGGAGAGCCCAGTGGCCACTGCAGGGTGGAGGCGCTCGGGCGGAGATTTCAGGGTCGTGGACCCAGAGCCGACCTCCGTGGGAGACCTCAGGCATCAGCTACTGCCTGACCGCCCCCTGGAGCACGGCCACATGGGGTGTCTCCCCCTCACCACGTGACCCTCCTGGCCCAGAGCGCAGGGTTCACGACCTGGAGCTGGGCGACCCCCAGGAGGCAGCCGCCCTCGCTGGGCCCACGCTGGCCACGCCCACCTGCGGGCCTCTGTGAGCACTGGGGCCGGGATCTGGGCCGTGCCGAGGTCCAGCTGCCAGCGTTGACTGTTATGTAACGGCTCACTGCCCCCAGCGTCCCTCTGGGTTATTTTCCATAAATTCTCTCAATCAGGCCTCACGAGGCCCAGGAGATGGGCAGTTATCGGTCTGTTTTACAAATGAGAGGTCTATTTCGAGCTCCCTCTGAGGTTTTTAGGCCCCTCGCCGGCTCTGTTCTATCCCTGTTCCCGGGCGCACTGTTGGTGCCTCGGGAGCCCCGCCAGGGAGGGACGTGCCGGTCCCCGGCTCTGGGAGGTGGCCAGGCGCTGGGCTTGCGTCCTGCTGGGCCCTGCGCGCTCCGCTTTCCTTGCCGGAGGGGGCCGCAGCCACCCTCGCGGTCCCACTTTCAGGTCTGATGACAGACGGGGAGGGAGGGCATGGATTTTTTTTTTAAGTCGGGCAAATCCGCAAGTTAAGAGCGGGGTGGGTGCAGGCGATGCTGGGACCAGCTGGTTTCCTGAGGGGGCGGCCCTGGAAATAAGCGAGCGCCGCTGCCCAGGAGGCAGGCGGACCCTGTCCCCCCCGCACCAGAGGACCCCCCGCACCGGAGGACCCTCCCCGCACCAGAGGCCCCTACCGGGGTTGCTGGGGCTGGCATCCACAACAGCTGCCGCCTTCTGGGTCAGCAGACACCCCCGCCCCGCGGGCTGCTCCTGGTGGTCCCTCCCACCAAACATGTCATCCTTGGTCTTTCTGACTTTTTCCTGATGACATGAGTGCTCAGATTTCCTGTGATGAGGTGGGGGTGGCTAGGAAAGGGTGAGCAGGGGGTGCTGGCATTGGCTCCCTCTGCCGGGCCTCGCCGCGTGTCTCACATCCGCCCCCTCGTTCTCCCAACGGCCACGTGCCTCCCCCGCGGGTGTGCAGACAGAGGTGGGAGCAGGCCGAGGCCAGAGGCCTGCCGGTGACGTGGGGGTAGACGCCCTGCCCCGCAGCTCTGGTCTGTGTCTCGGAAGCAGGTGGACCACCCTTCCAGGGGTCTCTGGGCGGTGTGGGCCCAGGAGGGGCTTCCCGTCCAGTGCGTGACGGTCAGCAGAGCAGGTGGCAGGAGCCACAGGCCGCCCGCGACGGTTTGCTCGTTAGTTCTCTCGTTTCATTCCCAAATCCTGTCGAGGGGGCACAGTGGCCCACTTTACAGGTGGAGAAACTGAGGCCCACAGAGCTGCAGGAACCTGGCAGAGGCTGCATGTGGACCCCCCTGTGCCGCCGAAAAAGCAGGGCCTCCCGGGACAGGGCCAGGCAAGACACACCGGTCTCCCTGTTTCCCTCGTGACGCTTCTGCTCTCGGTGGTTTAGGACTGTCCCCATTTTACAGGTGAGAAAGCCGAGACCCAGCGAGGTCTGTTTCTCAGACCGTGAATAAACAAGACTGAAGAGAATTAGCTTGTCGGGTGGAAGGGAGTCCTGCTCCGTCAGACCTGGGCGCAGAGGCGGCTTGTGACTCTTGAGTGTGCATGTCGAGGGCGGCATATGCTTCCCCGGGAGCTGCCCCACCTCCCCGGGGCTCCGTGCCAGGCCGGCCATCTGCTTTGGAGCCGGGCCCCCACCTCCAACAGTCACCTTCTCCCGGAACAACCGGCTCCCAGCGGGCTGCAGCCGGAGAAGAAGCGCCAGGAAACGGACCTGCCAGGCCCTCCTGCAGCCCGCTTGGCGCCTTGTCCGCGTGAACAGCCCTGCTGGGCTTTCTGCAGCCGCTCCTCCTGGGAGCGTGCGGGCCAGGGAAGGAGGGGACGCCTGGCTCTCCTGGGCTCCTGCTGAGGGCCTGGCCACTGGGGCTCCTGGGCAGACCCTGTCCCCTGCCTCCCTGCTCTGTTACTGCAGCCACTGGGGCTTCAGGAGGTCAGACCAGGTCACTGCCGGGCTGGCCCCTCCTCTGCGTGGACCACCCCCACCTCTCAGGACTGGCCCCCCTTCTTCCTGGCTCGGGGTGGACAGGGCCCCGCACAAGCCCGCTCTCTTCCCCACCGCCACGTGAGTCTCCTTCTCAGCCCGCCTCCCCCTCTGCTCCCTGCAGTCTGGCCCCGCGGTCCCCACCTTGTTCCCAGTGCCTCTCCTAACGCGCGTTCTCTGCCGGGCCTGTATCCCCCGTGGACGGCCGGCTCTGCGAGGGCAGGGCAGGGCTGGGTGTCCCTCTCTCGCCCCTCGCGTCGGCATTTCTGGATGCTCCCAGTGGAAGGACGGCCGTGCCCGCACCCTAGGAGTGTCCAGCGGCCTTGCCCAGGTGTCGAGCCTGGCGACGCCGACTCTGCCGGTTGTCCTGGCCTCATCTTTGCTCTGTGTCCTCAGCTTCCCAGCTTCACTGGTCTTTGCTTACCGGCCCTCTCGGGTGCTGTTCCCAGAGCCGAGATGGCGTCTTGTGAAACCCTAGGCCAGCAGGGCTGCAGGCGGGCAGCAGGCAGGGGAGAATGTTCCAGGGGGCGGGCAGTGTGCCCTTTTCCCAGAGGACACAGGGTACACTTGGGCCGGGAACGGCTGGCTGTGTGTGTATGGGAACAGGGTGGGGGCCTGGGGGCGCGGGGCATGGCTGGGCCTCAGACGTGGTCCTCGAATGGGTCGGCGAGCACAGGTGCAGCAGGTGGGGGAGATGGCAGGGGCTGCCCGTGGAGAGGGTGTCCTGACGGGCAGATGGGCGAAGAGGAACCCCAGCATGTGCCGAAGGTCTGAGCTTGGGGGCTGCGGTGGGTCAAGGGATCCAGGCACAGGGGGTTGGGGGGGGTCATGCGGTTCATCCTTCCCGGGCTGCTGCTGTGCGCTGGCGTCTAACTCAGCTGAGCGCATCCTTGGAGACAAGACCCACAGACCCACGAAGCTTCTGCCCTGGAGGGACCTTCCGGTCGGGGGAGGAAGGACAGAGCTGACCATGGGCGAGCCATTCCGATGGCAGCGCGCACTGAAGACCCTATCCCCAAGGCAGTTAGAAGAGCCTGAGGCCCAGGGCACAGCCCAGCAGGGTCAGGCACGGGGGTCCGCGTGGCCTGCTCTCAGGAGCCGGCTGTGTGCCTCCCTCCCTTGCGCCCTGTGCCTGGCGTCATGTTAATAACTTGAAATCTGCTATGCTAGAGCATTTATACCATGGAAATTGGCAGACAGTACAAATCGGGTCCATCCGCCGCAGTTATTAGAGGCTTAGGAGCATGCCACCGTCCATGCATCTCAGCACTGAGAAGCGGAGCCCTTGGCCTAGGAAGGAGGGGATGAGGACATGATCACGGGGCAGCAGCAGCTTCATCGTGATGCAGCAGAAAGAGCAGAGGGCTCTGTGGCTTGGGTCCGGGGAACAGCATAGCTCCCGATGGAGGCACCTCTCCACCTCGGCCTCCCGGTGGGACCTCTGGGCCCTCCGCGACCGTTAACCACCCATTAGCCAGAGGTGCGTCTGGGGTGGGACGCGGCCGGGCTCGGTGGAAAGCTCGGGTGACTCCCAGGATGGAGAGTGCTGGATGAGACGTCCCTCCGGCCTAAGAGCAGTGTCTTCCACGCTGCCGGCTTCGGGTGGGCTCTCTCAGCAGGCCATTCCAGGCAGTGATGCTGAGTGCCACTCCCGGGGACGTGAACTGAGCCCCTGAGGGCCTCGTGCGTCCCGCAGGCCCTGACTGCAGGGAGAGGCTGGCTGTCGCGTGACCCGGCTTGTCCACCGGCATTAACTGTGGGCTGAATTAATCCAGCCGCTGCCGTGCTCCCCAAGGACTGGAAAGTGCTTCCTCTGCTCCTTCTGGGAGCGCAGCCCCTGGTGCAGCTGGAGGTGACGGCTGTTTCGAGTTTCCAGCACACGCCAGGGAAGCTGAGACAATCCCGTCCGCAGACCCCGAGGGTCGAGGGGCAGGTGAATTGGCCCAGACCGATGTCTGCTAAAGTGGAGGGGGCTGGGCATCGGGTGCTGCGGTGAAGAGGGTGGAGATGCCTCTCGTATTTTAGGAGAAGGGCCGGGAGGACAGACGACAAGGTCAAATGAGGCCAGCACTGCTGCTTCCTGTGCTGCTCAGAGCATCCCACCCGCATCCTGGCAGATGGGAGCTGCGGGGAGAGCCCTGGAGCTGGCTCTCCCGCCGCACACACGCGCCGGCTGCTGCAGAGCACCGCTAGGCTAGCACAGCCCTGGGTTCTGCTGGCAACATGATGGGCAAGGCTCCTGGCCTCTCGCACCGACCTCAGAGGGGAGGAGAGAGACAGGAACCAAGCCCGCAAGTGAACAGCAAAGCAGTGGCGAACTGTGGTGTGCTGGAGGGCCCGGTGCAAACTGTGAAGTGCGGTGAGAGCCCAGTGCAAACTGATGTGCTGGAGGGCCCGGTGCAAACTGTGATGTGTGGTGAGGGCCCGGTGCAAACTGTGATGTGAGGTGAGGGCCCACTGCAAACTGTGAAGTGCATTGAGGGCCCGCTGCAAACTGTGAAGTGCGGTGGGGGCCTGGAGCAGGTCAGAAAGGCCCAAGGGAGGGAGGCCATTGCAGGGAGGTCTGCCGTGAGACCCAAGCATGAGGAGCAGCTGGGGTAGTTCTGGGAGAGAGTGCTCTGGGGAGATGGGACCAAAGGCCCTGGGCCGGATGAGCTCGTGCTGCTGAGGAGACTGGAAGCCCCTGGTGAGGATGAGTGGGGAGCGGGGAGGTGCTGGAGGTCTGGAGAGACAGAGGGACAGGATGACTTGTCCTCTACACCCCTGAGGCCCACTGGGGACCTGGGAGCTGGGGGAGGGGGATGCTCTGATCTGCATTTTACCAGCTCGCTGTGCAGCTTCCGTCTTGGCTGTGAAGGTCAAGTGTAGGGTGACAAGGAGGATCCGAAATCCTGTGTGTGGGCTTCATGGAGGGACGGCACACAGGAAGCACTCAGCAAGATGGCAGCTGCCATCCCCGCCTCCTCCCCTCCCCCTGCCCCTCCCACCCCATCTCACCACTCCCCTCCCC
>SJYG01000305.1:662340-706208 GCA_006410535.1 Litocranius walleri | reverse complement strand
CTCCCCCCGGGACCTGCCCCCCACCCCCCACCTGAGGCAGACACACCGATGTCCAGCCACCTGGACTGCGATCCCAGCCATGGACCTCAGACGCCCAGCCATTCTCAGCCTCAGTTTTCTCATCTGCCAAATGGGCAGGCAGTGTGCTAATGGAATGAGAACAGGCATGTCTGGGGGCAGCAGAGGGTGGTGCCTCCTCTCCAGTCTGCCAGCTGCGACGCCCCCTCCGGCCCCCTTGCAGAGCAGCAGGCTCACTGGACGGGGACATCGAGGCCAGAAGCAACGGTGCTGGGTCCTTGGGTCCCCTTTCCGGCCGCAGAGGCTCCGGGGGAGATTGGCTGAAGGATAGACGATGCTTCTCAAAGCGAACAGACCTACCAGCATGGCGCCAAGCCTGGTTCCTGGGACGTGATCCGTAGAAACACGGCTTTCTGCAGATCCCGTGCTGACTCGATTTTAGGTTAAACCTCGTTGCTTGGTTGAGCTCTGGGGCTTGCTTGTTCAGACGGAAGCCTGGGGACTTGGGGCCGGGGGGCTGCCCGTGTCTCTCCACAGGCCTGGTGGGCTGCAAACAGGACATTGGGGCCGGGGGACCGGCCACATCTCCCCACATGCCCAGTGGGCTGTGAACACAAGGTGCTCAGCTAGCGTCTTGCTTAACTGTCTTGTTTGACCTTAGACTTTTATAGGTGGCCTCATGGACGCAGAGGACTTTGCCAAAAGTGAGACCTTCATTCCTGCCGTTCATTAAGCGCCTGCTGCGTGCCAGGCTCTGGCCAGGCCCTTCTCACGCTTTATCTCCAAGCCTCATAATGCTTGAGTCCATCCCCCCGTTTCAGAGGTGAAGGTTTGAGGCCCTCCTCGTCCACAGGGCACACGTACCGGCGTCAGACCCCTGATCTTGGTAGATTATTTCAAACGAGGGGTTGTTTTTCTGCCTGGACGAGCAGAGCCCGAGGTGGGTTCAGGACACCTCCGTGCTGCTGGGCCCGAGGCTGCCTCTGCAGCTTTGCTCAGCTGCTCTTAGCCCATAGGCCTTCATGGCCACGGGCACCGGCTCCGGCCTGCGGTCTCGCAGGAAGGCGATGCCAGAAGCAGTGGGGAGGCCGGCTGGGCTCCTGCCGGGAGAGCAGACCTGTCTCAGTGTTCCCGGAGTTCCAGCCACACTGTGTGCAGTAACGGGGGGGGCGGGGGGGGGAGCGTCCAGCTTCTTTGCTGTGTGTTTGCTGATCCCGACCAAACCGGGCTCTGTTAGCAGGAAGGACAGCCTCGACCCTCCAGGCCCCTCTCCTCCTCTGCCAGCCGCACCGCGGGCTCACCGGGCTCATAGTGTACGAGAGCTCTTCTCGCCCGTCTCCACCCTGTGTATTTTCTGAGCCGTGTTTAGCTCGCAGTGTCACGTCTGTGTCTCACCCGCCCCCCTCGGCTTTCCGAAGCTCCGGCGTGGAGGACGTTGCCAGGGTCATCGGTGCACCGCGTTCTGACGCGGTGACTGTTTCATTCAGGTGGACGTTCCTGACTGTGCGTTAGCCCTGGGTCAGGTGCTGTTGAGGGGGAGCACGTGGACAGGCGCCCTGCCTCTGTGCGCAGCCCCCGTCAGGGTTCTCACCATCCGCGGAGGAAACTCTCCCTTCTGCTGAAGGCAGGTGGAGATGGTCGTCCCGCCCTTGGTCCCACAGCCTCCTCCTTGCTGAGCAGAGTGCGGAGGCATCACCAGGGTTTGTGGAATGAAAAGGGGAGTGTGTGGCCCAGAGTAGATGAGACCACAGACGCTGTGAACAGCAGTAGACGCCCGCGTGCGAGTCTCCGTGTCCGCAGGGTGGGGAGGACCCCACAGCGGGGCCAGCACTCAGGGCTCTGGCGGCCAAGGCTGGGGCGAGGAGCCCCGAGGCCCGTAGCTCAGGTGGGCTCGGCCTCTTGCAAGTACACAGCCTCCCAGCGCCAGGGGCCGGAGGGGTGCTGGGTTTTGTGGGATGAGTAGGAGCTTGAGAGGAGAGGAAGGGAGTCAAGGCAGCCCCAGTCTCCGAGAGCTGTGGTTCTCATCGGGGTGCCCCCAAACACTGGGGAGTCGCTCCCAGGGCCCCTCGTTCGGCAGAGACTAATCTCTTGGTGTGGCTGGGCATGTCCGGACCCTTGAGACACCCCCCGGGTGAGTCTGATGAGCAGCTGTGGTTTGAGAACCGCTGTTCCAGGCAGGGGAGCTTGTGTGACTGAAACCCAGATACATGGGGTCACGGGCGCTTGTCCTTCTGCGGGGCGTCCCGGCCTGGACCCTGGGGTTTAGCTCAGGAGCGGAGGGGGAGCGAGACCCCAGCCTGCAACACTCCGGGCTCCGAGATGAGACGCCATGGACCTTGGAGCTCAGGAAGGGACCCTCAGCAGAGGGTCCCAACGACCAGCCCGGGAGACGAGGTCCAGGGCTCGGCCGGTGTGGGGGGAGGGTGGGTACTGGCAGCGGGCGGCTCCAGGGGGCAGAGGAGGTGGAAGGACGGGCTGGCAGTTTTTGTGCTGTTCCAAATGCGGCGCCGAGAAACCCGGGCTTGCGTTCACACCGGCCCCGGTCACCAGCTGCTCTCGGAGACTCACTGGAAACCCCTCGGAGCAGGAGTGGGGGGCCGGGGGGCGGGCACCCGATCCACCTGCTGCGGGCGGCGGGTGCCCTTCCGTCTCCAGGCCCTTCCCTGGGCAGCACCCCGAGCGTCCGGATTCCACCGGCGGGGCGGGACCCGGGTTGCCCTGTCTTTAGTGACAAAGGAGGAAAGAACCATTCTTCCCTGACCAGCAGTGAATTCATTATGGGCAGGTATTTAGGGAAAGTGTTCAAGGCAGTTGGTCTGTTTCTTTTTAAAGAACTCAGCCAGGGGCGGGGCGACTCAGAAGAGGAAGTCCTGGGGGAGGCTCTGCCTGGCCCCCCGGGTGGGGCCCTGCCCAGGCAGAAACCGCCTTTGGGAAGTCCAGGGGGAAACTGGCGTGGGCGGGGCCTCCAGGCGGGGAGAGCTCTGAGTCAAGGTCACTCTCTGGGTCAGCTCTGTGCTTCTCTCAGGCGTCATCGTGCGCTTTGTTTCCAGCGTTTGACTCATCGGTTCCTTTTTCTTGCCTTACTTAGTAAATATGAAAGTGAGATTGATGCCTAAACAGTCGCAGGGCCCAGCCCCGGCGGATGGGTGAGCCCGCTGCCGGCCTGTCGGGTGCGGGCGCGGGGGGTGGCCCAGCCGCCTCCACGTGGGTCCAGCTCTTCGAGGTCCTTTCTGCTCCGTCCTCAGTCACGTCACACGTCCCTGACCTGCCAGCTCGGATGTCAAGTGAGTCTCTGTTCACTTGCCTCTTTGCTGCATAAAGCCAAGCTCTGTGAGTCTCTGTTTGAAGTGAAACTCACTCAGTCGTGTCTAACGCTTTGCGACCCCATGAACTATACAGTCCTTGGAATTCTCCAGGCCAGGATCCTGGAGTGGGTAGCCTCTCCCTTCTCCAGGGCGTCTTCCTGACCCAGGGATCGAACCCAGGTCTCCCACATTGCAGGCAGACTCTTCACCAGCTGAGCCCCAAAGGAACCTCTGTTTGCTCATCAGTGACCTGGAGCTGATGGTGGTAATAAGCGCAGGGAGGGTGCCCACGGCCGTGGGACGGAGGGGCAGAGGGCGGGTTCACGTCGCTGGCGGACGGTCCTGGGAGGCCGGTGGAAACGCAGATGCTGGCCAGCCCCCAGGTTTTCAGATTCAACTGGGCAGGTTCCAAGAAGGCGCCTGGGCTGCTGCTGGTGTGTCTTCTATGAGGTTAATTGTTTTCATGGTTATTCACTTTTGTTGAAGTCTTCATTTTGCTGCACCGGGTCTGCAGCGCGTGAGATCTTTAGTTGTGACCTGTGAACTCTTAGTTATGGCCTGTGGGATCTGGTTCCCGGAGCAGGGATCGACCCTGCATTGGGAGGGTGGGGTCTTAACCACTGGACCCCCAGGGAAGTTCCTAGGATTTACTCTAAATAAGGCACAGCATGGACGTTGTTAGCACTGGATATGTAATACCCGTGCAGGAGGCAGATTGGGCATCTCTATAGCAGGTGGGGTCCAAAAACCTCCCGAGTGAGGTCTGTGTTGGGCCGTGGGCTGTGGAAAGGACAGGGACCTCCCTCGGAGCCTCCGGGGTTCCCTGGGGCCTGGTGCAACTGTCCCTGGGGTAAAGGGGGCAGTCTTCACCCTGGGGGTTCATCACGGGGAGAAGCGTCAGAGGACACGACTGGAAACCTTGCACGGGGCGCGCACCCTCCGCGAGCCTCCTGTGACTCACAGCATCTACCTGGAAAGGACGCAGGGCGGTAGCTGCCGGTCGCACGATGCATGCTCAAAAAACATTCACACTGCCCCGGCCCCAGAGACCCCAGCCCTCTTCACCCCAGATATGACCTTCAGGAACAGAGCCTCCTGGTCCAGCCCCCAGACCAGGGGCCAGTTTCCATCCTCTGCCGCAGGCAGCTCACCCTGCCCACTTTACTTAATCCAACTCCGTGTCGCCCTCGACGGGTGTCTCTGTCACAGAGCAGCCTCTTTGTCCCGATCTGGAGGCTTCCTTTCATTGCTATTCAGTCGCTCAGTCATGTCCAACTCTTTGCGACCCCGTGGACTGCAGCACACCAGGCCTCCCTGTCCATCACCAGCTCCCAGAGTTTGCTCAGACTCATGTCCATTGAGTCGGTGATGCCACCCAACCATCTCATCCTCTGTCGCCCCCATCTCCTCCCGCCTTCAGTCTTTCCCAGCATCAGGGTCTTTTCCAATGAGTCAGCTCTTCACATCAGGTGGCCAAAATATTGAAGTTTCAGCTTCAGCATCAGTCCTTCCAGTGAATGTTCAGAACTGATTTCCTTTAGGATGGACTGGTTAGATCTCCTTGCAGTCCAAGGGACTCTCAAGAGTCTTCCTCCATCACTGCAGTTTGAAAGCATCAATCCTGTCTTTGCCCACCACTGGCTCCATCTCTAAAGATGTTTAGACAGTGCTCACTGGGGAAGGTGCCCTCGTCTACTCATGCATAGAAACAGGAGACGGACGTGTGGGGGGATGCAAGCTGGCAGCCTTTTTGAGGGTTAGAAGCAAGTTCTGGTCTGAATCCTGAGCAGGGCTCCTTGGGAGGGGCTGTGGCAGCCACGGAGAATGCTCTGGAAGCCCAGTCTTCTCTCATCTCAGGGCAGGAGCCACCTGATAACCTGCCACCCGGTTACCTTTCGAGAGGAGTTTCCCCCGAGGGACTGGAACCACTCACATGGCTGAGATGGAAGTGCCGGAGACTTTCTGATAAGGAGGAGACAGGCCTCAGTCCTTGCCTCTGGAGGAAGCAGCTTCCGGGTATTCCGGCGAGTCACCTGCTGGAAGAGGAAAAAGTTGAGCTGCCTGCGGGTGATGCTGTGTTAGGAAGGAAGAGGGGGTGATCCAGAAAGGAAGTTCTTCCCAGCCCCCTGATGCTCTGTGCACAGCCCAGGAACCGGAAAACAGTCCCAGGACCCAACGGCAGCGTGTACATAACGGAAGTCACATGAGCCTGGCGTCGGGAAGACAGGCGCCCACGCCAGTCCGCGTTACAGCCCCCTTGGTCGCCGGGCCACCTTCTCAGTTGTCTGATTTTTTAAGGGCTGGGCTCTTTGCTGTTGCTGCGTGTGGGTTTCTGGAGTTGAGCGGGGGCGACTCTCTAGCTGTGGTCCACCAGCTTCTCACTTGGGGGCTTCTCGGGCACCCCACTCCAGTGCTCTCGCCTGGAAAATCCCATGGGCGGAGGAGCCCGGTGGGCTGCAGTCCGTGGGGTCGCACGGAGTCGGACACGGCTTCGCTTTCGCTTTCTGCTGTGGAGCGGGGCTTCAGCGGTGGTGGCGTGCGGGCTCTGGCGCCTGGCCTTAGCAGTGGTGGCTCATAGCCTGTAGCCTGGGGTGCCCTGTGGCACGTGGGATCTTCCCGGACCAGGGATCGAACCTGTGTCCCCTGCCTTGGGAGGTGAGTTCTTAACCCCTGGACCACAAGGGAGGCCCCCGAGATGCCTTCTGCCTTGGAACAGGCTGCAGCTGGCTTGTTGTTCAGCCGCCTGGTCGTGTCTGCCGTGCGCCTGGCTTCGTTCACACTTACTCTGGGTTGTTTTTTCCCATCTGCAAATACTGAGTCTTTTCCTGAAGACGCTCGAGCCGGGCGGATCGGCACGTGTCCCCAGTTAGGGTTTGTGACCCGGCAGAATGAGACCAGGGCCCCCGTGCGGCTGGGGTGAGAGACAGGGCCTGGAGGGAGTGCCCGGGCCCAGGCCCCAGCCCCTCGTCTCAGGAGCAGATGGTGTGGTCAGGGTCCCAGGCCCCCTTCCTCGTGAGCTGGGGCTGCAGAGGGTGGTGCTTGGCGCAGGGTGCCCGTGACTGCCACCCACACTGAGAGCCCGAGGGGCCCAGGGCCGCCGGGCAGGAGTTCCTCCCCTGAAGGCTCACGGCTGAAGCTGAAGGAGGGGTCGTACCCACTGGGCTTTGGGTCTCTGACAAAGCTGCAGCCGCAGTGGACCCATCCCGCCTTCTGGGCATGCAGGTGTGGGTTCAGGGTCTCACCCTCATCCGCAGGTTGGCAGCGGGACCCCAGGTTCCCAGGACTGGGTCCCCTACAAGTCCCCGCCCGCTGACCTTTTGGTAAATTAAAAGTAGGAACAGTTGTGGCTGCAGGTGGCCCGGGGAGAGGAGCTGCTGAAAGGAACTCGCAAGCTCAGGGGCCAGGCTGGCAGCATTGCTGCTTGTCCCCCGGGGTGGGCGAGGGGAGGCCACGCCACGTGGCCCACAGCGGGGGGAGGGGCATCGCCTCCACCCCTGAGATGCAGCCTTTCTGAAGTGCGAGCTCAAGCGGCATGTGACCGGCCGCCTGCCGCCAGGAGCTAAAAATAACCGGCTGTGATGCTTCCAGGGCCGGAGCGGGAGGAGGAGAGGGGGGCAGCTGGCACCCCCCTGCACCCCAGGAAAGGACCCGTGCTGCAGGCAGGAGGCCTCACGGGCCTCTGGGGCGATTCTTAACTGCATGTCGCCAGCCTGCAATGATAAACGCCCAGCTGCACGCACGTGCCCCTGCCCGGGGGGCTCTGTGGCCTTTGCTGGGTTTTGCTCCGCACGTTGCTTCCACGGTTGGAAGAAGGGTCCCTGCTTCATCCCACAGCCAGCTGGGCAGGTCCTCCCTTGAGTGCTGTCCCGTGAGTGGCGAGAGGGAGCAGAGACCGCTGGGGACCTTGGGGGAGACTCAGGCCAGGAACATCTCGTGATCAAGCCCCTGGGGCCCCATGCGATTGGGGCCAGCCTGGACATTCAAAAGGGGCCCGGCCTAGGAGGGCAGGCGAGTCCATAGGAGAGCTGGGCTCCCAGAGGCCGTGCCAGAGAAGTGAGTTTGCAGGACGCACGGGGGTGGGGGGCGAAGGTGGCCGGGGGGCCGCACCCGAGCTTGGCCCTGGACGGACTGTGTGCTACACCACTCGGGGCCTCTGTTTCCTCATCTGCAAAAAATGAGACCAGCAAGGCCCGCAGCATGGGCCGGACCGATGAAGACCAAGCGTGCCACCGGGCGTGAAAGTCAGGGTACAGTCTGCGCCCTGGCCACACCACGGAGCAGCTTCCCTGGGAGCTGCGTGGACTCCTGCCCTGGTTCTGGAAGCAGAGGGTGGGAAGCAGGGGCCTGCCACTGGAGACAGACACCCCCAGCCTCTCACTCCTCCCGATCCAAGCCAGCTGAGCGGCCCAGCGCCCCAGACAAGACACAGCATCGAGGAGGAAGGGCGCTGCCTGGGAGTCCCGAGAAGCAGGCAGGCTGGTCATGGCCTGGCTGGGATGCCCCCCCACTGCAGGCCCCCTCAGTGTGGTCAGCCTCAGACGTGCCCCCGGCTCTAAGCACTCAGGCCAACAGCAGCCAACGGCCCAGGCTTCCCGACTCCTGCCCAGAGCGTTGCGTCTAGCAAGGGCTCTGAATGTCTACTGAATTCCGAGACATCTGATGGAAAAGCCACGGTTTCCGTGGGTTTGCCCAAGTTCAGACTGGTGAATCATGTGCGTGTGTGCAAATTTGGACTGGGAAGTCCACTCAGGCTTTCCTGCTGGGGGAGAATCCGTCGTCGCCGTGCTGGGAATGTTTTCCGCGGGTCGCTCCTCGTTGACTCCTTCCAGCAGGCTGGTGGCAACAGCCGGCGTGGCTGCGAGGCGGCTCAGAGACGGGGAGCAGCCTGCTGAGGGCTGCACAGCCTGGCGGGAGAGACAGAGCCGGGTCAAGCCCCATGTTCTCGCCCTTGCCAAGGTCTTGACTTCCGGAGAACTGCTGTGGGGTGGGGGCCGGGGTGTCGGCCTCCCACCCCCCTCTCCCAGGGGTCTGCTGGGAGAGGCTTGACTCCTACAGCGGCACCAGGCTCTGCCCACGGACCGACAGTGTCGGAGTCAGTCCTGGGAGTAGAAACCCGGTCCTCCGACCCCCGAGTCCTCAGACAGCATCGCTGCGTTTCCATTCCCTGAGCACCACGGGGCGAGGGCTGGGGGGCGTCAGTGGCGGCGAGAACCCAGCCGGGGCGAGCTCTGTGCGACGCCCTTGGACGGAGGCAGAGGGGCCCAGCTCAGGGCCTGGTCTGTGTTTCTGGCAGTGTGGCTGGGACGAGTCAGTTCACCTGCCGGAACCTCAGTCTTCCCATCTGAGCAGTGGGCCCGTCTGAGGGATGGCCCAAGACATCCCTTAGAAGCCGACCATCATTGTGCCGGCGCAGACTCTGCAGTAGGTGGGTGGCTCCTCCCCTCCCCTCCCCTCCCCTCTGCTCTGCGTGGAGGCTGTGACGGCCCCCGCTCCACCGTGCGTCCCTCCTTCAGCCCAGAAAGCCAGCTGGGCAGGGCCCGTCAGCGCGGGGCAAGGGGGCTGGCTCTCCCTCCACCCCTGAGTTCCCAGAGTCCTGGAGCGGGGCCGGATCATCATGCCACCATGATAGTAATGCTTTCTTTTCCTGGCTATTGTGCAGATGTCACCGGATCAGAAAAATTGCTAGAGAGTTTATTCAGTGGAAATGTGTCTTTTACCAAAAAAAAAAAAAAAAACACACACACAAAAACGAAAGGAGAGGAGCCATGCGTGCAGCTTCATCTCAAGGTCAAGGGAGCCCAGGGTCCCTGGAGGTGCGGAGGCCCAGGCTGCTCAGGGGCCGGCCAGGCCCCCTCCTCGTGCGCGGGCTCGAAGCGTTTGGTGGAGCGTTCCGCACCATCCTGTGCTCTGACGTCTGCCTGCAGCAGCAGCCTGTGCTGAGACTTCTAAGCGGCCGGGGTGGACGGACGTCCCTCCCGAGCTCAAGGCCTAAAGGGGGTCGGCTGGCCCTCACTAGACACACGGTGTGCGGGGCGCGACGCTGAGGCTCTGGCTCACTTCTGTGTGGGGACAGGTTTGGACGCTGTCCCGACGTGGGCTGGTCTCAGTGGCGGATGGCAGCGTCGCGACCCCTGACCCCAGGTGTTTCCCTTGCCGCTGGTGCATCTACTTCCAAGAGTGACGTTTCCCCTTTAGCAGTGACTTGTCATCGTCATGATAAAACTGCTGGCTTCCCCATCAAATGCGTCCGACTTTAAGGCCCCCTTTAAAGAGCGAGCACGAAAAGAAACTCTTAAGTGCTGTCTCTGCTCTCCTTGCTCCAGCGTCAGAACTGCGGAGGGAGGCAGGGGCTCTGTGTCCAGCGCCGGGGCTGGAGCTCGAGAGGGCTGGGAGTGAGGGTCAGTGTGTGCAGAGGACCTCGGCGTTGCCTTCTCACGCTTGAGCCTCCCTCCCTCTTGGTTCATCGATTCGTTTGCTGGTTCACCCCAGCACTGCCACTCTGGGTTCACACCGGCTCCGCCCTTCAGACCCTACGTGGAAATGAGTGACTTCAGAGCGTGAAACTGGGAGGGAGAGAAAACTGGCTGGGGTGGGTAGCGGGGCCGGGGAGGCTGGCCTCCCCGAGGTGGTGGCAGCTGAGCAGAGACCAGGAAGGGCGGTGTGGCCGCCAGGGCAGGGGGCCCTCAGGGCAGCAAGAGCCTGGGAGTCACGAGAGGGGTGCGGGAGGTGACACGGGGAGCAGGGTCACCTCGGGCCCAGGGGCCCCGGGCCTCTTGCCTGTTGCTCAGTTGCTCAGCGTGTCCGCTCCACAGCCTCACAGACTGCAGCCCTCGAGGCTCCGCTGTCCCCCACTGTCACCCGGAGCCCGCTCAGACTCACGTCCATCGAGTCGGTGATGCCACCCAGCCATCTCATGCTCTGTCGACCCCTTCTCCTCCTGCCCCCTGTCTTTTTCAGCATCAGGGTCTTTTCCAAGGAGTCAGCTCTTCGTATCAACTGGCTAAAGTATTGGAGCTTCAGCATCAGCACTGAAGGAGCAGGACGTGGCTAGACCTCTGGCGAGAGAGGGTGAGATGGTTGGACGGCATCACTGACTCAAGGGACATGCGTCTGAGCAAACTCTGGGAGGCAGTGAGGGACAGGGAAGCCTGGCGGGCTGCAGCCCATGGGGTGGCAAAGAGCTGACACTTCTCAGCAACAGAGCAGCAGTCCACCCTGGAATGAGGGCTCTGCTGTGTCATCAGGAAACCAGCTTGCTTCTGTCCTGCCAGAGAGACGTGTGTCCAGCCTCAGGTGTCCCTCTTGGTCCACAAAGGCAGCTGGAGTTCCAGCCATCGCATCATGTTTATGCCTCAGACATTAGAATTGCTGCCTGCCTTCCCGCTCTCTAGTTTCATCTGCTGATTTCCTCTTACATCTGAATGCCTAGGACTTAGTCAGGGACTTCCCTGGTGGCTCAGCTGGTAAAGAACCCACTTTCTATGAGGGAGACCTGGGTTCAGTCCCTGGGGACTGGCCTGGAGAATTACATGGACTGCATAGTCCTTGGGGTCACAAAGAGTTGGGCATGACTGAGCGACTTTCACGTCACAGAACTTAGTCACGTTGCCATACCCATTGCAAAGCTGCTAGAGAGGCTGTGGATAGAGTGCTTTAGCTGGTTTCACAGCTGATCTGAATAAAATTGGGGTTGAAAAAAGTGAAAGTGTTAGTCACTCGGTCGTGTCCAACTCTTTGTGACCCCGTGGACTGTGGCCCACCGGGCTCTGTCCATGGAGATTCTCCAGGCCAGAATCCTGCAGGGGGTGGCCTTTCCCTTCTCCAGGAGTTAGGTCACTACCCAGAAGGGAGAGAGTGGATGCTGGCAGGCGGATAGCAGCCTGTGCCACCCCCTCTGTTTCGGGAAGGGACCGGTTTTCCATTAACAGTCGTGAGAGATGTGAGTCCCTGTGTAAAGAAGTGATCGGGTGAATATTAACTGGTTTGTGGGCAGGGTACGATGCCGTATCAGTGAGGGCAGCTCCAGCGCTGCAGCTGGGTAACCCTGCCCCCGTGGAGAGGTCTGGGCTCACAGGAGGCTCGCGGGGGGGCTTGCTCTGGAAACAGGGACGCTTGCCCCACAGCCTGCCAGCGCCCAGCTGCACTGGGTCATGGCGCTGGCAGCCGCCCCCTGACCAGGCACCGTGAGCCGTGTCCCCGCCCCGTGCCGCCCTCTCGCGTTGGCACCTGCCCTTCCTGCATCCTCTGACCCACACCTGGCCGTCGTACGAGCGTGTGGGCAGGGGGCTGAGACGCAGGGCGGGCAGGGGCTGAGACGCGGGCCGGGGGTCAGGTCGGCGCCCTGCGCTGCGTGGGGCTGCACTCGCCTATGTCCACCCCCAGTTTTGCTCAACGGCCATCCCCCTGTCACAGAGGACAGAGCGCAGCTCACGTGAGCCGCTGCTGACTCTGGGTTTTCCCCGGCTCCTGGGTCACCATGGCTCGTGGGAAGTGAAATTGCCTGAATTCAAGTTTTACCTTCTGCTTTTCTCGCTGAGGCTGAGCAATGTTGGGGCAGCACCCCGGGCACGGCTGGGGCTGTGTTGGCAGGGAGAGCGGCTGGGATCTGACGAGGGTCTGACGGCCCTCGAGTGGTGTAACCCACCACCCGCCCTGGAGGCTGGGTGTGCCAGGGGACGCTCCTGAACACCCAGCACCCTGTCAGACATCGTGCCTCCTGCACAGGCACTCCCGCGGGCTCCGGCGACTTTGGGGACACACAGCGAGAGTCGTCGGGGATGTTCTGGTTTAAAGGGCATGTGGCGCATGCACACAGGTGCAGGTCCACATGTGTGAAAGTCCCCGGACAAGCCTGCCCAGAAAACCCCTTCCTTTTCCACAGTCCCTCCCTTTGGTCCCCTCCAAGGCTGAGGAGAACTTGGGGAAGGAGGGTGAGACCCGCCCAGGACCCCCTCCCAGGCACCACTCAGGAACCCCCCTCCCAGGCCTGCAGGGTGAACCCACTGGGGCGAACCCCCTCAGGTGGCAGAGTGCAGCCAGCCAGCTGTGACCAGAGGCTGCGGTCTCCTCTCCTGGGCCAGGTTGCTGGGGGGCGGCCAGGGGTTTAGGGGAGACGGGGGGAAGTCCGGGTGACGTGTGCAGGGCGGAGACCCTGGGGTGGACGCACCGTGTTTCTAGGCAGCCTTTGCTCCCCCCAGCACGAGATTGAAGAAGGCTTGCCTGATGGTTGACGGCGCTGGAGCAAAGTGCACCCTAAACAGACGGCTCGTCCCCCTTGGTCTGGGCGCCTCCCTTTTCGAGGGGATCCCAGGAGCTCAGCAGGAACCGCGTAGCGCTGTGCGTGGGCCCCAAGGTCGGAGGTCCCTGCTGGGGCTGGGTTCTGGGGGGGAAGGACGAGGAAGCACAGAGAAGTGGGGCGCAGCCGGGGTGTGGGGGAGGGGCAAGCGTGCCCCCCTCCCCCCCAGCGGCTGGAATGGGCCAAGCAGAGCTCCGGCCTGTGGGGCACGAGGCCTGCGGACCCAGGAGGCTGGAGCCAAGTGCACAGCTGGGCAGAGCCCCAGAAGCCGCGAGGTGGTTGTGCTGGGAATGCCACCTCCGAGAGGACAGGGCCTGGCTGGTGCTGGCCGGTCCAGACTGGTCCGGGCCTGCCCACCCCAGCCTCCACGCCGGAGGTCGCACCATCCTCGAGGACAGGGTTTCGGGGGCCCTGCTGGGTGTGGCGAGACCTGCGCGTCTGGGGGATGGGCTCCTCGCTGCCTGACGCCCGTGGCCCTGTTGTCGGTGGCTCCAGGCCACCTCGTTTGCAGAAGGAATGTTCCTGCCTTGGCACCTCCAGCGAGGAGGGCGGTGGCAGAGAGCTGACAGCGTCTGCCCAGGCTCCCGAGCGGCCCAGTGGGGCCCAGGCCCTGCGGCGTCTGACACTGCTTCACTGAGCTGCGGGCGCTGAGCCCGGCCGCCGACTCGGTTGGGTCACACAGCCCGAGAATCCAGGGAATGTGGCTGGAAACAGGGATCTATTCCAGCTGGGAGCGCCCTGGTCCCGGGCCTTCGTGTGGACTCGGGCTTGACCCCAGGACGTCCCCCGGGGCAGGAGGAAGGTGTGAAGCGAGTCCACCTCCCCAGGGCTGCGCTTGCCGCTCAGGAGGGGCTCCCTGCGCTTCAGGCTCCTGCGTCTGTTTCCTGTGTCTTTTTTGCCTGTTCTGATCTGTCTGGGTTCCTTTTGCACTTACTTCTGTGAATAGCGAGTCTTCCATTTTTGTATCGATTCTTTTCCTGCTGGTGAGAATCTGATGTTTATTTTGTTATGCAAGAATAGGGAACCTTTGACTCAGAAAAATCAGTCGGGGGCACAAGAACAAGTAAATGGAAGGAGATTTTTTTCCTCTTGGATAAAAATAGCAGCTTCAGTGTGCGTGCTTTTTAGATTAAGGCAAGAAAGGCAAGCAGGGTAAAGCTGTTCGACAGTCCCATGTCCTGCGGGCTTATGGCTGTGGAAGGAGGGAGGCGGAAGCTCTAGATGGGTGTGCAAGCCTGCTCTAGTGGAGAGGCAGGAACGGCCTTGGCGCCCTCCCAGAGGGGTGGCTGGTCCAGACCTGGGCACATGCAGGCCCCCTGAAAGGAAGGAGAGAAATCTGTAATTCTAGCTTTGGACAGGCCTCCAAGGTGTATTGTTAAGGGAAACAAATGGAGCCCTGTTTATGGACAGAAAGAGCCCAGCACAGACTTATCCGGAGGTAGAGGCCTGCGTGCGACTGTGGAGAAAGCTCCGGCAAGCCCCAGGACCAGGACGGGCAGGGCTGAGGCTTCGTTCCGTTGTCTGTGGCAGTTCAGACGCTCAGTCGTGTCCGACTCTGCACCCCCGTGGCCCGCAGCACGCCAGGCCTCCCTGTCCTTCACTGTCTCCTGGAGTTCCCTCAAACTCATGTCCATCGAGTCGCTGATGCCGCCCAACCATCTCGCCCTGTCGGCCCGCTCTCCTCCCGCCTGCAATCTCTCCCAGCATCAGAGGCTTTTCCAGTGAGTCGGCACCATTGTTTACGTGCTTTGTAATTCACAGTGAATAACTTGAGGGCTGTGGACCTGGTGTCATCTGTGGCTCTGCCAGCGTGGGGCCTGCCGTGCCCTGGGGGTGGGCTGGGACACCCAGACGTGCACCTCAGGGGAACGAGCCCCCAGCCAGGGCCCCGCCGTGTCTGAGGGCAGGTGTGCACTGAGCCAGGGCTCCCCCACGCGGGCCAGGCAGCCACTCAGTGCCTGGCTGGGGGCCCCTGAGTCTGGCGGCAGGCGGCAGGCTGGGGAGGCGCCCCCTGGTCGCTGGCCAGCAGGGCTTCTGGAAGCTGTGAGACCTCTGGAGCCTGGGCGCAGGCCCGGCCAGGTGTCACCTGGGCTGCGTGCGGTCAGAGTAAGCCGTGAGCAGGCATCCAGTCCCGAGCAGGGTCGGGTCCCGCCAGGGGGAGCGGGGGCCGCTTCCCCGCCAGCCCACAAGGGACCATGGCAAGCCCACAGGTGTGTTTCCGAGACGCAAGAGGCGGAGATGGCAGAATGGAATGAAAAGCGCCTCGTGGAGCGGCTTCTGGTAATTGCTTTTCTGTCCCAGTGGCGCCTAGGGGATTGTGCTGATGGTCCTGAGCAGGCCTCGGCGCCCCGTGGCTCCATTAAGGGCCCTTCAGCCCGATTGTCGTTCCCTCCTCACCCCCCGCCGGCCCCTCGTCTCCAAGCCCGCGACACCTCGCCCCCCGCTTTCACGCCCGAATGCGCCAGCTCCAATTACAGGCGCTTCTCAGCAGCAGACGTGACTGCAGGATGATTGCAGAGCTGCTGGCTTTATGCATCTGTGCTGATGGACGAGTGTGATTTTTCAAAAAATGATATAACAGCCTTAACTTTCCCCCCTCACCCGGTATGACAAAAATACCAGTTCACTGTAGACATTTTGAAACATGCAGGACAAAGAACAAAAATCACCTTAATCTGATTACCCCCAGAGAGTGCCCCATCCTGTGGTGCGCTCTCAGCTGTGTGCGTGTGTGTCTGTGTGTGTGTGTCTGTATGTGTGACTCTGTGTCTGTCTCTGTGTGTGTCTGTGTATGTGTGAGTGTGTGTGGTATTCTGTGTGTATGAGTGTCTGTGAATATATGAGTGTGTGTGTGGTATTTGTGTGTGTGTGTGCACGGGTGTGTGGTATTCTGTGTGTGTGTCCCTGTATATCTGAGTGTGTGTGTGGTATTCTCTGTGTGTGTCTCTGTATATGTGACTGTGTGTCTCTGTCTGTCTCTGTGTGTGTGTGTGGGGAGATGACTGAGCCCAGAGTGGACCGCTGTCCCCACCGAGTCCCTGGGTCCTGGCCTGGCCCCCGCCCCCGGGATGTGCTCTGGGCCCTTGGTTTCCTCTTCCCTCTGCTTTTCCCCGAGTTGCTTCTGCAGGTGTGAAGTGTGAGCACAGTGAGTGGAAGCTGATGGGCGCAGACTGGGGGCTGTGTCCTGGGCTGCACTGGGGAAGGGGCCGGGCCCAGAGAGGGCGAGTGTCCTGCTCGGGGCCGCCCAGCAGGCCGGGGGCTGGCCGGAGCCTGGACTCCTAGATGGGGCCCAGCCCGGCTTGCTGGGCCCCTTGTCTCGGAGGCCTTTCCCACAGCAAAGCCCCGAGGGCCTCTCGCTCGGGCTGGACTCAAGACCCCCTCCCAGTCCCCGTGGGCCTGCTGGTTGACCTGGGGGGAGCCCCTCGTCAGCGACCCCGACCTCTGGCCCCCCGCAGTCCCTGCTTCCCTGAGGTGCGGCTGGGACTCGAGGCTCCAGCTGCCCAGCCCGTCTCCAGGTGCGGCCCTGCGGGTTCAGCCGGCAGAGCGTCATCGTTTGCGGATGCCGGTCCCGGGCCCCGGAGGCACAGGGAGAAGTTGAGGGGCCTCCTGGGGGGCGCACAGGATGGAGGAGGGCTGAGCGCCACGGTGCGGCAGGGAGAGATCCGGATGGAGCGCGTGTGGAGCCTGGAGCCGGGGAGGACGGAGCGCGGGGGCCTGGGGACGCGGCCCGGCCTTTGGAGGGAGGCACCCAGGGGGCTCCTGGAGGAGCAGCGGACCCGCTCGCACCCCAAGGTCACTCACTCCTGGGGCAGAGCCCCTCAGGTTTGCAGACCCCTCCCGGGAGAAACGAAGAGGCAGGGCAGGGGCAGACCATGTTCCCCGCAGGCCCGGCGGGTGGTGTGCAGACCCCTGCGTTGGAAGAGGCCCGGGCTAGAGCGCAAGCGCTCAGGGAGCCTGGGGGGTCGCTCGGCCAGGAGGGCGGGGCGGGCGGGATGGGCAGGGGGTCCCAGCGGCTGCCCAGATGCGGGGTGCCGTGGGGGAGAGGGTGGACCCCTGCTGGCACCCAGGCATCCCTGGATGGCCCTTCTCCTCCTGGATTCGCCACCGTGAGGTCGAAACACGAGACACGGAGGCGGAGTGGTGTTTGCTGGCTGGCGACGCAACTGCCGCGGGGACCTGCTTCCTCGTTTACTCGCCCAGCAGTGCCTGCTGGAATCGGGGCGATTGTCACCGAGGGAAGAATCAGGACCGCGGCCGTGAAGCAGGCCCACACCCGAGCTCACGGCCAGACGCAGCCGGACTCAAGCCCAGACCTGGCGCCAATGCTCATGCTCTTCCGCCAGAAACTGCCAGTCGAAGGTCCACAGAGCCGAGGAGAGCACGCGGCAGAACAAGAGCCCGTCTCATCCACTGTCTACAAAAGTGAAGACGCTCCTAAGGACACAGAGTTTAAAAATGGAGTGTCTGTGGGAACCAGGCCAGGTTGGGATTCAGCCTGATCAGACCTATGCTTGCCGTCCCTCGGACCCTCGATGAAATCCTGTTCCAGCATTGAGCCTTCTGCTGCAGCCTCTCGCCCGTGGGGCTGCTGGCCTGGCGGAGTTTGCCTCCAGCGCTGCTGGGAGCAGCTGTGCATCCTGTTTCTCTGTGAGGACATTTATCTCTCGATCTCCTCGCGTCCTTGCAGGATGATTGCAGAGCTGCTGGCTTTATGCATCTGTGCTGATGGACGAGTGTGATTTTTCAAAAAATGATATAACAGCCTTAACTTTCCCCCCTCACCCGGTATGACAAAAATACCAGTTCACTGTAGACATTTTGAAACATGCAGGACAAAGAACAAAAATCACCTTAATCTGATTACCCCCAGAGAGTGCCCCATCCTGTGGTGCGCTCTCAGCTGTGTGCGTGTGTGTCTGTGTGTGTGTGTCTGTATGTGTGACTCTGTGTCTGTCTCTGTGTGTGTCTGTGTATGTGTGAGTGTGTGTGGTATTCTGTGTGTATGAGTGTCTGTGAATATATGAGTGTGTGTGTGGTATTTGTGTGTGTGTGTGCACGGGTGTGTGGTATTCTGTGTGTGTGTCCCTGTATATCTGAGTGTGTGTGTGGTATTCTCTGTGTGTGTCTCTGTATATGTGACTGTGTGTCTCTGTCTGTCTCTGTGTGTGTGTGTGGGGAGATGACTGAGCCCAGAGTGGACCGCTGTCCCCACCGAGTCCCTGGGTCCTGGCCTGGCCCCCGCCCCCGGGATGTGCTCTGGGCCCTTGGTTTCCTCTTCCCTCTGCTTTTCCCCGAGTTGCTTCTGCAGGTGTGAAGTGTGAGCACAGTGAGTGGAAGCTGATGGGCGCAGACTGGGGGCTGTGTCCTGGGCTGCACTGGGGAAGGGGCCGGGCCCAGAGAGGGCGAGTGTCCTGCTCGGGGCCGCCCAGCAGGCCGGGGGCTGGCCGGAGCCTGGACTCCTAGATGGGGCCCAGCCCGGCTTGCTGGGCCCCTTGTCTCGGAGGCCTTTCCCACAGCAAAGCCCCGAGGGCCTCTCGCTCGGGCTGGACTCAAGACCCCCTCCCAGTCCCCGTGGGCCTGCTGGTTGACCTGGGGGGAGCCCCTCGTCAGCGACCCCGACCTCTGGCCCCCCGCAGTCCCTGCTTCCCTGAGGTGCGGCTGGGACTCGAGGCTCCAGCTGCCCAGCCCGTCTCCAGGTGCGGCCCTGCGGGTTCAGCCGGCAGAGCGTCATCGTTTGCGGATGCCGGTCCCGGGCCCCGGAGGCACAGGGAGAAGTTGAGGGGCCTCCTGGGGGGCGCACAGGATGGAGGAGGGCTGAGCGCCACGGTGCGGCAGGGAGAGATCCGGATGGAGCGCGTGTGGAGCCTGGAGCCGGGGAGGACGGAGCGCGGGGGCCTGGGGACGCGGCCCGGCCTTTGGAGGGAGGCACCCAGGGGGCTCCTGGAGGAGCAGCGGACCCGCTCGCACCCCAAGGTCACTCACTCCTGGGGCAGAGCCCCTCAGGTTTGCAGACCCCTCCCGGGAGAAACGAAGAGGCAGGGCAGGGGCAGACCATGTTCCCCGCAGGCCCGGCGGGTGGTGTGCAGACCCCTGCGTTGGAAGAGGCCCGGGCTAGAGCGCAAGCGCTCAGGGAGCCTGGGGGGTCGCTCGGCCAGGAGGGCGGGGCGGGCGGGATGGGCAGGGGGTCCCAGCGGCTGCCCAGATGCGGGGTGCCGTGGGGGAGAGGGTGGACCCCTGCTGGCACCCAGGCATCCCTGGATGGCCCTTCTCCTCCTGGATTCGCCACCGTGAGGTCGAAACACGAGACACGGAGGCGGAGTGGTGTTTGCTGGCTGGCGACGCAACTGCCGCGGGGACCTGCTTCCTCGTTTACTCGCCCAGCAGTGCCTGCTGGAATCGGGGCGATTGTCACCGAGGGAAGAATCAGGACCGCGGCCGTGAAGCAGGCCCACACCCGAGCTCACGGCCAGACGCAGCCGGACTCAAGCCCAGACCTGGCGCCAATGCTCATGCTCTTCCGCCAGAAACTGCCAGTCGAAGGTCCACAGAGCCGAGGAGAGCACGCGGCAGAACAAGAGCCCGTCTCATCCACTGTCTACAAAAGTGAAGACGCTCCTAAGGACACAGAGTTTAAAAATGGAGTGTCTGTGGGAACCAGGCCAGGTTGGGATTCAGCCTGATCAGACCTATGCTTGCCGTCCCTCGGACCCTCGATGAAATCCTGTTCCAGCATTGAGCCTTCTGCTGCAGCCTCTCGCCCGTGGGGCTGCTGGCCTGGCGGAGTTTGCCTCCAGCGCTGCTGGGAGCAGCTGTGCATCCTGTTTCTCTGTGAGGACATTTATCTCTCGATCTCCTCGCGTCCTGGAATTTCTGTCCCAGCCGCTCCCGCCCCGCAGCTGCTGCTTGTTTGTGAACCTCAGGCTCTTCCTGTGTGTGTGTGTGTGCAGCCTCCGTCAAGATCTGGGGGAAAGGTCTGGCCTTTCTGGGTGACTCTGGCTCACTGGGCATCACCCAGAGCCCCGCCCGCTCGTGAGGTGGAACAGGAATGTGACCCCAGGGAGGGGCGGCGGAGCCCAGGAGGACCCGCCCGTCCAGCCATCCTGCCGCTGATGTGAAAGGGAGGCGGTCTTGATGCTGAGAACCGTGGTTGTGACACTTTTTGTCATGCTGTTTCCTCTTATTTATGCAGTGGAGAGGAGGATGTTTTCAAATAAACCCTCTAAATATGAAATCCCAAGAATGCATTATTTCTAAAATGCTACACCATTAACTGCCTCTTAGCTGGTTACATTATAACGCGTGTTGTAACAGCTCAAAAAAAAAAAAATTTCCGAGGCGAGATGTGTTTCCATAGCCCATATGCCGAATCCTGGCATCCTTATACCTTTTCTCAAGCTGTTGTCAATTAGGGAAGAAACTAGTCTCTGTCTCGCTGTCCTCCACGCCATCGAGTCTGTGCGTGGACGCTGTGGGAATCCCCTTTCTCCGGTCGTCCAGGGGCGCTTGTGCAGCGGGCGCTGGGGGATGAAAGCACATAGTTCCACGTGTCCGTGATGGAAGCCTGGACCATCTGCAGACAGAAGAGGGAAAAGTGGCCTTGCTGAGGGAACAAACTTTTCCAGGCCAGCAACCTGCAACCTCGGCCTCTGCCCTCTGCACGTTTTCTGGAGAGGGTGAGAGATACGAGCAGAACCTCCGATCACACGCTGCTTACTCCCTGTCCGGCCAGGGACGGGCGCCCGCCAGCGGGGCAGCACGAGGCTCTGTCCCGCACTGCTGCTCTGAAACAAGAAGGACGTGTCCAGCATCTGGGCGGTGTGTCGGCTGTGATGACCGGACATGGCACCTCTTAGCTCAAGGGTACAATTCTTCTGCTTTTAAATCCTCTTTGGCCTCCTGTCCTTACCCCTCGGCACAGAAGACTTGCACGTGGGGTTTCTGCTGTGAGATGTCTCAGGAGCACAGAAAACAAGCCAGACCTTTGTTAGAAATGAAGGGCTTTGAAAGTGTTAGTCGCTCAGTCGTGTCTGACTCTTTGCGACCCCCATAGACGGTAGCCCACCAGGCTCCTCTGTCCATGGGATTCTCCAGGCAAGAATGCTGGCATGGGTGGCCATTTCCTTCTCCAGGGGATCTTTTCCACCCAGGGATTGGACCTGGGTCTCCTGTGTTGGCAGGCGGATTCTTTCCTTGCAAATGCAGGAGACCCAGTTTGATCCCCAGGAAAGATCCCATGAAAATGGGCTTTGAAACTGTGATGCTGAATTCTGAACAGCACAGTCACCTGCAGCCTGAAGTCGGGAGGGTCTGTGGAGGAACTGGCTTCCTCCTTCCCACAGAGCAATGGGGGGCGACGGGGAGCAGGAGGCGCAGAACAGTCTGGGGGAAGCCTGCCGGGCCTGGGGTGGGAGGTTTTCCGTCACGCCTCCTTTGGGTGCGGCTCGGGCTTTCACAGCCGTCCTCCCAGTAGTCAGGACTCTCGGCTCGCTCAGCCTCGGCTGTCTCATGCGCCGTTGTTCGGGTCAGGCACGTGTTCTGTGACTGTCTCCCTACCAAAGGCCGAGAAACGAGATGCCCTAGAAAAAGGAGAGAAAAGCATTTGACGGCATGTTCTCCAGCCCCAAACGGTAGCTTTCTGTAGCGTTTTTACCTGGAAGCAAAGTACCCAAGTGGGAAGAACGTGGGTTTGTGAGACCTCCTGAAATAAGACAGAGCTGTAACTCCCTGAGCTGACAAGGACGTGATGAAATCCACATTTCCGTGCTTGGCTGGGGACCACGGAAATTCTCGAGTCAGAGAGCATTGTCGAGGCTATGAATGAGGACTCCCCGAAATAGTCCTATCTTTCAATCCAGGCATCCTGATTTGGCAAGTTTACCCTAACGATTCTATAAGCATCTGTGAAAAGTTGTTCATCTCAGTGTTGTTTAGGATAGCAGATTGTCGACGACCTCAGTGCCCTGCCATTGAGAGCAGTGTGAGCTCTGACTCAACCCCCTGAGAGGGTGTCATGCAGTGAAAATCACAGTCACAAGTTACATGTCAGTGTGGGGGAAATAATTCATGTACTCCACGTGTTACGTGAAACGTCACTCCCCCCAGCTCCAAAGCCACAGAGCCTAGCCAAGACTGGACCCTAGCAGGCAAGCGGGACATGTTTGTCCAGTCGAAATGGTCAGCTGCTGCCTTCTTCCTGCAGCAGCCCCGAGAGGACGCTTGTCAGCTGCAGGACCATCTTCCTCCCCGGCTCCGTCCTAACACACACGTCCTGGGTGGGAGATGAGGCTGTTGACTGAGCAAGGAGTCTGGTCACACTCCCTGACTGCCCTGGCCAGGGACGCTTGTGGCCGCCTCCCCCAGGACCTTCTGCCCCTCTGGGAGGCCCCTGGGGGTCCCTTCAAAACTCTCCTGCCGGCAGAGAACACAGTCATTGCCGAGCGGGTGGCTTTGTCTTGTCTGGGATGACTCGGGCTGGCCCAGAGGAGCCAGGAGGCCCTGCCAGCTGAGATAGCAGCACAGACAGGACAAGGCCCCCTGGGGGCCTCAGGAGGGAACACGTGGCTGTGTGGGCCAGCAAAGACATCAGTGGTGATGGCGAAGGCGGCCCTCAGGACTTGAGCTCTTTCCCTCCAAGGATGTTCGTGCCCTGGAGGGCGCCGCGGGGCAGCTGGTGCCTTCTCCCTTCGGCCATCTCGGGAGTGCGGCCGGGCCCGACGTTTCCTGCTGCTTGGCCAGGCCGGGGCTGCTTTGTTGCTTTTTTATTTAAAACATTTTTTTAACTAATTAGACATCATTTGTTTGGCTATGCCAAGTCTTAGTTGCCGCACTCGGGACCCAGTCGTTTCCTGACCCGGGACTGAACCCAGGCCTCTGCATTGGGAAAACGGGCTCCCAGCCACTGGACCTCCAGGGGAGCTCCTGTTACTTTAGGAATAGTTGTCTTTGTCATCTCCACAGCTGATATCTGCTGTCCACTTTGTGCACAGCCCAGACCTGCACACTGACGTGGGTGGCCTTGGTTCACCTTGCCCACAGTCCGAGGAGGGCACGCCCACTCTGCAGGGCCCCGGCGAGTCGAACGCTGCGCGGGGCCGGCACCTGTGGGGGCCGGGTTCGGCCCAGGACGCCCCATCCCAAGCTGTCCCTGGGCCCACTCCCGCCTCCACTGCCGCCTCCCTGGCTTTTCCCAGGTAATCCCCTGGGACCACGGGGAGCTTCTGTAACCAGAGCAGGGACACAGGGCTGTGCTGTTTAAGCCAGACTTTAAATTCTGGCCAGCGGGTCCGGGTGTCTTGTCGCCCCAGAACTTGTTTTCAACACTGCCTTGTGGAACTTTGAGTACTGGGGCGGGTTTCGGCGTAATTTTGACCTTGGTGCGTTTATATCCTCGCCGCACGGCTGTGGCTGCCACCCGCTCTGTGGTCATCCTGCCCCCACGGCATCAGGGCTCAGCCCCCTTGGCAGGGTTCCCGCTGCCACCACCGGCCTGGTGCCCCCGGGACTGGGCTCGGTCCTCTGCTGGGAACTGAGCCGCACGGCCCCAGAGGGTCCATCTCTGACCCTTCACGGAGGGCCCACGGTCAGGCCAGCTGGACGCCCGCCTCCAGCAGATGGCTTCTGCCCAAGGCCTCCCCTGCCTGGGGCGTTGCTCTGACCGCTCGGGTTGGGAGGGACACAGAGGCCGGAGTCCAGCCTCCCCTTGCCCCCTTCCTGGCATCGTAGCTGAGTCTGAACTTGCAGGAGCGTTGGGTCAGTACCCACGTATGGGGGCAGCCCCCAGCCTCAGCGTGCAGAGCTGGCCCCATCTGGGGCAGAGGAGCCGTTTCTGGGGAGCGCTTGCTTTGCGGTCACTTCCGTGGACTCCCTGTGGTTGAGAAATGCTGCCTGCCTTCTGCCTTTTCTGAAGGGGGTCCTGGCTGCAGCTGGTGTTGGTTGCTGGCATCTCCAAAGCTCTGACAGGCCCCACTTCCTAAACACTAGCTGCCCAGCGTCTCCCGTCTCAGAGGAGCCTGGGCTTTTCTTCCTGGTAAAGTGCTTCAGCTGCTCCAGGCTCAGCCGCAGCTCGTGGGGTCTGGGTCCCTGACCAGGGATGGGACGTGAGTCCCCCGCATCGGGAGTGCGCAGTCTCAGCCACGGGACCAGCAGGGAAGTCCTGGTCCTCGTTTCTGAAGCGGTTCACCTCAGCACGGCTGGGCTCCTTTGCTTTTTATTTATATGCTTATTTACCTTGGGCTGTGCTGGGTCTTCATCTCAGTGACCTCTCGTTGCAGAGTACAAGGTCCATACCACACAGGCTTTAGTAGCTACGGCTCCGGAGCCCAGGCTTAGGGCTTGTGGGGCGTGGGCTTAGCTGGGCGTCCCTGGGAGCCCAGATGGTAAAGAAGCTGCCTGCAATGCAGGAGATCTGGGTTCGACCCGTGAGTCAGGAAGGCCCCCTGGAGGAGGGCACGGCTGCCCACTGTAGTGTTCTTACCTGGAGAATCCCATGGGCAGGGGAGCCTGGCGGGCTACAGTCCACGGGGCTACAAAGAATCGGACAGGACTGAGTAAGCGTGCAGGCAGCAAGGAAGCCCCCGTTTGCTTTTTGAAAGCATGCGTTTGTTACCGTTCCAGTAGAGGTTAGACTTGGGTTGCCCAGGTTCTGCATTTTTCCGTGGATTCCCGAAGCTCCGCACAGCTGTCAGGTGCCACGTGGGAGCTTTGGTCCTCTTGTGGGGACCCAACAGACCCGCTTACTGTTTTAAAGGAAAAAGGGTCTGTTAGATGTTAAGCTTTTCAATAGAAAATAAACCACGGCTGTGCAGAAGATGCTGGTGAGGAGAGGTGCAGAAGGGTCTCTAGGGGAAGATCACGAACACAAGACAGCTGGGGGGTTTCTCCCGAGACGGAGGCCAGTGCGAGTGGAGACCCACCACAAGCCGGGCCTGCTGTGCTGGTTCCCGCATCCCCACCCCCTTCACGAGGCGGCGAGTGACGTCCCCGGTTTTACAGATGGACCAGTGGCCAGTGCCGAGCAAGCATCTGAAAATTTGTGTTTCATTTCCTTGCTTGTTTCTTTTTAATGCAAACCCTTTTTTCTTTTTGATTTTCACTACCCTGGGCCTCAGTTGCCAAACGCAGGATCCAAGTTGCAGCCTGCGATCTGGTGCCCTGGCCCGGCGTTGGGCCCAGGCCCCCTGCCCTGGCTGAGCTCGGACACCTTACGCGCCCTGTTCAGTTTGTGCTTAATTTCTAAGGTTCACTCATGTCGATGCGTGTTGCTGGTCAGGCGCTCAGTCGTGTCCGACTCCTTGTGACCCTACGGACCGCAGCACGCCAGGCCTCCCTGTCCATCACCAGCTCCCAGAGTTCACTCAAACTCAGGTCCAGCGAGTCGGTGATGCCATCCAGCTATCTCATCCTCGGTCGTCCCCTTCTCCTCCTGCCTTCAATCTTTCCCAGCAGCAGGGTCTTTTCCAAATCATCTCAGTGACCTCTCGTTGCAGAGTACAAGGTCCATACCACACAGGCTTTAGTAGCTACGGCTCCGGAGCCCAGGCTTAGGGCTTGTGGGGCGTGGGCTTAGCTGGGCGTCCCTGGGAGCCCAGATGGTAAAGAAGCTGCCTGCAATGCAGGAGATCTGGGTTCGACCCGTGAGTCAGGAAGGCCCCCTGGAGGAGGGCACGGCTGCCCACTGTAGTGTTCTTACCTGGAGAATCCCATGGGCAGGGGAGCCTGGCGGGCTACAGTCCACGGGGCTACAAAGAATCGGACAGGACTGAGTAAGCGTGCAGGCAGCAAGGAAGCCCCCGTTTGCTTTTTGAAAGCATGCGTTTGTTACCGTTCCAGTAGAGGTTAGACTTGGGTTGCCCAGGTTCTGCATTTTTCCGTGGATTCCCGAAGCTCCGCACAGCTGTCAGGTGCCACGTGGGAGCTTTGGTCCTCTTGTGGGGACCCAACAGACCCGCTTACTGTTTTAAAGGAAAAAGGGTCTGTTAGATGTTAAGCTTTTCAATAGAAAATAAACCACGGCTGTGCAGAAGATGCTGGTGAGGAGAGGTGCAGAAGGGTCTCTAGGGGAAGATCACGAACACAAGACAGCTGGGGGGTTTCTCCCGAGACGGAGGCCAGTGCGAGTGGAGACCCACCACAAGCCGGGCCTGCTGTGCTGGTTCCCGCATCCCCACCCCCTTCACGAGGCGGCGAGTGACGTCCCCGGTTTTACAGATGGACCAGTGGCCAGTGCCGAGCAAGCATCTGAAAATTTGTGTTTCATTTCCTTGCTTGTTTCTTTTTAATGCAAACCCTTTTTTCTTTTTGATTTTCACTACCCTGGGCCTCAGTTGCCAAACGCAGGATCCAAGTTGCAGCCTGCGATCTGGTGCCCTGGCCCGGCGTTGGGCCCAGGCCCCCTGCCCTGGCTGAGCTCGGACACCTTACGCGCCCTGTTCAGTTTGTGCTTAATTTCTAAGGTTCACTCATGTCGATGCGTGTTGCTGGTCAGGCGCTCAGTCGTGTCCGACTCCTTGTGACCCTACGGACCGCAGCACGCCAGGCCTCCCTGTCCATCACCAGCTCCCAGAGTTCACTCAAACTCAGGTCCAGCGAGTCGGTGATGCCATCCAGCTATCTCATCCTCGGTCGTCCCCTTCTCCTCCTGCCTTCAATCTTTCCCAGCAGCAGGGTCTTTTCCAAAGAGTCAGTTCTTCGCATCAGGTGGCCAAAGGATTGGAGTTTCAGCTTCAGCATCAGTCCTTCCAGTGAATATTCAGGACTGGTTTCCTTTAGGATGGACTGGTTGGGTCTCCTTGCAGTCAAGGGGCTCTCGAGAGTCTTCTCCAGCGCCACAGTTCAAAAGCATCCATTCCTCCGCGCTCAGCTTTCTTTAGGGTTCAACTCTCACATCTGTACATGACTCCTGGAAAAACCATGGCTTTGGCCAGACGGACCTTTGTCGGCAAAGTGATGTCTCTGCCGTTTAATGTGCTGCCCAGGCTGGTCGTAGCTTTCTTCCATGGGGCCAGCGTCTCTTGCTTCCATGGCTGCCGCCCGCCAGCAGCACGCAGTTGCTTCCTGAGGCTCTGCGCTGCCGCCTGCTGTAGCGTGACCCCTTGCCTCAGGGCGCCCGCTCCCCAGCAGGCACAGTGGGCTTTGGGGAGTGGTATCGCCTGTCTCCTGCTGCTGCCCAGGACTTTCTCCTGGGTGTGTGACCTCCTGGCTGCAAAGGACGGACTTTCAAACCTGTGAGATGCAGGCTGTCTTCCAGAGTGGCGGTCCAGTGTCCCCCAGTGATGTAGATGGGCTACTGACTCCCTTTAGATTCGACCTGGGGCTCAGTCGGGTGCCCCCCCTGCCGCTCACCAGGCTGGGTTGCGCTGGCACTCTACCGAGTGGCTGCATTCCCCTCTGGGTCCGTGTAGCCGTGACCCCTACGCGAGGCTCCTCCCGTCCAGTCCTGGGGTTCTCGAGGCAAGAGAGGCCCCAGTGGCCATCTGCCTCGCTGCTGAGCCATATGTCCTGCAAAAGGCCCACGCCTGCCTCCTGCTGGCCTCCTGCGGGCGGGCCAGGAACGCTGGCCTGCAGCCCTGCTGGGGTGCATGGGAGTCCGTCCTCTTTCTGGCCAGAAGTTCCCAGGGCCTGGGTCCACACAGAACCTTCCATCTGCGTGGAGCGTCTGGAGGAGCAGAGGTGAGCAGGGGGGAGAGAATTTAGCTTGTGCAGACCCTCCGGTGCAGCGTCTGGTCAGCCCTCAGGGTCCTGCTGTGGACCCTCACCAGAGATGTGTGTGGTGGGCCCCCCGCGAGGGAGAATGGTGAAGCTGGGAGCCCGTGCGCTGACGTCCAGTGGAGACAGCGCGTCCCTCGGGCTTGCCCTGCCGGCCGGTGTTCAGTGGCCTGTGTTTCCAATCGCAGGTACATCTTGCCCTGATGGTAACAGTAGGGGCGTCTGAGGTCGATTTGGGGGAGCAGGGAGGACCCAGAGGCGCCGTGCTCTCTCCGCCCTGCTGCAGGCGGCCTCTGGGGCTGCACGTCCCTGGGTCGGCCCCACCCGAGGACGGCAGAAGCTGAGATTTGGGGTCTGAACCCAGCGCTCAAGTCCGTGGCCGCCCTCTAACTCATCGGGGGGGAGGCGAGCTCCCGCCAGTGTCCGCAGGTCAGTTTTCTCAGCCAGAAAATGGGGGAGAATTCACAGGTAATTCGCAGAGAGGTGAGGATCATGTGAAATGAACCCTGGGGACAGGGCCGTGCGGATTGCAGCCCACTGCGTCCACCCTGGGTCTTGTCATGACTGGCTTTTCACGCTTTGTCTCTCTCCTTACTCAAGGCTGCATTTCACCAGCTCTTCCGTCTGTAAGAGAAGGAGTCCCAAGTAGAACTGGTTCCCTGAGAAGAGGGGCGTCGGATGCTCATTTCCTCCGGTCCCAGGGTTAACAGGAGCCCCGCCTTTCTGGATGGGTCCTCAGTCTTCAGCACGTGGTGCCGCCAGATCACTTGGAGGGAGAAATGTTTTGCATGAGACAGAGACGGGATTGCTGCAACACTCCACGAAGGCTGAAGTGCTTATCAGGCGCGGGACACTGTGTTTTATGGGGATGTGGGCTGGGTTCTGATCAGGTGTGGAATCAGGTTTTGTGCAGTCAAAATCTGATCAGGTTTTGATCAGGAGACGCACGGAGATGACCGCCAGGAGGCAGAGTTGATTGTAGTCAAAGATCCCCAGAACCAGGAGCAGGGCCACTCAGGGCAGAGGGAGGCGATGGGGAGTGGACGGGAGGCTTTGTTGCAGTCTCTTCGAGAAGGAACGGTGAGGTGGGGCGAGCAGGGAGAGGATGGGCTGTTTGGGAACCGTCATCGGGCTGAAGGGTCTGGGGGCTGCCCCTGGGTGTCCGGTCCGTGGGCCTGGGTGACAGGACAATGAGTGGCCCGGAGAGGCAGGCTCTGAACTGGTTGGTTTGCGTGCGACAGGCCAGCTCACGAGTCGGTTCTCTTCCGTGTCTGGAGATTCACTAACCTTGGGAGCAGCAGTCCTTCCAGGGTCAGCTTCAGCAGATGGTAAAGCGTCAAAATACAGAGGATTTAACAAAACAGAACACAACAGAATCAGGGTAAGCAAAGCAAAACACGCTGGGCCAAGGCCTGTGGCTCCTCGTCTTAGAACATGCGAGGGAGAGACCAGTGCGCGCACAGCCCTGCGGCAGGAACGGAAAAGCCGCCTCAGACGACACTTTTCAAGGAGTGGGCTGCTGTTGGTGGGGGGCAACTTAATCACCTCTTGAAAGACCGTGTCTGCAAATCCCGCCGCCTCCTGCGCTGCAGGTGTGGGGTGTCAGCGTGTGAGTTGGGGGCCACCCACAGCAGGCCCACACAGTCCCAGTTTGGGGGTGATGGAGAGGTTCTGCGGGGATGCGGTGATGGTCGCACGGCACTGGGAACGTATGCAGAGATGAGTGTTGCGGCCCAGGGACGATGGCACGTTTCACCTCCGTTAAAAGTAAAAACGAGCTTAAGGGGCTGGGTCTGCCGCTGAGAAGGTGACAGGAGGGGTCTCTGGGCTGCACGGTCAGAGGTGTCAGAGGCAGGGGGCTGGGCAGCGGCGGGCGGGCACAGGTGGGGGATGGCAGCAGAGAACAGGCTGTGGTCTGGCCTCACGGAGGGTTTCCGAGTCTGGGTCTTGGCGGCCCGGCTTCCAGCCACTGCGAGCCCCGCTTTCCGTCTTGGGGGTCTCGGTCACAGCGCCTCAGGTCAGGCGTGTTCTATGCGCGTCCCTGTGCTGAGGACTGCTTTCTCTTCTGCCCTCTGCAAACGCTCACATCCCACGGTTTCCATGGCGACCAGCATCCCTCAGAGAGGGGAGCTTGGAGGGGCCTCAGAAAGGACTCAGGGAAGGAACAGCTGGATCTGGGCGGAGGGTGGCACCCGGGAGGGAGGCGGCGCGGCCCAGTCCTGCTGCTGCCTCGTGGAGGCGTTTCTGGCGCCCCTAGGCTGGTGCGCGGCTGTTCCCTCCTCGACCCCCGAAGGTGGGAGGGAGGGGACAGGATGTGGCCTTCACCTGGTGACACGCTGGCGCTCGGACGCACGCCCTGAGGCTCGAGGAGCTGGGGGTCCGGGGAGGCCTCCTGGCTGCGTGGACGGGCTGTGCAGCATTTACCTCCTGGCTCGTCACCTCCTGGCTGTATGATCTTGGGCATGTTCCTTAACCTCTCTGTGGTTCCATTTCATAATCTGTAAAATGGGTTTGTGGGTGGTAGAGAGTGTCCGCACTGGAGAGCACGCTTGGGAGGGTTGCGGGGGGTCCTCCCTGGAGAGTGGTGGTCGTTCCGTGAGGAGACCGCTGGGCTTGGCGGGGGCGCCAACCTCTGCTGACCAGTTCTGTGCCTGTTTTCCTTCCAGTTGGCCACGGGCAGAGTGAGGGCGAGAGGATGGTGGTGTCCGACTTCCAGGTCTTCATCAGGGATGCGCTGCAGCACGTGGACGCCATGCAGAAGGACCACCCAGGGCTGCCCGTCTTCCTCCTGGGCCACTCCATGGTTCGTAGGCCTCGGAGGGCCCCCGGGTCCTGCGTCCCCCGCGTCCGCCCGGCTGGGGATGGAGGGGTCGCCCTCTGCCCGGCCGGCGTGGCCCAGCGTCCGCCCGGCTGGGGATGGAGGGGTCGCCCTCTGCCTGGCTGGCGTGGCCCAGCGTCCGCCCGGCTGGGGATGGAGGGGTTGCTCTCTGCCCGGCCGGCATGGCCTGTCTGTACACGCTGCACGCAGGGCTCCTGGGGTGGTGTTTGCTCAGGAAACAGGGTGGGGTCTGGAGGCGGCCCCTCCGCCCGCTCCTCCCCGTCAGGCCCCACGGCTTAGTCTGCCCCTGCTTTTCGGGGGCGGGGGGGGCCTCGGTTCGTCCTTCCTGGCGGTTTCAGAGCCATGCGGTTCCCACTAGGACAGGCGTCCCCAGGAGGCAGTGCTTAAAGGCCGTTCCTAAGCCCTTTTGCCTTTTAAATACACAGACTCCTCTCAGACTCTTTAAATCATCTGTGAACTTTAAATCATCTGTGGTCTTTAAATCGAGCTGTGATCTTTAAATTGAGGCTGCTCAAACCAGCAGCTCGCAGGCCAGGCCTGCCTGCAGGCGCCCAGCCACGCCTCCGGCAGAGGACTTTGAGCTGCTGGGTTCTACACCCTGGGGGACCTTCCCCTCCCGCCTTCCCGCCCGGCCGTGTCCCTGCCAGTCTCTTCCCGGCCTGGCGCTCGCGAGCGTCTGGATCTCAGCCCCTGGTTCAGATCTGCTCGTCAACAGCCAAGGCCACCTGCCTTCAGCACCTCCGGTGTCCACTAGGTGTTTTCCTTGGAACCTAGATTCCTGGGGCCTTTAACTGAATCTTGAAAAAAACCAAAAAGTGTAGCAATCTGATTATTCTCTGATTTTCTTTTTAATCTCATTAAGCCTGATGGACTGGACGAGTTGGGGGTCTGCCAGCTTTTGTCTTGAAATGAAATAGAAATGTGTCACTGCGGCACTTAAAGCCCTCCAGCAGGGACCTTGTTATGTCCCCTGAAACGCTCACGCTTAGAAAGCCCTGGGGAAACATAGGGTGATCGCGGGCCCAGCTCACCCAGCGCTCGAGGGCGCCTGCTCCGAGGCAGCGGCTCTGGGCCCGGGGAGCCCGCCCAGCACCCCCGCCCAGCACCCCCGCCCAGCACCCTCGCCCTCTGCCTGGCTGGCGTGGCCCAGCGTCCGCCCGGCTGGGGATGGAGGGGTTGCTCTCTGCCCGGCCGGCATGGCCTGTCTGTACACGCTGCACGCAGGGCTCCTGGGGTGGTGTTTGCTCAGGAAACAGGGTGGGGTCTGGAGGCGGCCCCTCCGCCCGCTCCTCCCCGTCAGGCCCCACGGCTTAGTCTGCCCCTGCTTTTCGGGGGCGGGGGGGGCCTCGGTTCGTCCTTCCTGGCGGTTTCAGAGCCATGCGGTTCCCACTAGGACAGGCGTCCCCAGGAGGCAGTGCTTAAAGGCCGTTCCTAAGCCCTTTTGCCTTTTAAATACACAGACTCCTCTCAGACTCTTTAAATCATCTGTGAACTTTAAATCATCTGTGGTCTTTAAATCGAGCTGTGATCTTTAAATTGAGGCTGCTCAAACCAGCAGCTCGCAGGCCAGGCCTGCCTGCAGGCGCCCAGCCACGCCTCCGGCAGAGGACTTTGAGCTGCTGGGTTCTACACCCTGGGGGACCTTCCCCTCCCGCCTTCCCGCCCGGCCGTGTCCCTGCCAGTCTCTTCCCGGCCTGGCGCTCGCGAGCGTCTGGATCTCAGCCCCTGGTTCAGATCTGCTCGTCAACAGCCAAGGCCACCTGCCTTCAGCACCTCCGGTGTCCACTAGGTGTTTTCCTTGGAACCTAGATTCCTGGGGCCTTTAACTGAATCTTGAAAAAAACCAAAAAGTGTAGCAATCTGATTATTCTCTGATTTTCTTTTTAATCTCATTAAGCCTGATGGACTGGACGAGTTGGGGGTCTGCCAGCTTTTGTCTTGAAATGAAATAGAAATGTGTCACTGCGGCACTTAAAGCCCTCCAGCAGGGACCTTGTTATGTCCCCTGAAACGCTCACGCTTAGAAAGCCCTGGGGAAACATAGGGTGATCGCGGGCCCAGCTCACCCAGCGCTCGAGGGCGCCTGCTCCGAGGCAGCGGCTCTGGGCCCGGGGAGCCCGCCCAGCACCCCCGCCCAGCACCCCCGCCCAGCACACGCCCTCTCTTCCCGCAGGGCGGTGCGATCTGCATCCTCACAGCCGCGGAGAGGCCCGGCCACTTCTCGGGCATGGTTCTCATTTCCCCGCTGGTCATTGCCAACCCAGACTCGGCGACACTTTTCAAGGTAAGCGGACCTCCTGTTCCGTGAGCCCCAGCAAGCCTCCCTGGCCCTGGGCCTGCGCTCACAGCTCGGGTCTGGGGCGAAGGGGCTTCTCCCGCTGTTGTGACGAAGTTTGGACGCAGCGGGCATTGTTGTGGCCAGTCATTTCTCAAGTCAGGTGTGGTTTTTTCCTCCAAACAAACAAACGAAAAAATCGCTTCCCGCCTGCGTTTCTCGGTGGACGTTCAGAGGAGGACAGGCCTCGCCGCTGTCCACAGCTGAGCACGGGGCTCCGACCCACGTGGCTCTTCGGGGCCATTTTTCTGGCCGTGAGGGTCCTTGTGGAGCTCCCAGCGGGTTGTGGGCTGGGCTGGGTTTTGCCCCCCGGGGAAGCGGCGGAGACCACGGCCTGGGAGCAGGCCCGATCTGGGCCCAGGTTTCAGAGACTCGAGACCCGGGGAGGGTGGGAGACGTGGGGCCCGTCTCTCCCTGACATGGGGGCCAGGCGGGCAGCTGCTGCCCCCCAGCCAGTGCTCAGGACTCAGAGGAGCAAGAGGGCCAGTGAGGCGGGGCTGCGGTCAGTGAGGGGCCCCTGCGGACCCAGCGCCACAGCCGTGACCCCACCCTGGACGAGGGCGTCCAGCGGAAACAGCAACTTGAAGCAAGGCTGGACCGAGCCGAGGCTCAGCCAGGCCCTCGCTGAGTGCTGAAGCAGAGAACACGCCTCTGCTCAGTTCTCCCAACGGGCCAGACAGCCAGCTCCTTCCCGAGTTTTATCCTGTCTGAGGGAGTCATCCCTGACTTGCTGAAATCGACGCCAGTGGGTTTCAGTGCCTGGCGCAGGCGGGACTGCCTGGAAGGTTGGGTTTGTTCACAGACTCCCAGGCAAGGCTCCCGGGGCTTGGTCTCCTGGCCCCTCCCCAGCCGGTCGTGATCACGTAGCCTGAGGCTGGACCACCCGAGGGTCCTGGTCAGAGAAGAGAGTGAGCGGGACTGGGGCCCCGGGTGGAGCCCGCACGGCGCTCTGTGGGCTCTGCTCGTGACGTGTCTGCACAGCGTGTGCTGGGCTCATGTGTGGATCACGTCCCTCTCACCCCAGGGACAGGGAGGTCACTGGCTGCGGTTACGCTCGGGACCCCGGGGCTTGGAAAGGACCCTCGGCTCCCTGGGTCCACCCCCCGCCCCTCAGGGCTGCCCACTCCCCTGAAAGGGCATCTCCCCAGAGGGGATGTGCCCCCTACCCCAAAAGAGCCCAGGACCCTGGGGGGTTTCCGATGAAGGGGCAGCGAGGCCCCGACAGGGAGCCCAGCCCCCTCCAGTGTCGGGTGGACTAGGGGTCCTGGGCAAGGCCTCTGTCGGGACCTCTCCCAGCCAGTGCTAACAGATGTCCTCGTGGGCAGGGGAACGCAGGTCCCGGTTGTTAACCAGGATTCACGAGACTCCTCGTGGCCCAGAGGCCCAGGAGCGCCCCCTCCCCTTTGTGAAGCCCATTGCTGCTCTGGGGTTGGGGGGGTCGGGCAGTGCTGACCCCCGAGGCCCAGGGGCACCCCCTCCCCTCTGTGAAGCCTGTTGCTGCTCCGAGGTCGGAGGGTTGGGCAGTGCTGACCCCCGAGGCCCAGGGGCACCCCCTCCCCTCTGTGAAGCCTGTTGCTGCTCCAGGGTTGGGGGGTTGGGCAGTGCTGACCCCTGAGGCCCGGGGCGGCCCCTACCCTCTGTGAAGCCTGTAACTGCCCTGGGGAGGGAAGGTCAGGCAGTCCCGACCCACAGAGTCTGCGTTGCGTCTGCGGTGCAGGAGGCCCGGGTCACTCTCTGGCGTCGCCTCACCTGAGCAGCTTCGGAAGGAAATCTCAGGCTCTAGGTGATGCCAGTGGGCACGAGAGCGGTCCTGCAGCGGCGGGGGCGAGGCAGAGGGTGCGAGCCCAGCTCCCCCGTTGGCCGCGGCCGGGCGGCGGGCGCGTGTGTCTCCGAGGGCCACGCGTCCGGGTGGGAGCGCGTCGTCTGTCCCTCCTGTGCGTGCGTGCAGCTCGCTGTGCTCAGGTGGGGCCTCCCCTCCTGGCCTTTGGGTGTCCAGTGGTTCAGTCTTCAGGGCCCCGGGGACGGGTTCCTAGAGACGCCCCTTCTGGCCAGGTGGGTGGTGGGGCGGGGGCTTCCCTGGGCCCCGAGGCTGCAGGTGCGGCGCACAGAGCTCCCGTCCCCGAGCGTGGCTCCTGGGCAGGTCAGAGGTGTGTTCACGGCGGCCACTTCCCCACGGGTTTCCCCAGTGACTCAAACAGTAAAGAACCTGCCTGCAAGGCAGGAGATGCGGCTTCAATCCCTGGGTCGGGAAGTTCCCCTGGAGGAGGGCACAGCTGCCTGCTCCGGCATTCTTGCCTGGGGAATCCCCTGGACAGAGGAGCCTGGCGGGCCCCAGTCCATGGGGTCCAGAGTCTGTTTCATTGTCCCGACGGAGACATTTCACAAAGCAGCACGGAGCAGCGGGGCCTCAGAGCGCAGACGGGCACGTGGAGGGCGGAAGCCCCCGCCCCCATGTGAGTGCCAGCCCCCGCCCCACCTCCAGCCGGCTAGGGTATGTGCAGCCTGGGGACAAGATGGGGAGAACCCTGTCTGCACGCAGATCCTGGTGGAGGCAGGAGTTTATAGACACAGCAAGCCTGGACCCCAGGAAAGCATCAGGGTCAGTGGGATGCTTCCTGGAGATGCCGCAGCACAGCTGCCCCGGGGACACGGGGACCCCCGCGCCCTCTTAATTGGTGCTGTACCCTGACTTCCCCGGGACGACACGCAGGCGGGGCCACAGGGCAACCCATCCTTTGTCCAGGAAAACCGGCGTCACCCTGGACGTGCTCCCCAAGTGAGGGCTGGAGTGATCCTCCAGGTGACCCTGTCTGCCCTTGGCCGGAGGCTGCCCCTGGGGTCCCAGGTGGAGATGCGGGAGCAGCCCCGTCCTCGCAGATGCCCCTTCCGGAGGCGCCAGGGGCCGTGCACGTGTCCCAGACACTCCCGGGTGACCTCCCCTCCGTCACTGCCCTGTGCGTGGCTCACGGACAGGAAATGAGGCTACAGTCTTGCTCAAGGTCAGCGTGCCCTGGCTTGGCCAGTGGGCGTGGCGGGACACCCTTTTCCCCCAAAACCACCAGGGATCAGCTTCCCCTCTGGGTGTTGCTCTGTTTTTAGACCCCGGAGTCCGGAAGGCGCTAGAGCCAGGGGGCTGGAGGGGACACGGGAGGGGTCCCGGGAAGGGCCGGTCATCAAGCTCAGATACAGTTAGACCGGGATTCGGGCTGTGGCTGCGTCGTGACCTGGCCCCCGAAAGCGGCCGCTGCGTGCACCCGGGGCCTCGGTCCCACCCTGAGGCACACAGGCTTCCTGTTGTCCACCTGGGGATGCGCTCACCACCCCGCCCCCAGGAAGCCTCCGGGCTCTGTCCCAGCTCTGCCCCCCCCCGTGCCCAGGTCAGCCTGCTAAACCACTGTGGAAGCGAGCAGCTGGGTGGCCACCTTCCTCGTGTGAAGCCTTTCAGCTGCAGAAGCTCCAGAGTGGTCTTCCAGAGCCATCAGAACCTGTGGGACCGATAAAGGCGCTTGTGCAGGTCCCGGCACTTAAAGGGCGGGCCTGCCGCTCACCCAGGGGCGGGCCGGGGGCGTGTGCTCGCTCGCTCGTTGGGCGTGGACCTGGTCCTCTTCGAGGGTGAGACTGTTGAGAACCCCCTGCTTCCTGGAGTCCCCACTCAGTGGCACGGGGGCCCCTCTGGGGGCCGTTAGGGTGCTCCCCGGAGGGCCCGGGCGCTAGGCCATCTCCCAGTAGCCTGTCAGGCTGCATCCGGTTGTCCCCACTTTTGTGTTGTTATTGAATCACTCAGTCGTGTCCGACTCTCTGCGACCCCGTGGACTGCAGCACGCCAGGCCTCCCTGTCCATCACCAATTCCTGGAGTTCACTCAGACTCACGTCCATCGAGTCAGTGATGCCATCCAGCCACCTCATCCTCTGTCGTCCCCATTTCATCCTGCCCCCAATCCCTCCCAGCATCAGGGTCTTTTCCAAAGAGTCAGTTCTCATGAGGTGGCCAAAGGATTGGAGTTTCAGCTTCAGCACTCAGGTCCTTCCAACGAATATTCAGGACTGATCTCCTTTAGGATTGATTGGTTGGATCTCCTTGCAGTCCAAGGGACTCTCAAGAGTCTTCTCCAACACCACAGTTCAAAAGCATCAATTCTTCAGCGCTCAGCTTTCTTCACAGTCCAGCTCTCACATCCATACGTGACCACTGGAAAAACCGTAGCCTTCACTAGACGACCTTTGTGAGCAAAGTGATGTCTCTGGTTTCGAATATGCTATCTAGGTTGGTCATAACTTTCCTTCCAAACAGAAACGGGACCACAGACTCTCTGGGCTCCGAACCGGAGGTCAGATGCAGGCCTGCCCAGCTCCGAGTCTCTGCTGCGTCCTCCTCCAGGGCTGGGGTCTCAGCTCCCAGGCTGTCCTCGGGCCGCGAGCGCTGAGGTGCCCTGGGCGGCTCTGCGGCTGCACGGACCTGCCTTAGCCCGCTGGCCTCACGATGAGGGTGGGGGCCGTGGCCGGGTCACTCCTTCCTGAGCGGGATCCGGGGCTCTCTCCACGCGCCCACAGGATCCTCCAAAAAGTTTGGAAGAAGTGTTCCAGTTGACAGTAAGAACCGTTGTATCGTGGATGCCAGCTTCTCTGTGGGTGAGCCGCTGCCCCGCCCCTCCTCCTGGTGGCCGTGGGCTCTCTCGGTGGACGGTGCTGGGCAGAGGATGGCGGCAAGCAGCAGGGACCTGGACAAATCGATTGTCCCCGCCTGGGGTCTGCGGGCTCCCCAGCCCCCCGCCTCCCTCCTCACCTTGGACCTCGGGGCTCCTCCTCAACCCCTGCTTCCTTGATCACCAGTCAGCCACCCTCTCTGCTTCTTCCTAATGAAAAGGCTAAAGAAACAAGCCCACCCTTAAAGAGTGTGCGAGGCAGTGGTTCCAAGCGTCTCCCCCACGAGACGGCGTTTCCCCGTCTCTGGTTCTGTGGAGGGAGCAGGCGAAGAGGCACCCAGGTGTTTTTTTTTTTAGCTGTGACCTTAAACCGTCAGAGATTCGTCTCTGCTCCGTTGAGTTGTGTTAGAAATGTGACCGGAACACGCTCCGCTGGTTTAGAAGAGCTCAGGGTCTGGGTGGCGCCCACTCCTCTCCCCCTGGGCTCCTTGGAAAGGGCAGCGTGCGGGTCAGGAGTGGCCCTGTTTCTGGCCCTGCCTGTGGGTGTCAGGGACACTGCCCCTCGTGGAGCCCTGCTGCTGACTGTCAGGAAGGGAGGGGCCCGGCGGGGGGCGGCTGTCCGGTGCAGCAGCCAGGTGGAAGGAACAGGGCTTGGAGGGAGACCTCGGGGCTCGTGGGGAGACCGGGAGCTCGGTGTGGCAGAGTCCCTGCCAGGACTCGACCGGCTGTCCTGGGAGGGAAAGTGAAGGGGCAGCTGACCTGAAAAGGCCGTGCTGGGCGAAGCAGTCAGACGTGCAGGGGCGAGGGAGGCGGCCTGGTCCCATCACACGCGGCTCCCGGGCCCAGGTGTGACGGGACCTGCGCGGTCAGCCCGCGGCCCCCGCGGCCCCGGGGCGCTGTGGCGGGTCGTCAGCAACAGCAGGAAGCTTCGCAGCCACTCAGCAGACTCTGGGCCCCATGTTACGTTTCCCCCACGACTCCCTCGGGCCACTGTCACTGGAGGGGCGCGCCCCGAAAGCCCACCCCTGTGAGGCGGGGCCAGTGAAGGCGGGCTGTCCGGGGTGTGCCCTCTCTGCCTGGAACACTTCACCTGCATTTCCGCCTCGTTCACTCTGGCCTTTGGAGGCACAGATCTCAGGTCCTGGGGTTGGGCTCTCAGAGGAGCCCCCAGTCCAGGAGCCCACAGACCGTCCTGTCTGCTCAGAAGCAGCCAGTCTCTTCCCTCCTAGACTTCAAGCCCTCCCCAGCCTGTACTCGTGCCTGGGGCTGGCGCACCCCCAGCCTGACCCCTGACCCGCCAGATGGGTGCTTCCAACCCATGACGCTTGGGTGCGGGAGACCCAAGGCCTGATGTGGGTTGGATTGTGGGTGTTTGGGGCTGGGTGAGTGAACGCCCGGCACTTGGAGGCCGCCGGTCCACACGCGTGAGGATGGACCCGAACGTGGGGTTGCGGTGAGGTCAGAGGTCACCCCTTTGGGTCCCTGGGCGTCTGGGGCCCAGCTGTGCATGAGGTCGTGAGGCTCCTGATGGTGAAAGAGGAGAGCTTTCAGGCGACGGGGTTGCTGGGGAGGCAGCAGGCGACCGGGGGTGGCCGCACCCCAGGCCTCTGTCCGCCCCGTCCAGCCAGCCGCGGGCGATGGCGCTCAGCCTGTGTCCTTGTCTCTTAAATGATGGTCAGCCCTCCCCTCAGGGCATTCGCGTCGGGATCCCAAGACGGGAGCCGCTGGGACCATGCCGACACCCCGCGGTCACTGGTTGCCAACGGCAGACCCCCCTCCCCGTCGGCCCTGTGACAGCCGCCCAGACTCGGGGCTCACCGCCCCCCGCTTTCTGAGCGAGTCTAATCTCAGCATTTCACAGCTCGCCTCGGAAATAGCATCTCTCCTCCCTGGGTGTCTGCAGAAATGGAAGCGCCCCCCCCCCCCCCCCCCCCGCAGACACGTGAGAGCCAGTTGTTGCATCTCCTGGATAAACACCAGCTCTGAGGGGGGGAGGGGGGAGGGGCTAGCCTGGACCTCAGTCTGGATCACGTTGGGGCAGCGTGTGTTAAGCGCCTACTGCGTGGTGGTGCATTGGCACACAGCGACCCCGAGGGCAGCTGAGGGACAGGCCGGCGGTGTGCAGGCCCTGTGCACGCAAACGCCGGGAGCCAGGCCCGTGCCCCCCTGCTGCCCCACCTCCGCCTGGCCTGGTGGTGGTTTCTGCCCCGAGACAGTCAGCGGTGCCTTCTGATCAGGGCGCATCCTGCCTCAGCTTGGGTGCCTGGGTGCTTCTGCTCTGCAGAGAATTTAAGATCACTGCCCGGAGTGGTCCGGGCAGGCGGCCGCACACATCGGGAGCAGCAAGAAAGCAGATGGCCGTTGCCGTCCCCGCCCGGCCACCCCCACCCAGCCCAAAAGCCAGACCTGGGAGGCCATCTGGGAGGGGCGAGCAGGGGTCCTTGGCTGCCCAGCCGGCATCAGGCCTCGCTGATGCCCTGTCTGGGTGTCCCTCTCCTTAGTGGCCTGTAGGCAGCCCGCGGGGTGGCTGGGCCAGGGTCCCACGGCGCTGACCGTAGCTTCCCCTTGTGTCCAGGTCTTCGCTGCGAAAGTTCTGAACCTCGTCCTGCCGAACATGTCCCTGGGCCGGATCGACTCCAGCGTGCTCTCGAGGAATAAGACGGAGGTGAGTCTTTCTGAGGAAGAGGGGGCAGCTGGGGCTGGTGGGGGAGCCGGCCACGGCCCAGGCCTGGGGCAGTTTGGGCGGCGACCTCGCCATGGCTGTTTGCCGCCACTCCCCCGAGGCTCCGCGTCAGGTGGCGGGGACGTGGAGGGGTGCAAGGCACCGTCTGGCTTCAGGGTCTGGTGGGAGGAGTGGGCAGTGGTTCTCTAAGCTGTGCCCACACGTGTGGGGCACCTGACCAGGTGGGGCTGTGTGTGTGGCAGCCTGGTCTCATGAGCTTGTGAGGGACAGCAACAGTTCAGAACGACTTCAGCAGAAAGAGGGGTTTGTTGGTGAATGTAACGGAAGGCTTCAGGCATGGCTGGATCCAGGGGCTCAGAGTCTTAATCACCACCATGTCTCTCTGCCCCTACCTCGTGTGTCCCCTGGTTTGGCCTTATTCCCAACCAGACTTTGCCGAGTGGAGGCGAAGCCGGCCACCAGCAGCTTCACGCGAGCAGCCAGTGGAGAGGGAGCACAGCCTTCCAGCAGCAGCTCTGAAACTGTGCCTCAGACTGGGACTCAGTCCCACGTGGCTGGGACTCAGACCCAGCCAAAACCCACAGTACCTGGTTTCAGGGCCTCATGAAGCTCAGGTTCTTGATGTCTCATCACAGAAAGAGTTCAGGGGAGATACAGTGATGGGTAAGGAGTGGGTCTATCCAGATAGAGAGAAGCAGCCTCCATGGGCAGAGTGTGGGCCGTCGCAGAGGGCTCGTGCGGCCGCGGAATGCGGCGTGGTTAGAGTTTGCGGGCTGGGGCGTGTCGTGTGCTAGTGAGCCGGGGGGCCCCTCCGGCTCTGTTGGGGAAGGGGTGGATGTGGTTAGTTTGCGGGCTGGGGCGTGTTGTGTGCTGTTGGGGAAGGGGTGGATGTGGTTGGAGTTTGCCAGCTGGGGCGTGTTGTGTGCTGTTGGGGAAGGGGTGGGCGTGGTTAGAGTTTGCGGGCTGGGGCGTTTCGAGCGCTAGTGGGGAAGGCTGGAGACGTCGCCCCTCCTTGGTCTGTCACGGGGGGACTCTCGTGGCGCCTCTGGTGCGCCATTGCCCTTGTAGGTTGAGCACTGAGGTCTGGCCTTGTCTGCCATCTTGCTCCCATTTGATTCTAATCGATTTGTGTTGTGTCTTTGGGCTGCGTCCCTCTTTCAGAAGCTGTGCCCTATCCCAGGGCTGGTTCTTACCCCTGGACAGTTGGTTATTTGTCCCGGAGAGGGGGCGGCGGCACCCTGTCCAAGCTCGTGGCCTGAGAGCGGAGGACAGCTGGAAGGTGCACCGGGGGTGCCAGCCAGGCCGGTGCCCGTGTCCATGGGTCCCTGTGGAGGCCAGGGTGGTCCATGAAGGTGCTGGTCAGGGCACCATGCCCCCGCCCCTCTGGTGAAGGGCCAGCGCCCTGTCCCTAGCCTGCAAGGATGGGCCCTCGAGCTCCAGGCCAGGTGGCTGTCTCGTTCTCAGCCATCCACAGTGGCCCATGTCGCAGGGGCAGACAGACACTCCCCAGGTCCCAGGGCCTGCCCGGGGTCGCCTGCCTGAGAGCTCTGTCTGGGGGGCAGGACCCCGCAAGCCCACGGCCGGTGAACAGGCTCCCTGGACAGCGGGAGCATAACGCCGAGTCGTCTCCTGCCTCAGTTTCCTGTCTTTTGTCAGGACGCTGAGCCGGGGAGTTGTGGCTGCCGGTCGGCCCTGGCTTCCTTGGAGTCTGGCATCGTGATGGAATGTGGCCTCCTGGCCCTCTGAGCCACTCAGCTGGATGGGAGTCATCCCAGACATGCAGGCAGGGATGTTCAGGCCACAGCTCCAGCTCCCCAGCCTCAAGAGTCCGCTGTTGTTGAGTCTGGCTTGTGCAGGACTCCAGAGGGAGCCAATCTGCCTAGTCATCCACACCCCATTTGAATTAGAATTTTATTTTAAAAGCAGTCCCTCCAAACCCCCATCTTGGAGCCACATTTGACCCACCAGGGTCGAGAATATTTGAGTAAAGAAACAAGATGCTCATTCCAAGAGGCAGACCTGTGTGGTGAGAAGCATGGCATTAGAGCCAGTCCTGACTGGAGTGGGGCCGACATTAACCCATTTCACAGATGAGGACACTGAGGCTCAGAGGGTAAACCTTGCCCAAGGTTGCAAGCCAGTGTGGGCAGAGCTGTGACACAGAGCCTCTGATTCCACAGTCTGTGCTTGGCACGCCCTTCCAGCTGGGGTTTACGAGTGTGGAGCTCCTGACTTGTACTTCCTGGTCCACACGGCACGCGTGGCGGGCAGGGGTGCTGGGGACCACCACTCTGTATACGGGGTCACTGTGAGGTGAGGCCTATGGGCAGGGCCTCTTCCAGCGACCGTAGCCAAAGGATGACTCTGCTTCAAACGTGCAGTTTCCAGTGAAACCACCGATTTCTGCAGCAGCCTCTCTACACTGTTCAGGTCTTCTCAAGGCATGAGCGCTGAAGTGGGCCGCCATTCCCTCCTCCAGTGGACGTTTGGTCAGAACTCTCCACCATGACCCGTCCGTCTCGGGTGGCCCCACATGGCATGGCTCGTAGTTTCACGGAGTTAGACAAGGCTGTGGTCCATGTGACCAGTTTGGTTTGTTCTCTGTGGCGGTGGTTTTCATTCTGTCTGCCTTCTGATGGAGATGGGTAAGAGGCTGGTGCAGCTTCCCGACGGGAACCTGGCCCTTGCTTTAATCCAGCCGTCTGCTGACGGTGGCTGCACTCCCATCCTGGAGTCCCTGATCTCCTCCAGGGGGACTTCTGTGAACACACCACCCCTCCAGGACTGCTGCTGCCAGTGACCCTGACCCCGCGGCAGGCCACTGCCCACCCCTGCCTCTGCCAGAGACCCCCACGGGCAAGTCTGGCTTCGGATCTTCTGGGGATCACTGCTGCTTCTTCCTGGGTTGTGGTGCGCACAGAGAGAATTTCAGGAAAACTTCCACTTTTGCTCCATTGACTATACTAAAGCCTTGGACTGTGTGGATCACAGTTAACTGTGGATAATTCTTCAAGAGATGAGAATACCAGACCGCCTTACCCGCCTCCCTGGAAACCTGTGTGCAGGTCAAGAAGCAACAGTTAGAACTGGACGTGGAACAACAAACTGGTTCAAAATTGAGAAACGAGTGCATCAAGGCTGGATAGTATCACTTGATTATTTAACGTCTGTGCAGAGTATGTCATGTGAAATGTCGGGCTGGATAAAGCACAAGCTGGGATTACTGGGAGAAATACCAGCAACCTCGGTTATGCAAATGACACCGCCCTTTTGGCAGAAAGTGAAGAAGAACTAAAGAGCCTCTTGATGAAAGTGAAAGAGGAATGAAAAACCTGGCTTAAAACTAAACATTCAAAAAATGAAGATCATGGCATCCGGTTCCATCACTTCATGGCAAATAGATGGGGAAATAATGGAAACAGCGAGAGACTTTATTTTGGGCTCCAAAGTCATTGCAAAATCACTCCAAAATCATCACAAGCCATGAAATTAAAAGACTCTGCTCCTTGGAAGAAAAGCTATGACCAACCTAGACAGCATATTAAAAAGCAGAGACATTGCTTTACCAACCAACGTGTGTATAGTCAAAGGTATGGTTTTTCCATTAGACATGTATGAATGTGAGAGTTGGACTATGAAGAAAGCTGAGCGCTGAAGAATTGATGCTTTTGAACTGTGGTGTTGGAGAAGACTCGTGAGAGTCCCTTGAACTGCAAGGAGATCAAACCTAAAGGAAATCAACCCTGGATATTCATTGGAGGGACTGATGCTGAAGCTGGAACTCCAGGACTTTGGCCACCTGATGCAGAGCCAACTCACTGGGAAAGGCCCTGATGCTGGGAAAGACTGACGGGGGGAGGAGAAGGGGCCGGCAGAGGGTGAGACGGCTGGATGGCATCACCGACTCTTTGGACATGAGTTTGGGTAAACTCTGGGAGTTGGTGATGGACAGGGAGGCCTGGCGTGCTGCGGTCTATGGGGCTGCAGAGAGTCGGACATGACTGAGCGAGGGAACAGCAGCAACCGCAGCAGCTGTGCTGGGGGAG
>SJYG01000305.1:643084-657261 GCA_006410535.1 Litocranius walleri | reverse complement strand
AGGTGAGCCTGGGGCGGGGGCGGGCTGGAGGGAGACGGCATCCGGGGGAGGCGGCCCTGGGGATCCGAAGTCCTGTTCTGACACTCCTAAAACCGGGACAGACTGAAAGTGGGGCCTCAGCGGCCCACACCCCCGAGCTCACGGCAGCCTCAAGACGAGTGCGGGCCTGACAAGCCCAGTGGGGTCCATCCCGACAGTCCATCCCGAGAACGTTACTCAGCCTCGGAAAGCGGGGCCGGGGGGGGGGTTCTGATAGCTTCCTGGTGCCACGTGCATGGGCGCGCCTTGAGGAGGGCTGTGCTCAGTGGAACGAGCCGCTGGCAAGAGTGCAGGGTGTGTGCGATCCCCCCCAGGAAACTAGCAGAGCTGGTGCGTCACCGCAGCAGACGGCAGAGGGATCCACTGTGGCCCCGCGGTCGGGACTCAGTGCTTTCAACTGCTGCCCCTGGTCGCAGAACTGAGAGCTCGTAAGCCATGTAGCTTGGCCAGAAAAAAAGAAGGGAGAAGAAAGTAGCCTGCTGTCTGCAGAGGGCAGGAAGCAGGGCGTGGAGCGGGCATGTAGGCGGGCCAGGCCTCCGGCTGTCACCACGAGGGCGCTGCAGAGCCAGCCGGGATGCCGAGCGCCCCCAGCCGTACACGCAGCGGTGGTTACGGCGGTCAGTCTCCGGTCACGTGATTTTAGCGTGGTCAACGAAAGGAATTTGGAGACACCTGTTAGAAACTGCCGGGAGTGGCAAGGAGGCTGTTGGTTACACACGTGGAGTCCGGAAGGAGGTGGGGCTGGAGATGCAGATTCTGAGGCGTCGACCACGGCGGCTCCTACAGCCCGGGGCCTGCATGAGGCTCCGGGGGCCGTGAAGGGAGGCCAGAGCCCCTCATCCCGCGGCCACACCAGCCTGCAGCTCGGGGTGCCGCGTGCTGCCAGGACCACCACGTGGGGGAGGCTGGGGTCCCGCAGGGAGAGGAGCACAGACAGGGCGGGGTGGCGGGGGGGATGGTGTTTAAGGAAAGGACCTGCGACCCAGGAGGGGCGTCCGTCTGCAGACTGCCTGCTGACCAGCCCTGGCGCAGGGCAGGGGTCCTCTCTGGCGGCCTCGCCACCCGCTGTGGTCCTGACCGCCCGTCTCTCCTGGTTGCAGATTTACGAAGGTGCCTACCACATCCTCCACAAAGAGCTTCCCGAGGTGACCAGCTCCGTCTTCCGGGAGATAAACACGTGGGTCTCGCAAAGGACAGCGGTGGCGGGAACAGGGTGCCCACCCTGAGCCCCCAGCCAGCTGCGGGGCCGCTGTCAGGAAGCGGGCAGAGGAGGGGCAGGGGCTGGCTTCTCAGACGTGGCTGAGAAACACACACAGCACACACACGCACGCACGCACCGCAGGTTGGAGGATCACTAGCACAACTGACAGTCTCGTCACCTGCCAGGCTGTCCACCACTGGATCTGCCTTAAACGGTGGACGCTTTATGCAAAAACTGGAGGTCACGGCACTTTCCAGAGAACATGCTGGAAGGCCTGAGGCCACATGGAGCCCTGCCCCGCCTCTCCTGCCCTGCAGGGTCCCAGGACCCACCCCCCCCAACCCCAGCAATAACTGGAGGGCGCCCTCCCCCTGCCCCGCACCCTGCCTGCGCCCCTCTGGCCATGGGACATGGGGTGGGTCCAATTCCCCGGGGTGACTTGTGTGCCTGCGGAGGTAGGGAAGTGCCCGCGGGCCCACCCTGGCCTGCATCAGCTCTGTGAGCCCTGGGGGCAGGGGCCTGGGCGTGGCAAGGGGACCCCCCCATGCCCCTCCCGGGCGCACGGGGGCGGCCACTGCTCCCTGACTGCTCACCCGACGCTCGGAGGGCCACTGTGCTGGACGTCTGTTCAGACGCAGAGGCCGTGGGCGGGAAGCAGGGGTCTTGACGGTGGAGCCACTTACAGGGGCCCGAGCCGGTCCCAGGCAGTGCCCCGCCTGAGGCCCCAGCAGGAAGGGTGATCGGGGCCCCTGCAGCCGCCCCTCACTGGTGCCCCACTCGCGCCCCCCCACCCCTCCCTGCTCTGGCCGGTGCGGTAATCGGGACCCTGCCGCCCAGGGGGTGCTTTCGGTGTCCTTGTGAGCGTGGTGGGGGCGCTGTGCCCCAGGAGGAGAAGGTGCGGCCACTGGACATGGGGCTGGGTGGGGCTCGCCCCAGGCCTCCAGTGGTAGGAGCTGCTGCTCCGCTGCGCCCTGCTCTTCTGGGGAGGTCCCCCGCCTCCATTCCAGGGCACCCCCGACCACATGCTGAGCCAGAGAGGCCCCCCCAGTGAAGGAGCCATGTGGGCTCATGGAGGGACCCGCCAGGTCCCCACGGAGAGCGGCTTCGTCGCCCTGTTTCTCTTTGGAGGAGGAAAAAAAATGTAGAAAACTCCCTGGGGCCTCCACCTGCTGTCCTCCCGTGCTGAGGAGCCGTAGAAACGCCAGGCACCAGCCCACACCCAGCCACCGCCACACCTCGTGTGGAAGCGTGTCACCACTGCGGCTCCCCAAGCCGAATGCCAGGCGGGCCCGCGGTCCGACCAGGAGACTTTCAACGCGTGGACTTCTGTTCTTTGAAAGCTTTCAGAGATGCACAATCAGCCGCCTTCAGCGATCCGGTCAAAGAATCGCCCCTATTTGAAAGATGTTCCTCGGATCCGGGACTGTTTTCCTCACCGGGGTGGGCCGGGGCACGCCCTCCACAGTCAGGGTGCAGGTGGCCGTGTCTGGGGCCCCGTCCTGGCAGTACCAGCGAGTGCTGAATTGGTCACCTGCCATGCTGAACCCGGAGCCCCTGGGCCATGCCCGCCCGGCCCTCGGTGGTGCAGGGGAGCCAGGTGTGCACAGGCCTGGCCCTGAGGCAGGCGGAGCACTGAGGCTGGGGAGAGGCGGGTGGCTAAGCCCGTGTGGACCCATCTCTCAGGCCACCTGGGCCACAGGAGGTGGTTCTGTGCGGACAGGCTTTCCAGAAGATGCTGCCCGTGGCCACTGGGCGTCCTGGCCCCCTGGGCCCGCTCGTGGTGGGGACGGTGTGCTGACCCCGGCGCCTCCTCAGCCCTGGTGCTCAGATGCCCCGCAGGCCCCCAGCTCCCCCGCTGACCGCTGACACCCCCGAAGGACCACAGCGCCTCCACGCAGTTTCCTGGCTTGCTGCCATGCCCACGGCTCAGCAGCCCCCTCCACGCCCGCTGTCCATGTGGCCCTGTGTGTCGGGGAACAGTGCAGGACCACACAGCCAACCCTAATAAACCACGGCTTCTGACGCTGTTGTCTGCCTGTCTGTCTGATTGACTCCGGGCAGCCTCCTGGCTGACCACGCTCTGTGGGCCCCCGACTCCTGACGGGTTAGGAAGGCGCCCTGGTCCCCCGACCTGGGGCTGCCCTGCCGCCTCGCCCACCCCAGCTCCCCCGCGGCTGAGGCAACGATCCGCACGCCCACCTGCATCGCGTCCCCGAGCCCCAGGCATGTCCTGCTGACCGGCTCCCTCCAGCCCTAGGCCTGTCCCCGCCCGCCTCCTGTCCAGCAGGGCGGCCAGGGTGAGTGTCCAAGGACTCGGACGGTGGCTCTTCCGGCCGCAACCCTCCAAGCCTGCCGGCCCACGGCCAGCCTTCGAGGGACCCTCGGAGCCCCGTGCCCTCTGGAACCGAGCTGTGGGAACTGGGTCTTCCTAATGGTCTGGTCCCCGGGCCCAGGGCTAGTGTTGCCGAGGGCTGGGGAGAGGCGCTGTCTGGGCCGGAACCCGGCGCTGGGATCATAGGTGCAGGCCCAGTGCACAGCAGGCACCTGTGCCCCCACCCAAGGCCACCCCTCCAAGGGCCCTGGGTCTACTGCGCTGCTGCCGTCCTGAAAGTCTCGACCGCCCTGCGTGCCTCTCTGCCCCGAGTTCCGGGTCAGCCACAGTCACTGCTCTGAACTCTCGCGGCGGGCGGCCTGTCCCGCGTCCCTCAGGTCTGCTGCTGGGGTCTGTCCTGCTCCTCCTCTGGGGCCTGCGCCTCTGCCGGCTCCTCCTGTCCGGGTGCCGTTTGTTTTCCGTCTCTCAGTTCCGTTTCTTGACCTGGGTGAGGTGGGAGTGTCCTGGGCGTCCCTTCTCCCCGGGCGCTGACGGGGGCTTTGGTGGGCAGGTGGGTGGCCCGGCCCCTGCCCTGTGTCGATGCTGCTGGCGAGCGGGGTCTTCTCACGTGGCGGCCGCTTCCAGAATCCTAGGGCCCCCGGCTGGTGCTGGCTTACTGGGGGCAGTGTCGGCCCAGAAGAGTCTGGGCCATGCTCACCCCCTGGCAGGGAAGCCAGGCCTGGGGTGGTGGTGCCCCCCACAGGCAGGCGAAGCTGGTCCTGGGGTGAGGGACCACTGCTGGGGAGCGCGGCTCCCAGCAGTCAGGTGGGCGGCCTGGGGGATCCTGAAGCTTGCGTTGGCTGCTAGTGTGCAGGGCTGGGGCCCAGCTGGTCCCGGGGGTGGGGGGTGTCTGGGTCTGGTCTGCTCTGGGTGGGCCAGGTCTTGGGGGTGCAGGACTGTGGTTTCCTTTTATTTTGCATGGGAACATAGCTTTTACCATAACCTTATCAGTTCAGTCGCTCAGTCGTGCCCGACTCTGTAGCCCTCGGGGTTGCAGTCGACGTGGCTGAGCGACTGAACTGAGCAGACAGCGTTCTTTTATCTTACATGGGAACATAGATTTTGCCAAACACCTGACCAGTTCAGTCGCTCAGTCGTGCCCGACTCTGTAGCCCTCGGGGTTGCAGTCAACGTGGCTGAGCGACCGAACTGAGCGGACAGCGTTCCGGCTCCCCAGGCAGCGCTGGCAGTAAAGACCTGCCTGCCAGTTCAGGAGACCTGAGAGACGTGGGTTCGATCCCTGGATCGGGAAGATCCCCTGGAGAAGGGCATGGCTACCCATTCCAGTATTCTTGCCTGGGGAGTCCCCTGGACAGGAGTCTGGTGGGCTACAGTCCGTGGGGTCACAGTCAGACACAGCTGAGGCGACTTGGCCCAGCACGTAACCAACTTAGTGCTGTCTCAGGGGTGCAGCCGAGTGCGTCGGTGCCACGTCTGCAGATGCCCCCTCCCTCAGGCCCCCTGCCTGTGCAGGTCACTGGAGCCTGAGCAGTGCCACAGGGCCCTTGCTGGCTGGCGTCTGTAGTCGTCTATCTCTTGGTCCCAACTCCTAACCTACCCCTCCCCGCGTTGATGACCGTGTTTTTAAGCCTGTGAGTCTGTTTCTTGTCCGTTTGTGTCATTTTTTAAAGATTTCACGTGGGAGTGGTCGGTGGCTTTGTGTGGCCCAGCGTCTCCAGGCCCATCCGTGCGGCTGAGCAGCTCTCGTTAGCGTGTGTGCCCCATCGTCTGCGTCCACTCCTCGGCTGACGCCTCGTTTCTAGCCTTGGCGCCTGTCAGCTGTGCCGCTGTGAAGGCTGGGTTGTACGTTTCAAATTGTGCTTTTCTCTAGATGTGTGCCCAGGAGTGGGACTGCCGAGTCATATGGCAATTCTGTTTGTTTTTTAAGGAACGTTCATACTGTTCTCTGGAGTGGCTGCACCAGTTTACACTTCCACGAACAGTGGAGGTGGGCTCCCCTTTCTCCCCTCTCTCTCCAGCATTTACTGTTTCTGGACTTTCTGCTGACGCCATCCTGACGAGTGTGAGGTGCTACCTCGCTGCAGTTTTGGTTCGCATTTCTCTAATAGTGAGTGATGCTGAGCAGCTTCCCCTGTGCCTCCTGCCTGTCTGTCTGTTTTCTTTGGGGAAATGTCTATATAGATCTCCTGCCCGTGTTTTTTTTTTTCGATTGGATTGCTGTTTTGATACTGAGCTGTAGGAGCTGCTTGCATCTTGGAGACTGATCCCTTTCCAGTGAAGCTGTTTGCAGGTCTCACCCCCATTCTGCGGGCTGTCTGTTCCTGTTACGGTTCCCTTTTCTGTGCAAAAGCTTGTAAGTCCCGTTTATTTTCATGTTTGTTACTCTCGGAAATGGAATCGAGAAGATGCTGCTGTGATTCATGTCAAAGGGAGCTCTGCCCAAGTTGCCCTTAGTGGTCTTACAGCTGCCGGCCTTATCCGTAGGTCTTTCATCCCCCTGAGTGTGTCTGCTTGTGCGTGGTGGTGGAGAATGTTGATTTCGTTCTCATGTAGCTGTCCAGTTTAGACTCTGCTTTCTGTGTCCGTGGCTCCCTCTGGTGGGCGAGGCTGGCCTAGCAGCCTCCCTGGAGGGCAGGCCCAGTGCCCGCCCAGCCCCACGGGAGGACGGCGCTGGCAGGGCCATGTCCACCAGGGGGGTTCGGGGGGTCTCAAGGCGGCCTCTCTGGTGCCGGCTGGGGCGGTGACCCCTCCCTGGGGCTGTGTGACTGAGCCTCCCGGCTCTGGTCTGGCGGGCCTGGATCTCAGCCCAGGGGCTGTGTTCACGCGGCCAGTGTGCATCCAGGCGAGCCCCAGCCGCCCCGTCTCTGCAGGAGACGCTCCGCAGGCAGCAGGTAGGTCCGGCCCAGGCTCCTGCCCGGCTCGGCGAGCGTGAGGTTCTGTGCGGCCGTGTCAGCCTGTCTGTGGGTCTCTGCCTCACGCCTTCACAGCCAGATGCTCCAGGGACCCCGGGGTCACACGCCCGCATGGGGAGCGGCGTGGGCTCCCGGGGCTCTCTCAGGGGACGCTCTGCAGCGTCACCTCCCCTCAGGGTGGGCTCCGCCGTCTGCTCATGTCGTCGGTGGTGGGTCATCTCAGGGAGGCGCTGGTCTCCGCCGACGGCCGGCGTGCTCGTGGGAGGTGAGCTCAGGCTGCCTCTGCTCTGCAGCCTTAGGTGTTCTCCCGAAACGACGTCTGATGCCGTCCTCGCCCTGGGGCAGGCCCCGTGGGGGCCAGAGCTGGCCGTGCCCCCGGGCAGAGGCCCCCCACGTGGCGGTAGACCTGAAGGACGGCCGACCCACTGCCCCGAGCGCGACGGAGCGGGTCGCCCTTCCGGACGGCAGTCAGGACTGAGGCAGGAGGCCCGTGGCCGCGGCTCTGCTCCCGCCCCTTGCTGGGTTTCCTTTGGCGCGGCAGCCTGCACGGGTCTCAGGCCTGTCTACTCTGGGAGATGGTGACCACTAGTCCCTGTTCAGCATATGAAAACGCCTCCCTGGGCTGTGCCCACCCACGGACGCTCCTGCCGAGGGCCATCGCGTGGCCTGTGCCCTGTGGTCGTGGGGGCTGCTCCCAGAACCGGGTGGGGTGGCACGGCTTGCCCAGGGGCAGCAGGGCAGGAAAAGCCTATGGAGCACCAGGCGAGAGCAGACGGGGTGCCGGGCTCTGAGGTCGCAGCAGCAGCCCCCAGGACGGCTTGCGAGAAGTGCAGCCAGCGGCTGCAACGCCAAGACCAGCCGCTGGGCGGCGCCCACGGCCCTGGCTGGAGCGTCTGGAGCCTGGGAGGCAGCCCCCAGGGGGCAGGCTGGGGGGCCGGGAGGGCGGGGGCAGGCTGGGAGGCCGGGAGGGCCGGGGCAGGCTGGGCGCAGCTGCACCTGTCTCCCCTGCCCTCACGGCCCTGCCTGAAGCACGGGACTTCCTGCCCGTGCACCAAGGTGCCAGCTCCTGCTCCTGCCAAGGCGTGCTCCTCCCGGCTGGCAGGGAGGGTAGAGAGGAAAGGGGGCTTTGCAGGCTCTCAACCAGAGCCGTCGCCCGCGGGCCTGGCCGCAGCTGAGGGCAGGGGGGCTGGGGGAGGAGCCAGGTGTGCTCCCGAGGCTCTGCGGGAGGGAGACCCGGGCTGCATCCACCCGCAGAGGCCGACGCGCAGGTGAGCAGGTGGGGGGCGGGGCGGGGCCCCGACCGGGGCTGAGGTACCAGGAGAGACCCTCAGAGCCCGACCGGCAGCTGCTGCGGAGACTGAGGGGCCTCGAGAAGAGCACACGAGGGTCCGAGGCCCCACAGGTGGAGAGCTGCGCCATGTGCCCAGCTGCGCACGCTCCGCCTTCAGGAAGAGTTCCCGCTGAGGCTGTGGGCTGAGCCCACGCATCCCGGGGGCCCTCAGGACGCACACCAGCGTCGGGGGCTGGTGGCGCCACAACCCCCCCCCACCCCAGGACAAGGGCACGGTGAGCCTCAGTGGGTGGACCCCACTCCCGCAGGGGCCCCTCAGGACCCCAGGACGCACACCAGCTCGGGGGCTGGCAACGCTGCCCGCTGCCCACCCCCCCCCACCCCACCCCCCACCGACACACACAAGGACAGGCGCTGCGGCTCTAGCCCAGGGCCCAGCTGCCGCGGCACAGGTCACCAATGGGACTCGCAGCCAGGCTTCCAGAAGCTTCTTCCTTCATCAGTCCCCACCTGAGGCTGCAGTTCAGACCTTACCCAGGGAAGGGCTGCTGATGCCCTCAGAACTTCTGCTCCAGGAAGGCAGGTGGCCCCCAGCCCTGGGACTGCACGCCCAGCTTTCTGCCACCTCCAGCCCCTCCTCAGCCTGCTGCAGGGAGACTGGGCCCTGCAGGCTCAGCAGTTTTCCAGGTGGAACAAAGCACACATCCAAAGCCTTTATTCCTGCAGGTGGGAAGGCTATTGTAGAAGGGGTAGAAACTACTTTGGGGTTAGGGCCAGAACTAGGGTGAGGCAAGTGAAGCACTTGCCTTGGGCACAAAACTTAGGAGCACCAAAAAGCTGGGTACTCAAAACAAGCGATACTTTAATGTCATTAGTGACGCGAATGCCGACAATTCACACAGGAGTTATCGGCCGTGGCTGTGCTCCGGGCCCCCCGGGATGACGCAGCAGCATCCCTGCCTGCGGCCCGTGCCGCGCCGTCAGGCCGTCTCCTGGGGGCCACAAGCTGCTCCTACACTCCGTGTTACTGCCAGCTTCCCCTCTGTCCCGCGTCTTTTCTTGGTGGCTGGCCTACTTCTCCAAATGTGAACACTGTGGGATATAGGCTTGGGACAGAATGCACGGGTCATTTTCCCCAGTTAACACATCTGAACACTGATTTGAGCGTTCGCTTAGAAGCTGGGCTCCAGGCTGAGGTCACACAGACAGTGGCTTCTGTCCTCAGTCCCACAGCGGTAAGAACAGCGGGGCTCACTAAGTGTGTACCAGACTGCAGACGGCTCCCCTCGTCGCTGGGGAAGCAACTGCTGGCTTCTCCAAACCTGCCCTGGCCCCTGACAGTGGGGGACAAGCTGACCTCAGCAAGAGCCTGGCTGGCAGAGGGCCGGTCCCAGCAGGCAGGTCTCAGGGCCCCAGCCAACACCATCTCTTGTCGATGAGGCCCCCTACCCCGTCCTGGCACACAGGCTCCCAAAGTGAAGTCCAGCTTTATTGCCACACTGAAATTCTGGCCCCCTCGTGGTGGCTCTGTGCAAAGAAGCCAGCTCCCCCAGGGAGACATGACAGGAGGGGCGGCGGCTGAAGGAGGAAGGCCCTCAGAGACCGTCACCCCAGGATGCCCTGAGTGGTGCCCAGCCCCGGAGCTCGGGGGCTGGTTTGTGCTGAGAAAGGCCTCATCCCCAGGCGAACCTCCCAGGGCCCCAGAGTGGAGAGAGCCTCTGCAGCTACCGGGACGGCCCAGCTGCTGGGCGGCCCTGTGTGTGGCGGTCAGCAGTCCAGGCCGATGGACACCAGCAGTTCCTCCAGCACGCGCAGGCGCTGCGCGGCCTGCTCCACGGCGCGGCGGGTCTGCACCAGGCTGCCCACGTGGAACCGGATGTCGTCCACCAGCGGGATGGAGTCCGTCTCCTGCCGGCCGGCCACAGCCGCAGCCTCCTCCCGCACTGCCTCCACGAAGTCCTCCTGATGCACCAGCTGTGGACAGGCCAGGTCAGGGCCCGCCCCCCGCCCAGGCCCGGCCACCCGTGGCCCACACCCACCTTCTCGATGACCCTGGCCATGCATTTGGTACACTGGTCCTCCAGGCGTGCCAGGCCGAACAGCTTGGCCACACGCCACACCGCCACCACGCTGTCCTCGTCCAGCAGCTGGGCCAGACTGCGGCCACACAGCTGCTTCAGGCCTGGCAGCAGGTACATGTCGGCCACGCTCAGCACGTCATAGGCCAACTCTGGCGGCAGCTGTAATGACAGAGGATGAGGGAGGGCACCTGGAGACTGAGGACGGGGCCCTGGGGCTCACGGTGCAGGCTGGCTCGGCCCTGAGACCCGTGCCTGCTGCTGCGGGGCAGGCCCCTGCCCGGGCGTCCCCTCGTCCAGCAGTGGCCGTGACGGGAGCCTACGGAGGGTGCTCTCCCCAACTGAGCTCTCCCGGCTGGGTGCTGTCCCTGCCCTGGGCATCACCGCAGAGAAGGGAGAGATAAACCCTCCTCCTCAGCCGCCGTTTCTTGAGGTCTCTGTGACGGGGCCTGCACACGCCGGCTGCCTTCGGGGCAGCTGAAGGCATCCTGGGGTCCGCGGCGCACCCTGGCGGAGGCACAGTCCCCGCCGGCGCAGGCCCCCTCGCGGGCCGGCCATGTGGCGCACCTCGGTGTGGTCGCTGTACACGTAGTGCAGCACGTGCGTGAAGACCTCAGGTGAGACACTGTGCAGGGTGACAGCCGGGAGGCCGCCTGAAGCCTCCAGCTGCTCGCTCTCCTGGAAGTGGTCATCCAGCAGGGCCCGGAAGTACTCGCTGCGGCCACAGAAGAAGGCCTGCGGGAGGCTGGGCTCAGGAGGGCTGCCCCGGGAGCAGGGCTGGACGGGCGTCTGCAGGAGCAGCCGCGTACCTTGTGACAGAGAAAGTCGTAGCCGCCCACACGGAAGCAGACGTCAGGGCAGCTGCTGAGGCCGTCGCAGGGGAAGGGCAGCTCCCCGAGATCGCCCTGGGGGCAGACGGGACAGGCTCAGGGCAGGCGGGAGGGAGAGCAGCCTGGCCCAGCCGTCCTAGCTCACCCTGGAAGGTGACGCTGCTCCAGACAGAGTGAGAAAGTGGCTCAGGAAAGGGAAGCGCCAGGCTCTGGGCCTAACCCGCAGCCCAGGGCGGGGCCTTACCCGGAGCTCAGGGGGCAGGGCGCAGTCAGCCAGCAGGGCCAGGTCCTCCCGCAGCTGGGGGTCCGCCTGGGGGGGCTCAATGGTCAGCACCTTCATGCACACACCCGGCTTGGAGGCCACTGCGGGGAAGAGGGCGCTGCTTCAGGGGGTGGGCAGCCCACAGGCACCCGCCTGAGCCCGGGCCTGAGGCCGGGACAGCCCCACTCACACTTGGCCTCCAGGGCGCTGAGCAGGCCCCACAGCTGGCACTGCCGGGCCAGGCGCTCACAGTCGCTGACATGCTCCACGCCGACATCCAGACAGCCTGGGTGCGGGGGCAGCGCGGGCGGAGACTCAGGGACTGAGGAAGCCCTCGGCTGCCCCCCACACTCCCAGGTGGTGGGTGGACCATCTGCCCAACCACTGGGCTACAGGGCCACTGTCCGAACTCTCAGGCTCCAGGACAGCAAGAGGACCTCAGGCCGTGGGTGGGTGAGCTGACTGAGGAGGCAGCTGGGCTGTCCCACCACAGCAGACGAGCAAAAGAGGGGAACAGCGGCCCCAAGGCCACATCTGGGGCTGCAGCCCCTGCCCGCCGAGTGCAGCTCACCTGTGTACAGGTACTGCAACAGTGCCCCGAAGGCCACGGGGTTGATCTGTGGGCAGAGACAGGGTCAGAGACGGCCACGCCACGCGCACCTCCCCCAGCGCCCGCTGACGCACCAGGGGGTGCCTGAGGACCACCACGCTCTTGCCCTTCCACTTGGTGTCGAGCATGTGGGCAAAGTAGGTGCTGCGCGCGCCCAGAACACCACGATGCGCCCGGAAGGACTTGCCGTGCACCACGAAGGCCACGTCGCTGTGGAGGCCCTGCTCCAGGAGCCTGTGGGCCGCGGGGGGCTCAGCGCTGTGCCCAGAGTCCTGCGCAGCAGGAGAGCCCTCCCCGGCCCAGGCCCCAGCAGGCTGGCTCACCGCAGAAGGAAGCTGTAGTAGAGGTCCCGCCGCCAGAAGGAGGCCGTCACCTGCCTATAGTCACGCAGCGCTCGGCGGATGGCGTCGCTCTGTGCGCTGTAGAGGCAGCGCTCACCGTCGAAGGTGTTGGCCTCACAGCGGGCTCCTGAGGGCAGCAGAGCTGCCCATCAGTGGGGCCTAGGGCTGCCCGCCATGGCTGGGGACAGGGAGGTGCTCGCCCTTCCACACATACAGGGCCCCGGGACAGCCCTGCCCCAGCCCCCTCCTCGCCAGGCCCTGGGCACACGCCACGGAGCACATAGACACTTTGGAGGCCGGCCTGACCTATACTGGGCCCTGGGGACACACCACAGACAGACAACCCCGTCTGCAGAAAACTGCGCTTCCAGGGGCAGAAGGACACACACAGGTTAGCAAGTGAGGTTAGGGGCTCTGAAGAAAGCTGAGAAGGTGAAGGGTGGCTTGGTGCAGCTGCCGCAGGGGTGGCCGTGGAGGCGCCGGGGCAGACAAGGAGCAGGGGTCTGAACCAAGCGAACCACTGGGAAAGAGCCGTCCGAGCAGGGGGGAGGGCACGTGGCCAGGCGCTGAGGAAAGGCAGCAGTGCCAGCGGGGGCTGGCCGGGGGCAGAGGGGCACACTTCACGGGGCAGCTCAGACACGGCCAGGCTCTCCAGTCACAGGAGGCGCAGCTGGGAGGCCCTGTGGGACTTCACGCCGGTCAGACTGGCCTCCCGGGTGCTGGGCAGATGCTGAGCTGGGCCTCGGAGATGGGAGTCAGGGGACGGATTCTGAGAGCACCCCTAAGGGGGGAACGTGCCCACCGCCCACCCTGCACTCACCATTGGCCAGCAGGTAGAGCACTAGCTCCTCGTGCCCACAGAGGCAGGCGTAATACCTGAGGGGACGGGGTGAGGGCGCCGTCAGGGCCCCACCCCACCGCCCCTCACAGGGGGGTGCCGTCCCACAGGCCCCCCCCCCCCCGCCAGGCACTCACAGAGGCGTGCTGTCCCACTTGTCCCGCACGTTCACCTCTACATCCCGCTGCTCCAGCAGGTACCTGGGCGGGGGGATGGGGTTAGAGAAGGCCTGCGGGAGGGGAAGGAGGGAGGCCTCCCCCGGTGAAGGCGGGAGAGATAGAGGCGGAACAGGACAGTCGCTGAAGGCCAAGCAGCCAGGGCAGGGTGTGGATGTGGGAGCGTGGGCATCAGGGGCCTCGCGCTGAGGAGGCTGAGCACCGGCTGACAGCGCTGGGAGGGGCCGCCCAGCAGGAGGCCTGCAGGGTCCTGGAGGTGTGGGAGCGAAGAGTGGGAGACTCCAGCAGGTAGGCGTCAGACGGGCGGGGGTAGGGGGACCACTGAGGATGCTCAAGGCCTCCGCACATGCCCAGGCGGGAGGGACCCAGTGTGTTCTCAAGAGCACCAGGCTTTGGAGGCTACCAAGCAAACCCCAAGGGGCACCCGACCTGGGGAGGAGCCCAGCGAGGTAGCAACACTCCAAAGTCGGGACTAGACCCGGGGAGGGCTCCAGGGGAGGACGGAGAAGGAAGGCAGTAGGCGCCTCACCTCCCAAGCAAGCCGCACCGCCTCCGGTGCGGCCGCGGTGGCGGCGATGGCAGAGCCCAGGCTGTCCGACAACCAGAGCCTGACTGCGGCCCCAGACGTTCCCAGCACCGGTCCGTGGCTCATCAGTAGCCACGTCGGGGATCCCAGGCCCGCCCCCAGGGTCTGACCGCCCGCCCGCCCCTCCCTTCTCTCCACCCTCTGCTCCTCCTCCGGGCGTCCGCGTCACAGACCTAACCCTAAGCCCACCGGAACCCCGGGACAAGTCACGCCAGCACCCGCGTCCCCGCTCGAAGGAGTTCCTCGACCAGCAGGGCCCTGCTCTGGAGCCCGGGCGCCGGCTGGGGGCTGGGGTCCACGCCTGGGCCGGCCCGTGCCCTCCGCCAACCCCAGCGGGCGCTCCGCGGGCCGCCCCCGCGCCCTCCCGGGGACCTCGCGTCCTCACCGCACTCGGCCCACGTCCCCCTTCCTGCAGCTGGAGAACAGATCGCAGGTGTCCATGGCGCAGACGCCCCGACGCCGAGCCACCTCGGGCGGCGGCGCCCGCCGGATACCGCGCGCCCCGCCCGCCCCGCCCGCCGGATATAAGCCCGCCCGCGCCGCCCGCTCCCTAGCGGCGCCTGGCGACCGGAGGACCGGGGGAGGCGGCGCCCGGCACAAGAAAGAGTCGCGCAGGGGAAGCGGGCCGGCGTGCTCTCCGGACGGCTTTAATGGGGTCCCGGGCGGCCTCGGGGGCCGTCG
>SJYG01000305.1:598825-621440 GCA_006410535.1 Litocranius walleri | reverse complement strand
GGAGGGGGAGAGGAGGAGGGGTCAGCAGGAGGAAGAGGGGAGAGGAGGGCACAGGGAGGGGGTCGGCAGGAGGCGGGAGGCGGGCACAGGTGGGGGAGGGGCTGGAAACGTGAAGGTGCACTAGGGCGCCAGAAGCGACAGCAAGACGGGAGAAGGGCACTCCCCCTCGGACACGCCTCACGGGTGGACAGACTCCCAGAGCACCCATCTTCTGGGCGCCCTGACCTGTGGACGGTCACATCTGCTGGGCCATCACAGTCTCCCGCACGCCACCGCTCCTGGAGGCCTCCTGTTTCCTGCACAGCGCCGCCTCTTACAAGCAACCTCCAGGACTCCACAGCATCCCAGTCTCCTGGAGCACCAACAACAGCCGCCTGGACACCACCGTCTCCTGGAGACCAAGGCTCCTGAGCACCACCGTCTGCTGGGCAGCAGTCTGGCGAGCACCATCGTCTCCTGGAGAGCCTGGCCCTCCATACCCCACCATCTCTTGACCATCGCTGCACACAGGACACCACGGCCTCCTGGACCCCACCATCTCCTGAGCACAGCTGCCTCCTGGAACACCGCAGTCTTCTGCACAACACTTTCTCCTGGAGCAAGTGTCTCCTGAACACTGCTGTCTCCGAATACCACCGTCTCCTGGAGGATCGCGGTCCCCTGGACACCACTGTCTGCTCAGCACCACCATCCCCTGGACGCCACTCTTGCCCAGGTCACCACTGTCATCTAGACAGCGCCAGCTCTTGATCACTCGTCTCCCGAGAATACCGTCTTCCCAGTGCCACAGTCTGCCGGACAGAACTGTCTCCCAGAGCAACTTGCCTCCTGGATGCGACTGGTGCTGGGTAACTGAGGATGCCACGCCCCAGGCTCCTCTGCGCCAGGCTCCTCTCCTCCACGGCCCTGCCTCCCGGAAGCTGTGCCTCCCGAGCGCCCTCTCTGCTGGACCCACTGTCTTCGTCCTTTCTCTCCTGGCGCTACACGGTTTCCGGAGCATAACAGACTCCTGGAGTGCCACCTCTTGGGAAACACTGCAGTCTTCTAGACACCCCTTTCTTCTGGAGCAACACTGTCTCCTGGACACCACTGTCTCCCACGCAGCACTCTCTCCTGGACGCTGCCGTCTCCTGGAGCACCGCTGCCTCCCATGCAGCACTCTCTCCTGGACGCTGCCGTCTCCTGGAGCACCGCTGCCTCCCATGCAGCACTCTCTCCTGGACACTGCCGTCTCCTGGAGCTCCGCTGTCTGCTGAGGCCACCATCTCCTGAACACCACGGCCTCCTGGACCCCGTGGTCTGCTGATCACCACTGTCTCCCAGACACCCCCGTTTCCTGGACACCACTGTCTCCAAGACACTGTCCTCTCCCAGAGGGTCGGCTGGCCCCACCGTCTCCTGGGGCGCCACTGTCTGCAGGATGCCACTGTCTCTGGAGCGCCCCTGTCTCCTGGGAGCCGTGTGACCAGAGCACGCTGTGTCCTGGGCCCCACCACCTCCTGAACCCACTGTCTCCTGGACGCCACCACCTCGTGCAGCACCAGAGACTTAACACCATTTTCTTCTAGGGGAACGCTGTCTCCTGGACGCCACTGCCTCCTATGCAGCACTCCCTGCTGGATGCCCCTGTCTCCTGGAGCAGGATCTCTCCGGGCAGAACCGTCTATCTGCGGGGGCACCACTGTCTGCTAGACGCCCCTGTCTCCTGGACACCACAGCCTCTTGGATGACCATACGCTTCTGGGCTCTACCAGCTCCTGGAGCACCAGTGTCTACTGGACACCACAGTCTCCGGAGCACTGTGTCTACCAAGCACCACTGTCTCCTGGACCCCACCATCTCCTAAGTCCACCATCTCCCAGAGCAACTATATCTCCTGAGCACCACAGTCTTCTGGAGCACCAGTGTCCTGGAACACCACTGTCTGCTAGACACCACTTTCTCCGGGACACCACAGTTTCCTGTGCACCATGGTCTCCTAGACAGCAGTCTCCTGGAAGACCACAGCCTCCTGAACAACACTGTCTCCTGGAGCACCACTGTTTCAGGACGGTCCCTGTCCCTGAGCCCCGTGTTTACTAAGCACCACCGTCTCCTGGACCCCACCATCTCCTGAGGTTACTGACTCCAGCAGTGACAAGGTTTCCTGAATACCACAGCCTTCAGGAGCACCACCGTCTCCTGGACCACCACAGTCTGCTAGATACGACTTTCTCCGGGACACCACAGCCTCCTGTGCACAGCTGAGTCCTGGACACCACTGTCTCCTCTACGCCATCGCCTGGACCCTCACGGTCTCCTGGGCGCCACTGTCTCCTCAGCACCACTCTCTCCTGGGAACCATGGCTACTGATCACCACTGTCTCCTGGACCCCAGTGTCCCCTGAGCAGCACAGCCTTTCTCTTGGACAACACAGTCTCCTGAGCACCACTGTCTCCCAGAAAAACAGTATCTCCTGATCACCATAGTCTCTTGGACAGCCCCATCTCCTGAGCAGCACAGCCTTTCTCTTGGACAACACAGTCTCCTGACGACCATTTTCTCCTGGAGCAGCACTGTCTGCCGAAGCACCACCATGCCCTCGAGCACCACAGTCTCCTGGAGACAGTCCTGGAGACCGCTATCTGCTACGCAGCACTGTCTTCTGGAGACCATCATCTTCTGAGCACGATTATCTCCTGGACACCACAGTCTCCTCAGCAGCACTGTGTCCTGAACACCACCGTCCCGAGTAGCACCCTCTCCAGAGCTCTGCCATTTCCTGGAGCACCATATTCTGCTAACATCCCCATCTCCTGGAGTACCAAGGCCTCCTGGACATCTCCACCTCCTGAGCACCTCTGTCTACTGAGCCTCCAAGGCCTCCTGCGTGCTCTCTCCTGCGGCACCAGTCTCCTTCCCAGCAGCACCTTTTCAGCACTGCTGTCTCCTGGAGCACCACCCAGTCCTGAGCACCATCTTCTCCTGGACCACCGTTTTACCTGGACTCACTGTCACCTGGAGTACCACTGTCTCCCAGAACACTATTTTTCCTGGACACTACCATCTCCTGGACCCCACTTACCCTGGAGCACCACCTTTCCTGAAGCACCATTCTTCCAAGACATCACAATTCCCCAGAGCATCACCAAATCCTGGACGCCGCCATCTCCTAAACATCATCACCTCCCGATGCACCGCCGCCCGCAGCAGCACCATCTCCTGGAACAACATTGCCTGCTGGACGCCTGTCTCCATACACGACCGCCTCCCAGCACTGGGTCGTGTCCGGGAACACCACCGCAGGACTGTGCACGCCTCAGCCATGAAGGCCTGGCCGGAGACCTGTCCACGGGCAGCCCTGGGGCCGCGGAGAGCGGGGCCCCACCCTGCTCCTCCCTCCAGCTTCTGTCTTCCCGTTCCATCTACTTCAGGGATCTGGAGTCAGGCCCCACAAACCCCCAAAGCCTGTCAAGGACAAACATACTCCTCACCTGGACACAGATCTGAACAAGCAGAGATGCCCAGGAGACACTTTCAAGTCAGCGTATAAGGGCATCAAAGCTTCTCCTTGTGCCCTGGACAGGCACCACAACTCGGGCACCAGAGAGTCAGGAAGGGTCCCTCACAGCCCACGCCACCTAGGGGAGGCTCCAGCTAGGCCCCAGTGTATGAAGATCAAGGGACGGCTAAGCTGTCCAGGGCTCGGCCAGCCAGCCAGGTCTCCTCACTGTCCCTGAGGCACGAGAGGCCCACCTGGGAACTCATTCAAGCCCCCTCCCCATTAGGTTCCCCGCCGGATGCACTGGCTGCCGTGCTGAGGCATGGCAGCGCCCCTACGTGGCAGTTGTTGGAAATGACATCTCCCCTGAGCTATGGGGACTGTCAGGCCTGCACATCCCAGTCAGGGCCCACAGCCCTCCTGTAAGGGGTGCAGAAACAAAGCTGGAGTGCAGAGGACACTTTCTCTGTGTCGTGAGGCCAGACCCGTCACAGCTGTAAGGCTGCCAACCTCAGGCTCCTGTGTAGGCAAAGCCAGTCTCTGAACACACATGCCCAGCCAGCCAGGCAGGGCCAGAAGGGGCTTCGGACACCACAGGAACCAGCAGATGCAGCAGCATGCCCTCTGTGGTCCTGACCCCTTTGAAACCGGGCTCCTTCGCCACCTAGCTGACATATAATAGCCAAGGTCAAGCTTCAGAGTTCTGCAGGCAGATTTTAAACTCTGGCGACCATCTTTCCTGAAGCACCATTCTTCCAAGACATCACAATTCCCCAGAGCATCACCAAATCCTGGACGCCGCCATCTCCTAAACATCATCACCTCCCGATGCACCGCCGCCCGCAGCAGCACCATCTCCTGGAACAACATTGCCTGCTGGACGCCTGTCTCCATACACGACCGCCTCCCAGCACTGGGTCGTGTCCGGGAACACCACCGCAGGACTGTGCACGCCTCAGCCATGAAGGCCTGGCCGGAGACCTGTCCACGGGCAGCCCTGGGGCCGCGGAGAGCGGGGCCCCACCCTGCTCCTCCCTCCAGCTTCTGTCTTCCCGTTCCATCTACTTCAGGGATCTGGAGTCAGGCCCCACAAACCCCCAAAGCCTGTCAAGGACAAACATACTCCTCACCTGGACACAGATCTGAACAAGCAGAGATGCCCAGGAGACACTTTCAAGTCAGCGTATAAGGGCATCAAAGCTTCTCCTTGTGCCCTGGACAGGCACCACAACTCGGGCACCAGAGAGTCAGGAAGGGTCCCTCACAGCCCACGCCACCTAGGGGAGGCTCCAGCTAGGCCCCAGTGTATGAAGATCAAGGGACGGCTAAGCTGTCCAGGGCTCGGCCAGCCAGCCAGGTCTCCTCACTGTCCCTGAGGCACGAGAGGCCCACCTGGGAACTCATTCAAGCCCCCTCCCCATTAGGTTCCCCGCCGGATGCACTGGCTGCCGTGCTGAGGCATGGCAGCGCCCCTACGTGGCAGTTGTTGGAAATGACATCTCCCCTGAGCTATGGGGACTGTCAGGCCTGCACATCCCAGTCAGGGCCCACAGCCCTCCTGTAAGGGGTGCAGAAACAAAGCTGGAGTGCAGAGGACACTTTCTCTGTGTCGTGAGGCCAGACCCGTCACAGCTGTAAGGCTGCCAACCTCAGGCTCCTGTGTAGGCAAAGCCAGTCTCTGAACACACATGCCCAGCCAGCCAGGCAGGGCCAGAAGGGGCTTCGGACACCACAGGAACCAGCAGATGCAGCAGCATGCCCTCTGTGGTCCTGACCCCTTTGAAACCGGGCTCCTTCGCCACCTAGCTGACATATAATAGCCAAGGTCAAGCTTCAGAGTTCTGCAGGCAGATTTTAAACTCTGGCGACCAGTCCCAGGGCTCAGCACAGCCACCTCTCTGGGGTGTGAGGCTGTGACGAATGACGGAATGCACAGCCCCAGGCCCACGGAGGCACTGACCCTCCTTCTACAGCCACTGCAGGTTCTGCACCCGCTGAGCTGAAAGCACAGCCAGGCTGTGGGTGGTGTGCTCAGGTGCGGTTGTGGCAGGACCCCAAGGAGTCCTGGGCCCTGCCAGCAGAAGGACCTGGGAGGTTCCCTTGGCTAAGGCATGACGGCTATGATGCTGTAAGTTATCATAACGGTGACTCAATAAAGCTTATTTCTTATTTATCCTATTTCAATACAAAACTGCACAGACTATACATGGCAGAATTATGTACACGTAAGGATAAATTTACTCAGTAGAGAATTTCTAGAATAGACAATGATGGGCTGCAATCCTCTTCAAGATCATGTCTTGGCCTCCTTAAGGAGGCATTTCTGTGTCACTGGCTTTTTTTTCCTCCCCAATTTCCTTAAACTCAACTGGGATGGTTCACTTACAACCTAAGCCTGTTTCTGTTTTATCCTCTAAGAGAGGAGGACCTGGGGAGCATCTCTCTCGGGGGCGGAAATCTACATGTTCTCTTAGGTGCCCCAATCTGCCTTTCTTTCCTGCAGCTAAAACCATAACTGTCCCTTATTCCCAATCCTTTCCGCTGTCACTTACATCCTCTTGTGAGGACTCTGGGTTCGCCAGTTTTAAGAACACTCACGAGAGACAGCAGAGCGCAGGACACGCTCTTCTCAGCAGAGCGCCGAGACCATGACTCACTGCTGAGTAACCGTTCACAGGAGACACTGGAGCCACCAAGCAAGACGCCACAGCCAGCGGCAGCAGGGAAGCGGCACCGAGCGGCGGGAGGGGTCGTCACAGCAAAATTGAACCCCCACCCAGCGGGCGGGCAACCCACAAACTGGAGAACAAGTATATACAGAAGTTCTTCCACTGGAGGGAAGGTTCTCAGCCTCACGTCAGGCTTCCCAGCCTGGGGGTCCAGGAACGGAAGTGGGAATCCTCAGAGAATCTGACTTTGAAGTCCAGGGGATTTGATTGCAGGACTTTCACCAGACTGGCAGAAACACAGAGTCCACCCTGGAGGTTACACACGAAGTCTTGGCACATCAGTGACAGGGATAGATTGGGGGCGTGACACATGTCGTTGTAGAAATCCCAGTTGTCGTTTGGTCACTTGTGACCTAATGGACTGCAGCCTGCCAGGCTCCCCTGTCCGTGGGATTTCCCAGGCAAGCATACTGAAGTGAGTTGCCATTTCCTTCTCCAGGGATCTTTCCAACCCCAGGGATCGAACCTGAGTCTCCTGCGTTGGCAGGCAGCCTCTTCAGCACTAAGCTGCTGGGGAAGCCTAGTAGAAGGACTGTAAAAAGTCCTAGTAGGGTCTCCAGGCAAGAGGAGAACCTAGGAAACTAGGAGGTGACTAGGTTAATGCCTGCTCAGCAATAAAGCAATGAACAGAAGCAGGAAGTGTGCCCCCAGGCCGCTGAGTGGACAGAACTGTCGCTGCCCCTCTACCTGAAGAAGGTGGCCTTGCCCCCTCCCTCCTCCCACTATGAAATGGGAGCCCCCGTAATCCTCGGGCAGAGCTCCCTCGCCTGCCCACGTTTGTTATAAGTGTCCTATGCGAATAAATCTCTTTCTTGCCTGTCACTTTGCCTCTCACTGATTTCCTTCTATGCTGAGATACAAAGAACCTGAGCCTCAGTAAACAGGGTTTTGAGCAGTTTCAAGTCCCAGGCAGGATCCTGGGCAGGTCTGAGTCCCAGATATGGGTTCAGGTTCCAATCTGAGGTGAATGGTTTCAGCTGGCAACCACAAAGGGACAGCAGTAAGGTAAGAAAGGGCTTAAACTTAGGTCTCGGTCCTGAAGAGGCCAGGGGACGCCCTGAGCCAGTTATACTGGGGAAGACACTCGGCTGATGTCTGCTTCTTTTGGACCAGAGGATCAACCCCGTATGCTTATTGCCCACCCAGCAGCAGGAAGAGGACTGAAGTGTTAAAATCTATGTTCTTCTCCTTGACACTGAAGGTTTTTCGCCAATTCTTATTCACTTCTGCTCTTTCTTTCTTTCTTCTGTTAACCTCAGAAGACTTGTGTGGCCACCAAGGCATGCCTTCTATTGCTCCCACTGCCCTCAGTCTGACCGTACATGTGCTCACCCTTTATTCCCAACTTACAGTGAGACCAGCGCCAGCTCACTGACAGCATCACTGGGACACATTCTGTACAGTTTCGTTGCAGCAAATTTCAGTCACTAACCTGGTTGGGAGACTACCTGGGAAGGGACAGCTCTAAACTCCTAAGTGCAAATCTTGACCAACTTGTACACTGGGTTTTAAGAGCAGAAATTTGGATAGCATGGGAAATAGGAACATCTTCTCAGGTTTGGGTCTGAAATGGGTCAGACTGCCTCAATCCCAAATAGTACCCCTTTGGGCTATATCCTCCAGGACTGGGAAAAATTCAAACACTAGGGATTAAAATCTGATAGATAGAGTGCCTGATGAACTATGGAATGAGGTTCATGACATTGTACAGGAGACAGGGATCAAGACCATCCCCATGGAAAAGAAATGCAAAAAAGCAAAATGGCTGTCTGGGGAGGCCTTACAAATAGCTGTGAAAAGAAGAGAAGCGAAAAGCAAAGGAGAAAAGGAAAGATGTAAGCATCTGAATGCAGAGTTCCAAAGAATAGCAAGAAGAGATAAGAAAGCCTTCCTCAGCAATCAATGCAAAGAAATAGAGGAAAACAACAGAATGGGAAAGACTAGAGATCTCTTCAAGAAAATTAGAGATACCAAGGGAACATTTCATGCAAAGATGGGCTCGATAAAGGACAGAAATGGTATGGACCTAACAGAAGCAGAAGATATTAAGAAGAGGTGGCAAGAATACACGGAAGAACTGTACAAAAAAGATCTTCACGACCCAGATAATCATGATGATGTGATCACTCATCTAGAGCCAGACATCTTGGAATGTGAAGTCAAGTGGGCCTTAGAAAGCATCACTACGAACAAAGCTAGTGGAGGTGATGGAATTCCAGTTGAGCTGTTTCAAATCCTGAAAGATGATGCTGTGAAAGTGCTGCACTCAATATGCCAGCAAATTTGGAAAACTCAGCAGTGGCCACAGGACTGGAAAAGGTCAGTTTTCATTCCAATCCCAAAGAAAGGCAATGCCAAAGAATGCTCAAACTACCACACAATTGCACTCATCTCACATGCTAGTAAAGTAATGCTCAAAATTCTCCAAGCCAGGCTTCAGCAATACGTGAACCGTGAACTCCCTGATGTTCAAGCCGGTTTTAGAAAAGGCAGAGAAACCAGAGATCAAATTGCCAACATCCACTGAATCATGCAAAAAGAGAGTTCCAGAAGAACATCTATTTCTGCTTTACTGACTATGTCAAAGCCTTTGACTGTGTGGATCACAATAAACTGTGGAAAATTCTGAAAGAGATGAGAATACCAGACCACCTAACCTGCCTCTTGAGACATCTGTATGCAGGCCAGGAAGCAACAGTTAGAATTGGACATGGAACAACAGACTGGTTCCAAATAGGAAAAGGAGTCCATCAAGGCTGTATACTGTCACCCTACTTATTTAATTTCTATGCAGAGTACATCATGAGAAACACTGGACTGGAAGAAACACAAGCTGGAATCAAGATTGCCGGGAGAAATATCAATAACCTCAGATATGCAGATGACACCACCCTTATGGCACAAAGTAAAGAGGAACTAAAGAGCCTCTTGATGAAAGTGAAAGAGGAGAGTGAAAAAGTTGGCTTAAAGCTCAACATTCAGAAAATGAAGATCATGGCATCTAGTCCCATCACTTCATGGCAAATAGATGGGGAAACAGTGGAAACAGTGTCAGACTTTATTTTGGGGGGCTGCAAAATCACTGCAGATGGTGATTGCAGCCATGAAATTAAAAGACGCTTACTCCTTGGAAGAAAAGTTATGACCAACGTAGACAGCATATTCAAAAGCAGAGACATTACTTTGCCAACTAAGGTCCGTCTAGTCAAGGCTATGGTTTTTCCTGTGGTCATGTATGGATGTGAGAGTTGGATTGTGAAGAAGGCTGGGCACCGAAGAATTGATGCTTTTGAACTGTGGTGTTGGAGAAGATTCTTGAGAGGCCCTTGTACTGCAAGGAGATCCAACCAGTCCATTCTGAAGGAGACCAACCCTGGCATTTCTTTGGAAGGAATGATGCTGAAGCTGAAACTCCAGTACTTTGGCCACCTCATGTGAAGAGTTGACTCATTGGAAAAGACTGATGCTGGGAGGGATTGGGGGCAGGAGGAGAAGGGGATGAGCGAGGATGAGATGGCTGGATGGCATCATGGACTCGATGGACATGAGTCTGAGTGAACTCCGGGAGATGGTGATGGACAGGGAGGCCTGGCGTGCTGCGATTCATGGGGTTGCAGAGAGTCGGACACGACTGAGCGACTGAACTGAACTGAATAAAGGGAGCCAAAGTGGAGAAGAAGTTCAACTGCCACTGTTCGTAGATGACACGACGCTACACATAAAAAACCCTCAAGAAGCTACCAGAGAACTCCTGGAGGTCATCAATGACTGTGCAGGTTACAAAACACACAGCAATCTGCTGCGCGTCTGTATACTAAGAACACAGATCAGAAAGAGAAATTCAAGAAACAGTCATCTGCCACTGCATCAAAAAAACTAAACTACCCAGAAATAAATCACCTAAGGAGACAAAAGCCTGCGCTCTGAGAACTAGCGTGCCGATGAAAGAAACGAAATATACAACCTGATGGAGAGATACACCATGTTTGTGGATTTGAAGAATCAATATTGCCAAAATAACTGTATTACACAAGGCAATGTACAGATTCAATGCAATTCCTATCAAATTACCAATGTCAATTTTCAGAAAACTAGAACAAAAACATCTTAAAATCTGTATAGGACACAAAGAGCCTGAAGACTCAGAGCAATCTTGGGAAAGGAAAACAGAGCTGGAGGAGATCAGGGTCCTTGACTTCAGACTATATGGAGCCACAGTCGTCAGAGCGGCAGGCAGGGCCTTCCCTGGTGGCCCAGTGGTTAGGAACCCACGTGCCAAGGCAGGAGACATGGACTTGATCCCTGGTCTGCGAATATCCCACATTCCACAGGGCAATCAGGCCTGCACGCAACAAGCACTGAGCCCGCATGCTCCAACTGCTGAGGCCTGCTTGCCGAGAGCCCAGGCTGCCGGAGGAGCCACCGCAACGAGCAGCCCACGTGATGTGTCAGAGGCTGGCCGCCACACGCAGCTAGAGAGCCCGCACACAGGGACACAGGCCTGGCGCAGCCAAAGCTACGCACGTAAAGGGCACACTGTGAACCAGCAGGGATCGAGCCGGACTGGCGGTCTGTTTCACAGACGGTAACATACATGGTTCAACACTGTTCTCTCAGATCATCCCACCCTCGCCTCCTCCCACAGAGTCCAAAACACTGTTCTGTACGTCTGTGTCTCTTTTGCTGTCTCACATACAGGGTTATCGTTACCCTCTTTCTAAATTCCATACATATGCGTTAGTCAGGGCTGGTACACTGGGATGACCCAGAGGGATGGGATGGGGAGGGAGGTGGGAGGGGGGTTCAGGATGGGGAATGCATGCACACCCATGGCTGATTCATGTCAGTGTATGCAAAACCACTACAATTACTGTAAAGTAATTAGCTCCCAATTAAATAAATAAATTAAAAAACAAACTAGCAGGGGACTGGCATAAAAACAGAAGTATCAACGAACGGAACAAAATGGAGAGCCCAGTAAGACCCATGCATTTATGGCCAATCACTGCATGGCAAAGGAGGCGCGGCTGCACCAGCCTTTTCAACAGAAAGTGCCGGGAAAACTGGGCAGCTGTGTGTGAAAACATGAAATCCCATCATTGTGTACCACCATACACAAACAAGAAGCTCACAACGGACTGAAGACCTAAATGGGAGAGCAGACACTGCAACTCCTGGAGGAAAACACAGGCAGAGCACGCTCTGACACAAATCTTAACAGCATCCTTTCCAATCTGGCTCCCAGAATAATGGAAACAAGACCAAAAATAAACAAATGGGACCTCGTCAAACTCAAAAGCTTCTGCACAGCAGAGGAAACCATAAACAAAACAAAAAGCCCACAGAACAGGACAAAATAACTGCAAATGACATGACCGACAAGGCATTAGTCTCCAAAATGTACAAACAGTTCATGTGGCTTAATATCATCCAAACAAATAACTCAATCAAAAAATGGTTAGAAGACCTAAATGGACGTTTCTCCAGACAAGACATACAGATGGTCAAGAGACATGTGAAAAGAGGTTCAGCACTGATGTTCCGTTCAGTTCAGTTGCTCAGTCGTGTCCGACTCTGCGACTCCGTGAAAGGCAGCACGCCAGGCCTCCCTGTCCATCACCAATTCCCGGAGTTCACTCAGACTCACATCCATTGAGTCAGTGATGCCATCCAGCCATCTCATCCTCTGTCGTCCCCTTCTTCTCCTGCCCCCAATCCCTCCCAGCATCAGAGTCTTTTCCAACGAGTCAACTCTTTGCATGAGGTGGTCAAAGTACTGGAGTTTCAGCTTCAGCATCATTCCTTCCAAAGAAGTCCCAGGACTGATCTCCTTCAGAATGGACTGGTTGGATCTCCTTGCAGTCCAAGGGACTCTCAAGAATCTTCTCCAACACCACAGTTCAAAGAAGCATCAATTCTTCGGCGCTCAGCCTTCTTCACAGTCCAACTCTCACACCCATACAGGACCACAGGAAAAACCATAGCCTTGACTAGACGGACCTTTGTTGGCAAAGTAATGTCTCTGCTTTTGAATATGCTATCTAGGTTGGTCATAACTTTTCTTCCAAGGAGTAAGCGTCTTTTAATCTCATGGCTGCAATCACCATCTGCAGTGATTTTGCAGCCCCCCAAAATAGTCTGACACTGTTTCCCCATCTATTTGCCATGAAGTGATGGGACCGGATGCCATGATCTTCATTTTCTGAATGTTGAGCTTTAAGCCAACTTTTTCACTCTCCTCTTTCACTTTCATCCAGAGGCTTTTTAGCTCCTCTTCACTTTGTGCCATAAGGGTGGTGTCATCTGCATATCTGAGGTTATTGATATTTCTCCCGGCAATCTTGATTCCAGCTTGTGTTTCTTCCAGTCCAGCGTTTCTCATGATGTACTCTGCACAGAAGTTCAATAAGCAGGGAGACAGTATACAGCCTTGATGGACTCCTTTTCCTATTTGGAACCAGTCTGTTGTTCCATGTCCAGTTCTAACTGTTGCTTCCTGGCCTGCATACAGATTTCTCAAGAGGCAGGTCAGGTGGTCTGTTGTTAGAGAAATGCAAATCAAAACTCAAAACGAGGTATCACCTCGTACCAGTCAGACTGATTATCATCAAAAAATCCACAAACAGGAGACTCCCTGGTGACCCAGGGGTTAAGGATATGCCTGCCTATGCAAGGGGCACGGGCTCCATTCCTGCTCTGGGAAATCAGACCCCCATCTGTGGGGCCACGAAGCCTGTGTGCCACAGCTAGGGGGCCCGCCTCGGGCAGCCCCTGAGCCCCACCCATGGCAGCGCACATGCAGCAGTGAAGTCCCGGTGCAGCCATAGCAGAGAGATGAGTGCAGACGGACCGACGAAGAACAGTCCTCGATCCTCACAGGCCATGAGTCACCCTGCGTACAGGGATGCCAAACCAGCAGGCAGACATGGCTGCTCAAGCCCTTCCTTGAATTGCACTGAACTGTAAGGGGACTCTGCAAACTGATGAATGACTTCTGACAAGCTTTCAAACACTCTTAAAAAAAAATCCACGAAGACATACTGGAGGGGATGTGAAGAGATAACTCTCCTGCAACGGCAGGAATGTAAACTGGCACAGCCACCATGGAGACTCCTCAATCAAAGCTAGAAACAGAGCTAGCACATGACCCTGCGACCTCAGTCCTGGGAACAGGCCCAGAGAAGCGCGTGGTCCGAAAGGACGCGGGCACCCAGTGCTCACTGCAGCGCCGATAGAAACAGCAGGCCATGGCAGCGACCTAGATGGCCATTCACAGAGGAGAGGGCAAAGAACGTGCGGCTCACACACACAACGGAGCGTCCCTCAGCCGCACAAAGAGCAGACTAACGCCGTCTGCAGCAATGCGGATGGACCCAGAGACTGTCATACTGAGTGAACCTAAGTCACTGCCAGAAGAGAATATCACCGCTCTTACATTCAGAATCTAAAAAGCAACAATAGAAGTGAACTTATTTATAGAGCAGAAACACACTCACCAACTTAGAGCAGAAACTTATCGTTACCAGTGGAGAAGGGTGTGGGGGAGGGATATCTAAGCTAGTTTGGGATGACAAGTACTCACCACTGTATTTAAAATGGAAAACCCATAAGGACCTACTGTAGAGCTCAGGGAACTTTGTTCAATGGTATGTGGCAGCCTGGATGGGAGGGGAGTTTGGGGGTAATGGATACATGTGTGTGTATGACTGGGCCTTTGGCTGACCATCTGAAACTATCACAACGTTGTTAATCAGCCACACTCTAAAATAAAACACGGTCAAATAAAAAAAATAAGGAGTGCTCACAAAATCAACAGTGTCGGCACACAATAAACATTTGGTGAAAAAACTTAAAACTGAACAAAACGCGTTAACCGGAGGCTAACTAACACAAAATGTAAAGGGAGCTTTCCTGACTCACACAGTTTGGCTTCATCACAGCATGTAAGCTGCATCCAGGCCCTTTTCCCCCTTAATCTCACGACGGTGCTTTCCCTAAAAAGATCATGCTGCGTAACTTTCCCCCTAATGCTTCACTCCAGCTGTGTAGGTCTCTTTCCTGTATATCAAGGTTGCACTGAACTTTGTTTCTGCCTTCCAGGACCAGCCGTCCCCTCACGTGATCTTCAGTCTCAGCTGAAACAGTAATGAACTGATTCCTCTAAGACACGGAATTAGAACCAGCATCAGAACCAGTAGCCTTGAAAGATCATTTTAAACGTCCCTTTAGGTTAATGTGACGTCCCTGAAAACTGTCCCAAGTGCAACAGTGAAGTGAGTTATTCAATGGAGTATTAACACAGAAACACAAAACTCACAGAAGGCCTGCGTAGAACAGACGAGCGAAGCAGCTTTCCGTATAACTGAACACGACTCGCGGGCGGTCAGGCTCAACAGTCGTCACAGAAGTGCGCGCTAGCCCAGGGGCCGGGCCCTGTGGATGGCGAGCTGACAGCACGGAGCACCTCAGCGCCACGCGGGCCGGGGGGCGGCCCAGCCGCAGTGTGGAGGGGAGCGCGACGGGAGGCCCTGCGGACAGGCATCCTGAGGCCACTGCCCCTAGAGACACACTCTAAGGAGACGGTCGTGGACGCTCACGACGCTCTGCTCACGCCACAGCGCCGCCTGCACAGGGCGGGAGGCTGACTGCAGCGGCCAGCCCGGCCACACCTGAGGTGCTAATTTGGCCTCAAAGCTGAGGCTGAAGAGCTGTGTTTGCTGCCTTGGAAAGATGTGGACAAGTGAAACAGCAAGGTCTGTGCCCGCAAATGCCACTCTTCACAGAAGCACGCTCTCTCTATCACCTGTAAAGGCAGAAACGCACTGAAGTGCCGCCGCTCACTGGCTCTGGGCTAGGGATGGGGCTGGAGACGCTTGCTTTTTCCTTTTACTTGTCACACATTTCTGATTTTCATACAGGGACACTTACGACTAGCATACGACAAGGATAGAACGCTTTTCTTTTCCTTCCTTTTCTCGGCGCCCAGGTGAAGTGCTTCTGCCAGGAAACACACCTGATGTGTGTGTAGCTACCAGGATGGTCAAATCGCTGCCCGGCAGACACGACCACTGAGACGGCTGCGTAGAAAGCATCCCCAGGCCCGGCAGACAGCTGCTGCGGTGACCTGGCGTGCACAAATTCACTCCAGACGGCGGCAGCTCCAGCATGGCGAGGGAGGAGCTGACGCAGAGAAGGAGCGGGCCACCATCACCTGGGAGCCTGCCCGCGCCGAGACGGGAGGCTGGTCAGGCTGCCACGAGGGAAAAGAGAACTTCACGTGAAAACGACTAGAGGGCTGAGCACTCAGGGGGCCCAGTCGAGAGCATCATCCTCCCCCTCTGTCGACCGCACCCTCCCACCTTCTCCTACCTGGCCCAGGAGTGTGGGGCCCTACGCTGGCTTCAGGGGCCTCAGGACCCAGACGAGGCCAGACCAAGGAGCCGCCCTGCGTCTTCTCCAGCTGAGCTCTCCCCACGCTGGGCTTGCCAAGTGAGAGCGGCTGGGAGCCTCGCTCAGCGGCCACACAGGCCAGCCACCCAGGAGTGAGCGTGAGGGAGGGACCCAAGCCACGGCAGCCGAGGCGGCCCTGACGCCGGCTCAGCACCGGAGCCCCGTGCCGGGGCCGGACACTGACGCCGGGCGCTGGTGTATCGGCCGATACACTCCCTGCACACAGGCCCGTAAGCCTGTCTGAGGTGGGTTCCTAGAGCGTGCCAGTCTTAGAGAGCTGTCTGTCTCTCACCCCGTGGAGCACCAATCAGCTTGCTCACTGGGAAAATCAAAGCCACTAGCACAGAGCTTTGTTAAGGAGACTGGAAGCTGAAGCGTGGGGCGGCGGCAGGGCCATCTGGGCTGGAGGCCGACCCGGGACCTGGTCGCGGAGGCAGTGCGTGAACCAACCCATCGGCTGCCGGCGGGCTTGTACTCGCTGTCGTAGGACAGGAATGTACATTCTACTTTTTTCCCTTCTTTGTTGAGACCAGTCTTTTCACCCAAAATGACAGAGAATCATAGTGTTTTAGAGCTGATTAGAGTTCAATCTATCACTCCCACGGTCTCACTCAAGGCTGAAGAAGATGAAGCCAAGCTTAGCAAGGTCACAGTCCTCATCACCGCCAGGCTGGGCCGTCAGGCCCCCGAGGACATCCTTCCTTTTCTCGGCGCCCAGGTGAAGTGCTTCTGCCAGGAAACACACCTGATGTGTGTGTAGCTACCAGGATGGTCAAATCGCTGCCCGGCAGACACGACCACTGAGACGGCTGCGTAGAAAGCATCCCCAGGCCCGGCAGACAGCTGCTGCGGTGACCTGGCGTGCACAAATTCACTCCAGACGGCGGCAGCTCCAGCATGGCGAGGGAGGAGCTGACGCAGAGAAGGAGCGGGCCACCATCACCTGGGAGCCTGCCCGCGCCGAGACGGGAGGCTGGTCAGGCTGCCACGAGGGAAAAGAGAACTTCACGTGAAAACGACTAGAGGGCTGAGCACTCAGGGGGCCCAGTCGAGAGCATCATCCTCCCCCTCTGTCGACCGCACCCTCCCACCTTCTCCTACCTGGCCCAGGAGTGTGGGGCCCTACGCTGGCTTCAGGGGCCTCAGGACCCAGACGAGGCCAGACCAAGGAGCCGCCCTGCGTCTTCTCCAGCTGAGCTCTCCCCACGCTGGGCTTGCCAAGTGAGAGCGGCTGGGAGCCTCGCTCAGCGGCCACACAGGCCAGCCACCCAGGAGTGAGCGTGAGGGAGGGACCCAAGCCACGGCAGCCGAGGCGGCCCTGACGCCGGCTCAGCACCGGAGCCCCGTGCCGGGGCCGGACACTGACGCCGGGCGCTGGTGTATCGGCCGATACACTCCCTGCACACAGGCCCGTAAGCCTGTCTGAGGTGGGTTCCTAGAGCGTGCCAGTCTTAGAGAGCTGTCTGTCTCTCACCCCGTGGAGCACCAATCAGCTTGCTCACTGGGAAAATCAAAGCCACTAGCACAGAGCTTTGTTAAGGAGACTGGAAGCTGAAGCGTGGGGCGGCGGCAGGGCCATCTGGGCTGGAGGCCGACCCGGGACCTGGTCGCGGAGGCAGTGCGTGAACCAACCCATCGGCTGCCGGCGGGCTTGTACTCGCTGTCGTAGGACAGGAATGTACATTCTACTTTTTTCCCTTCTTTGTTGAGACCAGTCTTTTCACCCAAAATGACAGAGAATCATAGTGTTTTAGAGCTGATTAGAGTTCAATCTATCACTCCCACGGTCTCACTCAAGGCTGAAGAAGATGAAGCCAAGCTTAGCAAGGTCACAGTCCTCATCACCGCCAGGCTGGGCCGTCAGGCCCCCGAGGACACTCCTGGAGCAGGCCCAGCTCCAGCTTCCACAGGCCCGACATGAGGCACAGAGCAGGGCCCCAGAACAGCCACGCGCTGCTCCCTCTTTGCACACCTGCCGCAGGGCTCAGGGCAGGCCTGCTCAGGAGGCCCTGACCACACACGGGCCGCCGGGCCTCGGACGAGGCTCATAGCCTCTCAGCCTTGGCCCCCCACAGTGGGCTGCCCTGCTGACCCACAGGGCGGCTGTGAAGTGCAGCGAACCATGTAAGGCGCAACCGCTGTGAAGAAACCGTGCCAAGTCCTACACCAGACCTAAGACATTACTGCTGGCTCTAGTAAAACCACTGAGCTGAGAGGCAACAGGAAAGAGCGCCAAGGTCTGGAATCTGACAGCGAGGGTCTGCATTCTGGTTCTTGCACTTATTAGCTGGGCTGTTACCCAGACTTCACTAGCCTTGGTTTGTCCACTGGTCAAATGGGAATAACAATAAATACTTCAATGTGTCTATGAAGATTAAACGAGGTAACACACCACAACACCCAACTCGGCGCCTAGCAGAGCTCAGAGCTGGTAACACAGCACAACACCCGACTCAGCGCCTAGCAAAGCCCAGAGCTGGATTCGTGGGCAAGAGTGAAGTGAAGTCACTCAGTCGTGTCCGACTCTTTGTGACCCTGTGGATTGTAGCCCACCAGGCTCCTCCATCCATGAGATTCTCCAGGCAAGAGTACTGGAGTGGGTTGCCATTTCCTTCTCCAGGGGACCTTCCTGACCCAGGGAGTGAACCCAGGTCTCTGCATCTGCACTGGACTCTTTACTGCTGAGCCGCCAGAGAAGCCCCACAGAAACAACTTAGCAGCCATTAGAGTTCTATGTAAAAAACCAGCAATGATCTCAAGTCAGAGAATTCAGTGTCGCGGAGGGTCCAGAACCTGGCGTCCACTCCCCAACGGGCATGCAAACTGGAGCGCCCTTTCTGGAGGCCACCCTGGCACAAGCCTGCAGAAGAGGCCCGTCCACGCCAGGCCACCCTGTCCTCCGCCGGGGACCCGCCCTTGAACCAGCAGCAGCCCCGCCCAGACTCCTGGGGAGGCAGAGCCGGAAACAGGGGCCCTGCCCCACCCCCATCACCCCACTGCTGGGGTCAGGACCCCAGCTCCCCAGTCCCTCCCCACTCAGGACAGGCTCCTGCCATCTGTGCCATCCTCTGTCCCCTGGGGGTGGCGCTGAGCACTCTGCTGCCAGGAGCCCCGGACTGCCTGGGGTGCCACCCCATGCGGCTCCCCGGGTGAGCCCACTGTCTATAAACGACCCTCCCTGGCCTCGCTGCTCCCAGTCGCTTCAGGATCTGCAGACACGGCCAAGTCCAGGAACCACACCGTACACAACTGCCCTCACTCAGCATGGAAACAGCATCGAGAGACCCTGGTCACAAAGCACGAATCGCTTAAGAAGGTGGACCCCACGTTCCTGAGGAACAGGCGCTCTGCCCGGCGCACAGCAGGGAGACCGGCAGACGGCGCGAGCCGGGCATGCACCTGCGGGGCTGTCGAGGCTTGCCAAGAGCCCAAGGAGTCTGAGCCCCAGGTCCCCGCGGGCGGCAGTGCACACTCAGGGGACTCGCCCACCCCACTCACCTGAAGCCCGGCAACGTGCTGGCGCCCACATCACCAAGGGCCCTGAAGTCCCAGGCCAAGGCTCGAACCAAGGCCTAGGCACCGCAGATACGGTTGCTGCTCTGCCAAAGGTGCCCAGGCCCCCACGCAGGCTACGCGTACAGGCCGCCATCTGCCAGTGTGAGGACAGGGGGACTGAGGTGGCCCCTGGGCTGCTGAGCTCCTGGACACTGGTGTAAATAAACCCGAGGCAGGATGTGTCCAACAACAACAACAAGCCCACCAAAACACAGCCTCCTCGGTGCCGCAGTGTGAGCAGGGCTGCTTCTAGGGGGCTGGGGTGCTGACTGACATGTCTCTAGACTTAGCAATGTGACTCTAGAAGTTTATCCCAAGAACAACCAGGAAAGTGCAAAGACACGTACAGGTTTTTGCAGCATCTTCACAAGTGGAAACTAGGGCCTCTCTGGTGGTGCGGTGGTTAATAAGCCATCTGCCCATGCGTGGGACATGGGCGCCATCCACGGTCTGGGACGACCCCACAAGCCAAGGAACCAAGCCCGGGTGCCCCAAGCACCGAGCCTGTGCTCTTCAGCAAGAGGGGCCGCTGCAATGGGACGGCCGCACGCCGCAATGAAGACCCAGCATGGCCACAGACAAAACAAACAAACGAACAAACTGGGGACTGCACATCCAGCAACAGGGGGCCACTCCACACCCGCGCAGACACCACGGAGTCACTGACGACTGGGTCAGAAAAGAAGGGCTGACAACGCGGAGATGAGATATTTAAGGAGCATCTTAAAGTGGAAAAAACGATTCCAGTGCTGCACATAAAAGTGACTAAAGGCATGTAGTCCAAACTACTAGTGTTTATCATTTTTCATCATGACACCATGGGGAGATTTTCTTCTTTGGATTGCTTTGTGTTTCCCACGTTTTCTGTATTTTTCATGTATTATTTCTGTAATTAGAAAACACAAACCCAAAATACATTTATTAAAAAAAAAAACAAAACAGGGCTAAATTCTGTAATGCTCAGCCCGACACCTGGGCACCAGTCTGAGCGCCCAGCGCCAGCTAAGAGCCCCGCATAGCGGCGGCGGCTGCCGGCCGGGGAGCCCTGTCGCTCCGTCACCAGCCGCAGCTGCGCGCACTGAGCCCGGCCCAGCCCCGGGCCAGAGGCAGGGAAGGGCGCTCGGAACGCCTGGCAGGGCTCAGGGACCCTTCAACAGAGACCACACGGCACAGAAGAGGAGCAAGCGACCAGCCCGAGGCCTGGACAGACCGACGCTTGCATTGCGACTGACCACCTCAACAGCTTTGTGACTCCAGGCCCTCTTTCTCCTCTCTGAGCTCAGTTTTCTCATGTTCAGAACGGGGCTAACAGCCTTCATCTCATGGGCTGTCAGCGTTACACTCCATTATACAAGCACAGAACACAGGTCACTACACGGCTGTGAGCATCACGAAAGGGAAAGGGGTTCCTTGGGCCAGCAAGGCCCTCAAGAGTCCAGAGACCCAGCCCTGAGGTTCTGGAGGGTAGCAGAGGGTGAAAGCAGGTGAGGACGGAGAAGAGGTGGGACGTGGGCAAGGAAAGGGCCGTTGGGCATCGTGCCCGGCCTCCCGGCAGCAATCAGCACACATCTTAGGAGAGATGGGGGCTCCCCTGGTGGGCCAGTGATTAAGAACCCACCTGCCAACACAGGAGACATGGCTTCCAGCACTGGTCCAGGAGGCTCCCACATGCCGAGAGGCAACAAAGCCCAGAGGACGCCAGCACACCAGAGCCCAGGAGCCACAACTGCCGAGCCCCCGTGCCCAGAGCCTGCGCTCTGCAGCAAGAGGCCGTGAAACGAGAAGGCCTGCGCCGCGGTTGGAGGCAGCCTACGCACAGCAGCAAGGACCCAGCGCAGCCAAAACAGACACAGGCCCTTCAGAAACAAGGGTGCGCAAGCACGGTACCTGCGGTGGGCCCCAGGCCCAGGCTGGACTCGTTGAGTGCGTCCTCCTCCTCCCAGAAGTACTGCGGCGGCTGCAGGATGCGGGACTCTTCGCTCTCCTCGCTGGGGAAGCCCGAGCCGGGGGCTCCCAGGCCAGCGCCCAGGCCCACGGCCTCGCTCGGCTCCTCTGAGTCCAGCGGCTCCAGGCTCGTGGGCAGCAGGAGGTCCAGCAGGGAGGTGGAGGGGAGGCCCTCTGAGCCAGGCTCCTCGGACCCAGCTGCACACGTGGCCAGGGATGCTCCTGTGCAGACAGGAGAACTGGGGGTTACGGGGAAGAGGTCGCAGGGTGGAGACCCACCTGCGAGGATCAAGGGCCCAGAGCGAGGGCAGGGCTTCACGGACACTCTCGGCCCCGCTTTCCTGGGCACTGCAGGCTCACTGCTCCCCAGCTCCTGTCCTGGCTGCACACTTTCCAAAACCGCAGAAGAGCCTGATCTGTGTTTCAGCAGCACACGGTGACTAAGACCATGTGAGGTGGTCACAGGCTAAATTCATCCCGGGCTGGAACCCTGGACCCTGTATCCTAATTTACAAAACAAAAAACTGTAAAATAAAGGGGATCTTTTTTCCCCTTTTCTCTCACTTCCATTCACTACGAACAGGAAGCAGCCCCATTTGCTGGTTTTATGAAGTCAATACTAACGACAGGAGTATCACCAACTTGCGGTAAGTCTTCAGCCCTGTCTCATCTGAAAAATGAGGAAGGCGGGTGAAAGGGCCTCCACATCCTCTTTTCCAGACCGATATTCATTGATGCAAGAAAGAGGGAACTGCAGGAGTTATTTCCCGCTCTGTGCTAGGAGGGCACTGTGATGCGACTTGACAAAGTCCGTGAAAATGTTTAGTCATGCGAGTGTTATCTGGGCTTCCCTGGTGGCTCAGATGGTAAAGAATCTGCCTGCAGTGAGGGAGACCCAGGTTCAGTCCCTGAGTTGGGAAGATCACCTGGAGGAGGGCAGGGCAACCCACTCCAGCATTCTTGCCTGGAGAATCCCCATGGACAGAGGAGTCTGGCAGGATACAAAGAGTCGGACATGACTGATTAAGCACAGCACAGAAGTATTCTCTACATTAATGCTTACAAGCACCTTATGCAGTCATGAGCCCCAAGCCCAACTAAGGAAGACAGATGTTTCAGACTCAGAAGCAAGTTCTATCAGAGACAGAGAAGGCGCCAGAGACAGGACAGACGGGAGGCCCGTCCAGAGAGAGACAGGACAGATGGGAGGCCCACAGATGCACTTGACTCCAAGGAGAGCAGCCTGGGGCGCAGGGGAAGGGGCGGAACAAAGTAACAAGTGTGCGTGGGAGGACACACAGGCCTTGATCAGACTCAGGGTGCTGCAGTGGAGCAAGGCAGGCAGGGGCTCTGGCCTGTGGCTGAGCGACTCTGGGGGAGCGTGGCCGAGCGACTTGGAGGGAGCGTCGGCCCCCCATCCACAGAGCAGAATGGGGAAGCCCCCGGACGCGGGGC
>SJYG01000305.1:575385-589017 GCA_006410535.1 Litocranius walleri | reverse complement strand
GCATCACCGATTCGATGGACGTGAGTCTGAGTGAACTCCGGGAGATGGTGATGGACAGGGAGGCCTGGCGTGCTGCGATTCATGGGGTCGCAAAGAGTCGGACACGACTGAGCAACTGAACTGAACTGAGCGTTTCTAAACTGGGCTGCTTCATGGTTGTGGCGTCTGGTCGTTTTATGTGCTAGCATCTTTGTCTTGGTAGCGCAGAGACCAGCGATCCCTATAAAGGGGCCCCCTGACACGCAAGGAGACGCAGTGCGGGGGCGGGCCTGTCGTCTCCGTGTTCCTGCAACCCTCTGGGCCCCAGCTGACCTCTGCCCTAGAGAGGTTCCGTGTCCCTTCACGTCCCCCACTGCCTGCACATGCCTCTCTGTCCTTCGCTGGTTCACACAGAGGACACTCAGGCTCCCTGCAGCCACCAGCCCCGCAGGGACACTGTCGATCGACTGCGGATCGCAGCCACACCTCCACTCCCCAGCCCAGATCACGCCTGCCCTTGAAGCCCCCGTCCTCCCTGACCTCCGCCCCCTTCTCCAGCCAGAAGCCTGGTCATCATCCACGGGTTTCCTTTTCTCCCTATACCACTGACTCACACAAGATGCAAGATTCATCTCAAATATGTCCGCTGTCCCCACCTGCCCTGCCCAGACTGCCACCATCTCTAGGCTGCAGCCCCAGCTCCCACTCAGCTCCCCTGCTTTGGGTGGGACAATTCGAGGCCAAGCACCGCAAAACACGTGGGACCAGCTTAGTCTCCGCTAAGGACACTCAGGGCTGTGCACCGAGGCTCAAGGCCTTACCAGGCAGGTGTCACACTGGGACAGGATAAGAAACAGTTTGGTCTTCGCCTCGGCTCCTGGCCAGTGCTCTGAACACCCGCGCGATTGCCGAAGTGCTAAGAATGACTGACGGACGCGTCTTCTGCTGTAGTACTTGGGTTTTATCCTCGGCTCCAGAAACAGCTCTGGAGTAATTTAGGTGAAAAGAACATCTTCGGTTATTCTTAAGGAGCTCTTTTGACCACTCTTGAGTTTGTTAAGGAAGGGAACTTTGGAGGCCTAAGGATAGGGCCCAGTTGCCAGGGGAACCAGCCAGGTGATCCGAGGGCTAGACATGCCCTAGCCCCAGTGCCAAGGATCCAAGCACCACACACACAGACGGAACGAGGCCCCCACAAAAACCCGAACTTAAGGGGCTGAGAGGACTTCCAGGCTGGCGACAGGGACCCTCCCCACACACACCGGGAGGGGTCGTGCCCCTCTTCCCACAGGGCTACTGCTGGCATGCGGGGCTCTTCTCTGGTTGCTCCTCCACGTCCCGTGAAGCAGCCCTTGTAATGAATGAGTTCGCGAGTGAACTTACTCTGGGTTCAGGTGCTACAGCACATTACCTCCCCCAGGGGGGCCTGGGGACGCCTGAGCTGCAGCCCGGCTGGACCAAAGTGCAGGGGAGCTCGGGCCGCCACTCGGGGCTGGTGTCAGCCGTGACCACGGAGTCTGCAAGGACCCCTATTAGTATGGGAGCCGACATCCCATCTGTGACCACGGGCACCTGGAGGATCGGTTGGACATACCCTCAGGTGGAACGCACGTGCGCGCCCGTGTATCTATCTCTGCGCACGCGTACCTGTGCATCTCTGCGTGTGCATGTACTGAGGAGCTTTCCTTCTGGTCCACGAGCCTGGCCTGGGGCTCCTGTTTCGCTGCAGCCCCACCCACCCGCCTTGAGGGTCCCCTACTCCCCTCACCTGGCCCTTTCTCCCCGTTCTTCCTCACTTCGCTGACTTACGTTCCTCCGCCCTGTCCCAGTAGGGAGGGACCACATCCAACTCGCTCCCCAGGCCTGGCAGCGGCTCCCAAGTCTCCAGAGGATCGTGGGAGGTATGTCAGGCATCAGATGCCCGCAGGGCTTGCATTAAGTCCTCGTCATGGAAGGTTCCAGAAGGGGAAATCTGGACAAGGGGAAGACCCAACGCAAGGCGACACCTGTACCCTGTCCCAGGTAGGCACGGGAAGGCCTGCAGGAGTGCACAGCCCGAGGCAGCTGTCCAAGCACAGGGGTGCCAGGGCGAGCACCACCATCCCCTCTAGGTGTACAAGCCTGTCCCAAGGTTCCTTGATCCCATACAGACAGCAAGTGCCAACCAAACTCCCCAGAGAGACCCGCACCCACAAAGCAAACCCTGATCAGCCTGATCCCACCTGCAGAAAGCCAGAGGCAGAAGCAGAGGACCTCAGAGGGAACTGCAGGAAAGCCTGGGTTCTCACATGAAAACTGAACAGACACCAATATTTAGGTTTACTCGACTTTATTAAAAACTAAAACCATAGAAAGAAGAACCTAATGTACAAAAGACAGCATGGGAAGACGGCCAAGCGGAACAGACCATCACAGCCGCGGGGAAGGCAGTGGCCCGGCTCCAAGGACCCTCCTCCCCCCCGACCCCATCCCACCCCATCGCCACAAGCTAAGGCTGCGGGGCTGTCAGGGGGCGCCAGGCTGTGCTGACCCACAGGCTGTCTCTACTCACCAGAACTGAAACAAGCTGGTGGGACACAGTTCAGTTCCCGGACTGCAAGTCCGAGAACTCAGGCCAAGAGGCCAACAACTCTGGTGAAACCTTTACGGCTTCAGTCCCCAAGCACAGCGCCCTCCTCCACCCCGGGTCCTGAATATAAGCATCTCCAAGGAGGTGAGGCAAACCTCCTGCAGGTGGGGGCAGCTGGTGGGAGGCGGGTGCCAAAAACGCAGCCCTGGAAGATGAGTCCCCAGACGGCAGAGCAGAAGAAACACACACCCAGGCGGACGCCGCCGGAGCCCGGCCCCACCCTGGGAGTCCCCCGCGGGGCAGCGTGGAGCCCGGACGCTAGAGCTGCTGCAGGATCGCCTTGCGCTTCAGGTCGTGGGTGAACTTGTGCATCCGGAAGAGTTCGCTGTCGTAGAAGGCGGACAGGTCGTGGATGTTGATCTGCCGGGCCTGAGAGAGGGGGCGTCGGGTGAGCCCTGCGCACCACGGGCTCCGCCCCCACCACCAGGAGGAGCGAACAGGCCTGCGGACGCCGGACAATCTGCAACTGGGCACGGAGCTCAGAACTGCAGCCCGCCGACACCCCTGAACTCAGACAAGCTGCGAGCTGGCCCAGCCGGGCTCCTTGGCGGGACAAGGGAGATGTGCGCGTTCCGACCGCCCCGCCCCACCACGCCCGTACCTTGTCCGCCAAGTCCTTCTCGGGAACCTCAATCGTGTCCTGCTGGGCCCCGAAGCGGTTACGCTGATAGGCCACCTGCTCGGCCACCAGCTGCTTCAGGATGAACAGCAGCAGCTCGTTGTTGTCCCGGCGGAACGACAGGTAGCGGGCAAACGTCTGAGAGGACAGCAAGTAAGCCTCCAGCCGGGCCCAGGCCCCGCCTCCCCGTTCTATGCCCCGCCCATGTAGCTCAGGCCACACCCCAGCTGAGGCCCCGCCTCCCTGCCCTACCCCGCCCCTGCAGCTGAGGCTCCCGCCCTGTGCTCCACCCACACAACTCAAGCCCCGCCTCTCCGCTCCATGCCCCGCCCACAACCGAGGTCCCACCTCCCATGCTCTGCCCACACGGCACAGGCCCCACCTCCCGTGCGCCCCACGCAGCTCAAGCCCCGCGCCCACAGCCAGGCGCCCCTGCCTCCTGAACTCCGTGCCCCACCCACAGACGGCTGAGCCCACCTTCCGCATGCCACGCATGACGCTGAACTTCTGCGTGTCCACGAAGCTCTCGAGCATCACGCGGATGGCCATGTTCACGTCGTCCTCCATGACGTAGTCCCGCAGGTGCATGCGCGCGTGGGCCTCGGCCATGCGGATCATAGACTCGATGTGGCGCACAGTGATGGGGATGCTGCCCGTGGCCTGGAGGGGGGACCGCGTCAGGCCGCTGTAGGGCAGCCAGGACGGGAGGAGCCGCAGGGCGGCATGGCCAAGGGCCCGGCTGACCACTCTGCAGCAGGGAGGCCGCCTGAGCCGGCTGCGCTGGCACTTCCACTCATGCGAAGCAGGAAGGCTCATGCCCCCTACGCCTGCCAACTCCTGGCATCTACAGTGCACCCGCCTGGGGGCAGCTGTGCTTGTCTCTGTCCGACACCAGGGGCCCCACGGTGCCGTGGGCATGGGGGGACAGACTGCTCCTGTGAAGCCTGCCCTGTCCCTCTGCAAAGGCCTGCGCCAGTGACAAGGGGCTGGGGGGTGGGCTGGTGGGGTGGGGAGGAAGGTGGCTGTGGGACTCGGAGGGAGCAACCTGCCCTTAAATTCTCCCTCCACGAGGAGTGAACCAGAACCAGCCCCACACTGAGGTGCGTGCATATGCATGTAAGTTCCGTCTATAAACAGACGGACTCACTGGAAAAGACCCTGATGCTGGGAAAGACTGAAGGAGGAGAAGGGGACGACACAGGATGAGATGGCTGGATGGCATCACTGACTCGATGGACATGTTGGGTAAACTCCGGGAGTTGATGATGGACAGGGAGCCCTGGCGTGCTGCAGCCCGTGGGGTCGCAGAGAGTCAGACAGGCCTGAGCTGCACTGACCGGTGAACAGACTGGGAGCCTGCGTGAGCTCCGCATCTTTCGGGCCTCCCTGCCCCAGCTCTGGGCCCACTGACCGCATGACGGGGCTTGGCTGCAGGGCCCTCACCATGGACTCCTTCCTCAGGTCACTGTACATCTTGGCCACCTTGTCCTGGTCCATCTGGTTGAGCTTCGGGTGGACCTTCTCCTTGGCGTAGGTGATGTACTTCCTCAGCACCTCCTGCGGCAGGGGTTCCACGCCGTAGGTGTTGGGCATAGCGGGCTCCGGGGCGCCCCCGGGGCCCCCGTCCTCCTTGTTGCTGGGGTGGTGTCTGACGTGGCTGCCGACCACGAAACGGGCCAGCATCTCATCCTGAGGCAGCAGAGGAGGAGCAGGGTGAGCCCGGTGCGGAGACCATGAACCCCCTCCAACGCCCTCCAACTATGCGTCCTCTGCTCACTGCAGACCCAAAACTCCAGGTGGGGGGAGGGTGGACAGTGAGTGGGGCGCACCCCAGGAGGGCAGAGGAGACCGGGGATGGGGTGGGAGTGAGCTTAGCTGTGGGGTGGAGAGAGACAGAGGCATGGGCTAAAGGCCCGAGGACCAGCCCCCCTCTGGGGCCAGCAGAGCCCCAGCCACAACACCCGGGAACGCGCGTGACGCCCAAGCGAGAAGTCAGGAGGGAGTGCAGGAGAGGGGCGGGGGGAGACCCCGCGGGAGGCGGGTTCCCTGCTAGTGCGGAGGGAGGAGAGGCCGAGCAGAGGCAGACCCACCCGTGTCCGCACAAAGACCCACCCGTGTCCGCACAAACAGCTGCTTCCGACAGGCGAGCTGGGGGGCTGTGAGGGTGGAGGCTGGGGGGCCAGCACCAAGGCCACAAGGCACGCACCAGAGGAGGGGCTGGGGTGGGGGTGGAGCAGCGAGAAGCGAGTGGACTCGGGAGGCAGTGGCCACACCGGGGGAGGGGGTGGCCAAGGCGAGAAATCGAGGACCTCGGACTCAGAAAAAGCGTGGAGAGCGCACGACTGTCGTGCGGCCCTTCCGAGCCTCCCGCTCTGGCACCCACGTGAGGCCCTGGAGCTCGGCGTACGGCCCCAGGCCCTGGGCTGCACACCTGCACGGGGTCCACTGTGTCCCTGACCACACACAGAATGTCGAAGCGGGAGATGATGGGCTCGGTGAGGTCCACGTTCTCCGAGAAGGTGAGGGAGGGGTCGTAGCGGCCGCCTGGGACAGAGAGGCGGCTCCTGTCACGGATCCTGCTCCGTGGCCAAACGCGACTTCCCAACCCGTGTGGCCGCAGTGGTGGGAGGGGAGTCGACAGACAGAGCCCGCTCCAGGCGTCCACACGGGTCCACGGCGCTCCAGCCACGTGCTGGCTGAGACCAGCGCCAGCCCCGCCCGATGGGACACGCCAAGTGCTCCTCCCAGCCCCCGAGCGCGCAGCTCCCCAAGGGTTGGGGTGGCTCCGGCCTCCCAACCCTGCCCTCAGGCAGCACGGGAGAGAGGCGTGCCTTCCGCGGCTGGGTCCCTCCCTCGGGCGGGTGGTGGGCCTGGGTCTGGGCCTCCGGCGCCACGCTCCTACCTATGGGGTTGGCAGCGGCGATGACGGTGCAGCGGGCCTGTAGGGAGGTGACGATGCCGGCCTTGGAGATGGAGATGCTCTGCTGCTCCATGGCCTCGTGGATGCTGGTCCTGTCCTGGTCGTTCATCTGCGCAGAGTGCACACCCACTCACTCAGATGTGGCCCCGGGCTCCCCACCCAGGCCCGCACACACCTCCACGGCCCAGGGCCCCACCTTGTCAAACTCGTCAATGAGGCACACTCCTCGGTCAGCCAGCACCAGGGCGCCGGCCTCCAGAGTCCACTCCCGGCTGACCGGGTGGCGCTGGACATACGCGGTGAGGCCCACGGCCGAGGCGCCCTGGCCAGTGGTGAAGATGGCCCGGCTGGACACCTTCTCCACGTACTTGAGGAACTGCGACTTGGCCGTGCCGGGGTCCCCACACAGCAACACGTTGATGTCGCCTCGCACCTTGTGCTTGCCGCCTGCAGAGGGATGGCAGGCTCAGGATGACCCCCCAGCCCAGCACCACCGATATGACCTTCTTCCGGGAGAGAGGTGGGATGCCCAGGATGCCTTTCCCCTGTGAGCACAGAACCCAGAGGAGAGGGGGCCCCGGGATGAGGGGTGGGCGCCAAGATGCTCTTTGTAACGTGAACCTCGGAGGCCGTGCGCGAGCTCTCCCGACAGGAGGACAGCTGGACACAGCCCTGCAGACCAGACACGGTCACTCGGGAGGAGGAGCCCGTGCTGGGTGGGCCCACGGGGGCAAGGCCGGACGGCCCCTCGCAGGGGGCAGCCCCGCGCGAGGAGCAACGTGCTCTAAGCTGCCGTGTCATTCTCCCCGTCAGCCCACATGCAGTGGGCCTGCAGGGAGGTGGCGCCGCCGGCCTTGGAGAAGGAGGTGCTCTGCTGCGGTCCACACGAATGACCGCACAGGTCTGCCCTGCACACCCCCAGCCCCGACCCGTGGCCTACAGGAGACCCACGCCGAGGCCAGGCGGCCTGCGGGCCTCCAGGGTCAAGAAGGGGATGGGACAAACACGTTCACATCGCCCCATGGGACGGCCCGCCCCTGCTCACCGGGGTTCTTGGGCTCCCCTCCGAACAGGGCCAGCGCCAGGCCTCGCTTGATGTCCTCATGCCCGTAGATGGAAGGAGCAATGCTGGCAAAGATCTGGGGGTGAGGGGAGATGGGAACGGTCACCCGTGTGCTCCGGCCCCGCACGGGTGTCCCCACCCACCGACCCGGGGCCTTCTTCCTCACAGAACTGGAGGGCTTCCCGGGGGTATGTGTGCGTGTATAACAGGGAGAAAGGCTCTCAAAATCCACGTGAGCCTGAAGATAAAACCAGAGACGTCTTCCTGGTAGAAATGACTGCAGAATCTGCCCCCTGCCCCACCCCGTGCAGGAGCCCTGCAGACCCAGCGCGTCCACGAACCCAACACAGCTCAGGCCAGGCGGCTGGACTAGCACCCACCTCAGGGAGAGGGCCCTCGAGTGCCCTGAAGGGGGAGCTGGGGCCTGACCCCTGGACCACGGCGTGGGCCGGCGGTCCGTCCCGTGCACAGGTGGCCTGCACACCCTCCTTGGACGGGCCTGGCTCTGCCCGACTGCCTCCTGCCTGGCTGCACATGGCCAGCCTGGAGATGGCGCCTGTTCTCACAGCACAGGCCCCTCGACTAGTTCTTTCCTCGCCCCTAAAACCTACAGCGAGGCCCGGCCCAGCAGCGGCAGCCCCGTGAGCAGCGGGGACAGGGTCCAGGGCAGTGCCCTGGGGGCCTGAGTCTCTCCCTGGGGCCACCCCACCGACAGGAGAGCCACACTTCCCGCGGGTTTGCTGGGGGCAGCACTGACGCAAAGTCCGGGGCAGGAAGTGTGTAGAAACACGCAGGACAGCGAGGATGCACCCAGATGACTGGCCACGGGCGCCGGCCAGGAGCCGACGTGAACGAGGTCACTGGCTAGGCATTGACACGGCAGCAAGGGGCGCTGACTGAGGAGCCTAACCCCAGCGACGTCGGGTCCACGGCTGCGCTGACCCTGAAGCTCGGGTGGTGGTGGGGGAACACTCTATACCCTGAAAACTGGTGAATAAAGGGAACGAGCGCCATCTTTCTTTTCCTTCAGGAGCCCCCAGGTGGTCAGGTAGTTGATGAAGAAAAGCTTCTCTGGGCACAGGATGCCCAGCAGGGAAGGGGCAAAGCCGAGCCAGAGGCTGCGCCTCCCGCAGTCCCCGTGAAGGACCCACACAGTCAAAGCGTGTCTGGGCTGCTCACGGCAGAGACGAGCGGGCACCGCCTGCTCCCAGGGGTCCACCTTGGCCTCCCCACCCAAGAAAAACCCGCCCCGTCTGACCAAGCCTCCGAATGATTTACAGAAGCAGGCGATAGGAACGTGCTCGTGCAGGACGAGGTTGGCCGTGTTCAGGCTACAGAAGGCTCGGAGGACAAACGACCCGGGCCTCCCACTGAAAAACTGCAGCGAGACACAGGCTGGAGGGGACACCTCAGGGCGGGAGATGGCCGAGCGTCCCCACGCACAGGCTGACCGCGCCTGGACGCCAACTGCAAGAAGCTCTTCAGAGGAGGAAGACCACCAGGGAGCCATGGGGGCCCTCGAGTGTCGACACTCGGGACCAGCTACATGATTTCAGTGTGAGGCGGCGGCAGGCCCGGGCTCAGGGAAGAGCGCTCTTGCAGACTCACTGCCGCGCCAGGTCTGAATCGGGGCGCCAGGAGGCACCGCACGGAGCAGGGCAGCCCGGACCTCAAGGAGCAGCCACGCCAGCAAAGGGCCCCGGGGGTCCTCACACCACCACGCCTGACTCAAAACCCGAGCCGCATCCCGACAGACACTCCCATGAAGGGGAGCCCCACAGAGGGGCAGAGGGCAGGCCCTGGGAGCAGGGCTCGAAGCCGGCCAGCCTGGCGAGACCCCCGCCCCGCCCTGCGCAAGCCCCATGATGTGGGCACCTCACGCAACCCCCGGCATCATGAGGACACGACACTGCCCACCCTCTGCAAATTGCTCACTCCCGAGCTCTCAGTGAGCCTCCTACTAAGCCCCCATCTCTGTCGGAAGACGGTCACCCTGGGCTGCTCGTCCGCCCACACGTCCTGGGGGTCTGGACTGCCAGCCAGGACCCCCCGCCCAGACTGCGGCCTGGTGCCGTGTGGGCACCAGGCACGCGGCAGGATGAGGTGACGTCGCGGGACCGAGGGCAACAGCCTGCTTCCTGCTGCCGCACCTGCAGGCTCCCCAGGCCTTGCTACGGCCCAAGGGCCGGAAGTGATAGTGCTTTCAGCGCACGGTGAGATAGGCAACATCAAGCCCAGACCTGAGAGGGACACTCGCTTCCCCCTCAACCGCCTCCCCTCTCAACCTCCGTATCATGGGAGGAATGAGCCACCCGCTGCCGAGCACAGGGCGGGACCCGACTCCTCTGTCCCCACCGAACCCTCGGGCCCTGCCTGCCGTCCACCGCATGGATGGCGCCCCTGCCGTCTGAGCTCATCCTCCCACCCCAAGCACGGTCCTCGCACTCCATCCGCCTGCTGGACAGAGAGGTGGCGGCTGCAACCACCCCACGCACCCATGGACTCACCTTTCAGATGGCTCCAGGGCTGGGCACGACCCCGCCCCAGCCCCACAGTCAGGCTGCTCGCCCCGCCACATGAAGCATGACTAGTCCAGCTCCCGGCTCTGCACGCCCATCCGTCTCCAGGGTCTCCACATCAGGCAGGAGCCCCATCTCTCAAAAGTCTCGCCCATCAGAGGCTGAGCTCACGAAACCCAACATGGCCGGCCGGGGAGCCGGGCAGGGGGCCAGGCGGGTGGCGGGACTCGGGTGGGAGGAACCACCACGGCAGGCAGCGAGATGGGGTAGAACCAGCTGAGGCCAGTAGCACGGAGTGCCTGGCTCGACCGTCCAAACCTGTGCGCCCACATTTCTAGGTGAAATCTAACTTCAAGGAATCATTCATTCAAGCATTAAAAAAAGAGAAAGCCACACACGCCAAAACCCGCTGGCACCTGGGGCGTGCTGACCCCACCGCCAGGTCTGCACACTCCAGCCCGAGTGGTTCAAAGAGCCTGACTGCTTCTGGGCCTGCCTGTAATCCCTTCAACATGCCTCTAGAACTGCAGAAGCGTTCCCAGTGGCTGGCGAGAATGTGCACCCTAACAGCAGACTGGACACGAGGCCAGTGCTGGTCAACCCCTTGTGGGGCTCAGATGGGCGGATGTGGGGGGGTCGCCCTGTCGACCCAAGGCCTTGCTCTGTGAACATCATGGGCAAGGAGCCGGCAGGACCGAGGCAAGGCCCGGCTAGACTATTCCCGGAAATGTCAGAGGCCAGCCTGGACAGACAGACGCAGAAGGGAGCAGCTTCCTGGGCTCGGCAGCGACAGGCACTTCTAGGAGCCCCGGCACAAGGCACCCTCGGCACCACCCTGTTCAGAATCCAGCTGCCTCACTCTGCAGACCAGCAGGTGAGGGGGGCAGGCCACGGCACAGGCAGGGCAGGGGGATAGGAAGGCCGCAGGCCCCCATGTGGACCCCCACTGCCCACAAACAGGTGCACGTGCAGGCAAGCTGACGTGTGCCCGGGACACGGAGTCCCCACCCTTGGAAACCGGCCCAAACGCTCTTCAGGAGTCTGAACACGTCCGTCACGGCAACACTGGTTTTCTTCAGGGAGGCAAGAGGGTCCAAGGTCTTACTGGGACCCAGAAATGGAGGAGCCCTGTGAGGGCGATGACCAGGTCCAACTCCCCTCTGGAGACCCAGGCGCAGCCCCAGAGCGTCTCCCCCAACCCAGAGCACCGGCAGACCCGTGAGTCCTATCCCCCGGGGGGACCCATCTCGGTGGGTGGATAATGGCACCGGTCGGGTGCAGGGCCTCGCACTTCGGGCAGAGACCGGTCTGGGAGACAGCAGGCAGTGTGCCAACAGGCGGAGAGCCAGTGGGAGGTGAGGGGAGGGGGACCCCGGGGGCCGAGAGCAGACCCAGCAGAGCTCAAGGACAGGAACCATGCGCCCTGCAACTGGGACTGTCGCGAGCGTGCTCACACTCGGACCCTCAGGGGCGGGGGTGGGCACTCCTCAGCCTGCACTGCTTGGAAACCACTTATATCTTCATCTCTAGACAGTAAACCCCGTCTCTCCAAGCCTCCGCAAACACGCCTGCCGTTCGAGGGCAAACGGCAGCCCGCACTGGGGAGTGCTCTTCCAGGAGGCAGACCTCGGGGAGGCGGGTGACAGTGGGGATGAACCTCCGCCAAGATCTTCCTGCCCCCACGCTTCCGGTCCAGCCCGAGCATCCCCCGCCCTCCCCTGCAGCCTGCGTCGAGGCACGCAGACTCAGTGGATACGGGAATCAAACAAGGCCCCAGCTTCCAAGACCCTGAACCAAGACGGAGGCTTGCAGTGGCCGGGGTGCGGCCCTAGGCCCCCAGGCTCTGCGGCAGCGCCCCCGCCCTTCCACTTGCCTTCTCCCCGATCTGCTGGTCCTTGGAGAGGCTGGTGATCATCTTCACGTCCTCGTCGGTCAGCTCGCCCACGGCCACCTTGTTGTCCTTCTTGGCCACGTGGTTGGCAAGGATGACAGTGGCAAAGACCGGGAAGCCGTTGGCAGTGTTGAGAGCCCCATCGTAGTTGTTGTGATAGATGCCGGTCAGCTCCTGGGGGAGGCCGAGAGGTCAGGGGGGCCAACCCGGGCCAAGAGGTCAGGGGGGCCAACCTGGGCTGGCCTCACCTTGCCCCTTCCCCAGGCCCCCTGGTCCGAGAGCCGGACTCAGCAGAGTGTGGCCCCTGGCCGCTGCACCCCAAGAGAAGCTCGGCCCAGCAGCAGAGAGCTGGCCGCTGCCCAGCCACAGCGCCCACGGCCCTGGGCACTCACAATCTCGTCGCCCGGCTTGCAGCTGTCCACCAGGTCCGCAAGGAGGATGGCGTCCTTGGAGCGGGGCAGCCGGCCCGCTGCCACTTTGCCGGGACTCTCCTGAATTCGGATGCGCTGGTAGTTCTGGTAGATGGTCTGCACGGGACAGACACGGTCTCAGGGGCCGTCCTGCCCGGGGGCAGAGGCCGGGGTCACCTGACTGGACCGCAGCCCCGGTGGGGAGTGCAGCTTGTTACTCTCCTTGGTGACGAGGACACAGGACCAGAGAGGGCAGGGAGCCACGGGCACCGGCGCCACACCCCACCTCTGCAGACACAGAGCCCGCTCCAGGCCCTGCAGCTCATCCCACCTGTGCGGCCACGGGAGCTGGGCTGCTCTGTGGCCTGAGCTGAGTGACGCCGGCAGACGAGGTTCCCTGTGCTGCCCCGTGGGGTGGGGCGTGAACACCGAAGGTGCGGCCACACAGGGGAAGTCAGGTCACGGGAAAAGTATCGAGCCAGCGCCCAGGAGCGAGCTACACCGGGTACACTCTCAATCACAGGGCAGCACAGTGCGTGTATTCTAACAGCCTCGTCTCCCTTCCAGCCAGAAGAGCTACATAACAGTGGCTAAATGCACACAGTCTGGGTCAAAACGCCCGAGTTCCAACCCTCTGGGCCACCTCCTAGCGGGACAGCCTGCTGTTACTTCATCGGCCAGATAGAACCCATGACAGCACCTGCCCCCACGCGGCGCTGAAGACCCACTAACGCAGGCCCGCCCTGGGCGCCGAGCTCAACCTCTGGCAACTCCAGCGTGAGGACCGCTCCCCACCAGTTCCTGTCCCCGCATGCAGAGCCTACGCCTCTGCTCCTGGGCAGGAGGCATCCAGAGCAACGTGTGTGGCAGGGTAACCACAAAGGGAGGGGACCAGTGACACGGGGGCAGGGCTAGGGGGCTCTGGGCAAAGGCAGGGGCTCACCTGGAGCCCCGCCCTGCAGCCACCCTCCCCAAGTCAAGGTGCACTCAGCTCTGAACAGGTCAGACTCTGGCAGTGGGCTGCAAGGCAGGTCCAACTGGGGCACTTCTCAGATTCGTGGAGCAGTGAGGGGTCAGCCTGACACTCACAGCAGCAGATGGTGGAGAGACGTGCGCCCCACACAGGGGTCGTGATGGCCCCCCAACACGGACAAAGCCGAGCATCATGCGTCCAGGCGCTTAAGGCCCAGCGCCTTTGAGTAGGGCCTCCCGCAGACGGCACAGCAGAGTCTCCCTGCAGGGCAATCGTGACCCAGCGCGAGGCCAGACAGACAGGTCCCACTTGCTGTGGGCAGGGAGTCTGGGGGAGTGGGGGCAGTTCTCCAGATCCTCCCATCTGCGAGAGCAGTAAACGCTGATGTTTCAGATGGAAGCATCTGGACCACCTCGAGGGCTGGCTGGCACTCACCTCCTCCATGTTGACCTCAAAGGGGCCGGCTGACTGGCACTCGGGGCAGGAGCCCGGCTTCACCTCCTGATTCTGGGACTGGCAGAAGGGCCCTAGCACGAAGCCGCACTTGTTGCAGTTGTACTTGACCATGCTGAGCTGGGGCAGGACGCCCGTGCAGCTGGTCACCACGCCGCTGGTGCGGATCAGCTGGT
>SJYG01000305.1:556378-569424 GCA_006410535.1 Litocranius walleri | reverse complement strand
GCCCGAGGCCCCGCCCAGCCCGCCCGAGGCCCCGCCCAGCCCGCGCTCGACGCTGCCGGGACCCGCTGAGACGCTGCAACCCGCGGAGGCAGTGAGGACCAACCTCCCGTGCCAGCTGCGCGACTTGGTCACTCTGGGGCCATTTGACAGACGAGGCAACGGAGGCTCAGGGCTCTGTCTTACTGTATTATGTCAACTGCTCCGAAAGTTCAGGCTGAACGCTTCAAGCGCCGCAGAGGCAAGAGTGCTAGGAGAGACGAGGTTGGGGTGCCCTCTGGAGGCAGACGAGATGCAAGGGGGAGTTCCAGGTGGCAAAAGCCTCCCGCGCAGAGACGTGGAGAGCGGGGCGCCCTGGCATCTGCAGGCACTTCCCTAGCTCCAGGTAGACCGCTCCTGATGGCCTGGAAGGGACAAGACGACGACATTGGAGACTCCAGCTCACGAAAGGCAACCAAGTCTTTCTAGAGAACTGGAGCTCCCTGCGGACAGTCGACAGTACCCTGGGTTTTAGGAGAATCCTTCAGGCTGCCAGGGATGCAGGAAGATGGAGGCAAGTTAAAAAAGTTACAGTCAGTTCCGAATCTGCGGACTCAACCAACTGAGCGGTTAGGGAAAAAAAAAGAGAGACAGTTCCAAAAATCAGCTTGGTTTTGATGCATGCCTCTTAACTGTTTATATGGTTTTTACACTGTATTTATACCTATTTGCATAGAACTTACATTGTATTAGATATTGCTCAGTTCAGTTCATTCGCTCAGTCATGTCAAATAGATGGAGAAACAATGGAAACAGTGACAGACTTTATTTTGGGGGGCTCCAAAATCACTGCAGATGGTGACTGCAGCCATGAAATTAAAAGACGCTTGCTCCTTGGAAGAAAAGCTATGACGAACCTAGACAGCATATTAAAAAGACATTACTTTGCTGACAAAGGTTTGTCTAGTCAAAGCTATGGTTTTTCCAATAATCATGTACGGATGTGAGAATTGGACCACAAAGAAAGCTGAGTGCTGTAGAATTGATGCTTTTGCACTGTGTTGTTGGAGAAGACTCTTGAGAGTCCCTTGGACTGCAAGGAGATCCAACCAGTCCGTCCTAAAGGAAATCAATCCTGAATATTCATTGGAAGGACTGATGCTGAAGCTGAAGCCCCAACACTTTGGCCACCTGATGCAAAGAGCAAACTCATTAGAAAAGACCCTGATGCTGGGAAAGACAGAAGGCAGGAGGAGAAGGGGACGACAGAGGATGAGACGATTGGACAGTGTCACTGACTCAGTGGACATGAGTTTGAGCAAACTCCAGGAGATGATGAAGGATGGGGAAGGCTGGCCTGCTGCAGTCCATGGGGTTGCAAAGAGTCGGACACGACTGAGGAACTGAACAACAGCAGCAAGGTATTGTGAATAATCTTGAAACTACAGTGAACAGAAGGGTGTACACTGGTTATACGCAGGTGAGATGAGCAGAGACCACGCCATTTTATTTGGGTAACTGAGCACCCTTGAAGTTTGTCGTCTGCAGGTAGCCTGAAACCAACCCCGGAGGACACAGAGGGATGAACATTCTGCCATTCTTTCTCCAGGCAGAGGCAGCCTGGATGGGGGCAGGGGAGCAGGGCGGGGCTGCAGCCCTGCTCTCTTGTGTGGTGAGCAAGCATCTCAGGAGGGGACCCTGGCAGGGGCAGGAGTGATCCCTAGAAGTGCAGATATCCAAGAGGCCTTCAGGAGGTAGAGTCTATTGGTCTTGCGGATCCATTCAGTTCAGTCCAGTTCAGTTGCTCAGTCGCGTCTGACTCTTCACGATCCCATGGACCATAGCTCGCCAGGCCTCCCTGTCCATCACCAACTCCTGGAGTTTACTCAGACTCATGTCCATGGAGTCAGTGGAGGATAGCAAAAGGGAGGACCCAGGATGGAGCTGGAACATCCCCTGGAGGAGGGCATGGCTGCCCACTCCAGCATTCTTGCCTGGGAAGTTTCATGAACAGCGGAGCCTGGCGGGCCATGACTGAGCGGCTGACACTTTCACTTTCCCCATGGCAGCGGGAGTCTGGCTCAGGAGTCGAGGTGGGGGCAGCACTCCTCTGAGCTGGGGAACTCAGAGGAAGCCAGGTAAGGAATCCAGCAGCTCACAGCAGTCAGCATATCAACTCAGTGTGTGAGGGTCTGGGACTGGGCCAGTCTTGGCTGGGAGCTTCTGCTGCCCGGGCCCTCTGCTGAGCAGAAACAACCGTGTCTATTATTTTGGGGTCCCCGTTGTGCTCAGGGAGCCCAGTTCTGCAGGAGCTGCCCCCTGTGGGCCATGCCTCAAGAGGCTCACCCCCCGCAAGCCTGATGTAGGGCAAGCGAGACACCTGGGGGTCAGATCTGTGTTTATTAAGCCCCATTCATGGAGGCTCGCCGCTGCCCTGCTCTGTCCTCTGTGCAGGGGGCACAGCACTGAGCCGGCGTGCCTCTGCCCTGAAGGGAGGGGGCGAGGAAAGCACCCTCATTACTCCACAAATGAGATCCCACAGAAACCTCCAGGGGGCTCACAGCTCAGAGCACAAAACCCACCCCCGACCTCCACCCCGCAACTGTCCCATCTTAGACAACAAGGGTGGAGGGCAGGTCAGTGTACTCCACCTCCCTTCCTTCCTGGCACGGGGGTCAGACCTTTCTTGCCCTTGGAGGTCAGAAGTGCCCGGGGCTTGTGTTGCCAGTTACGGGTGAGCAGGGGTGATGCAGGTAACCCCCGGCAGAAGCTCTCGGAGCTGCCCACTCAGAGGCGCAGCACCTCCTGCAGCGCTGAGTCGAGGGGCTGCCCACTCAGGGACACGGCACCCCCGGCAGAAGCTCTCGGAGCTGCCCACTCAGGGGCGCGGTACCTCCTGAAGCACTGCGTTGAGGGGCTGCTGCAGGAACGGCACTTTGACCAGCGTCCAGGCTGGGTAGGGCAGATAAACTGAGGCCCAGATGGCCCCAGATGGTAACAAGCTGCCGGCCTCCTCATCTTCCCCTGGTTTCAAACAGGAGCGAGGCAGAGACCAGGGCCTGATCTCATTACAGCCCAGCTGTGGAAAAAGTGTGGCGTCACGGGTGTGTATCTTGGCGTTACTGTGATGAGTGGGTGCTTACGACGCGCACCAGGCCCTGAGTCAGGCTCCGGACACTCGGGGAATGTGATAAGCACGGCCCTATCATCACAACACGGACATTCTACTTAAGGGAGGCTGATGCTGAACCAGGAAGTGACTAGATGAGCACGATCCTGCTGGAGAGACCGTGCTGGAGTAAGCAGATAAGGGCTTCTCAGCGGGTTCAGTGGTAAAGATTCCACCTGCCAGTGCATAAGTCGTGGGTTTGATGCCTGGTCAGGAAGATCTCCTGGAGAAGAAAACGGCAACCCGCTCCAATATTCCTGTTGGGAAAATTCCATGGACAGAGCACCCAGGCAGACTGCAGTCCACAGGGTCACAAAGAGTCAGACACAACTGAGCTACTGAGCGTACACACACGCAGGCACGCAGATCGGGCAGGGGCCCCAGAAAAAGAGAGCTGGGTGTGGCTTTCTTGACATACTGCTGCTGCTGAGTCACTTCAGTAGTGTCCGACTCTGTGCAACTCCATAGACGGCAGCCCACCAGGCTCCCCCGTCCCTGGGATTCTCCAGGCAAGAACACTGGAGTGGGTTGCCGTTTCCTTCTCCAATGCATGAAAGTGAAAAGTGAAAGGGAAGTCGCTCAGTCGTGTCTGACCCTCAGCGACCCCGTGGACTGCAGTCTTCCAGGCTCCTCTGTCCAGGGGTCTTCCAGGCAAGAGTACTGGAGTGGGGTGCCATTGCCTTCTCCATTCTTGACATAAGAGAAGCCGTTTTTGGTCTAAGTCCTTTGAGGGTGTAAGACTGGCCACCGTCCTTGCCCTGGACCAGGTCTCAGTAACTGATGATGTTAACAGAACATGAGAATGCAGAGACAGATTGTTATCAGGCAAGAGAAGTGACAGTGCCAGACAAGACATCACTTGGAATAGACAAGCCTGATGACTTGATCGCCAGGCCAACTGGAACCTAAGGGATGGTCTCTGACCCATATGACCTCGATTAACTAAAGCTTGGATAGCCCAAGACCCTTCATGAATATGCATCTACCATTGCCTTAAAATAGGGCTTCCCTGATAGCTCACTTGGTAAAGAATCCTCCTGCAATGCAGGAGACCATGGTTCAGTTCCTGGGTCAGGAAGATCCGCTGGAGAAGGGATAGGCTGGAATGGGTGAATTTAACTCAGATGACCATTATATCTACTACTGTTGGCAAGAATCCCTTAGAAGAAATGGAGTAGCCCTGATACTCAACAAGAGAGTCCGAAATGCAGTACTTGGGTGCAGTCTCATAAATGACAGAATAATCTGTTTGTTCCCAAGGGAAAACATTCAATATCATGGTGATTCAAGCCTATGTCCCAACCAGTAGTGCTGAAGAAGCTGAAGTTGAACAGTTCTATGAAGACCTACAAGACTTTCTAGAATTAATACCCAAAAAAGATGACCTTTTCACCATAGGGGACTGGAATGCAAAAGTAGGAAGTCAAGAGATACCTGGAGTAACAGGCAAATTTGGCCTTGGAGTCCAAAATGAAGCAGGGAAAAGGCTAATAGAGTTTTGCCAAGAGAACACACTGGTCATAGCAAACACCCTCTTCCACAACACAAGAGAAGACTCTACACATGGACATCACCAGATGGTCAACACTGAAATCAGATTGATTATATTCTTTGCAGCCAAAGATGGAGAAGCTCTATACAGTCAACAAAAACAAGACCGGGAGCTGACTGTGGCTCACGTCATGAACTCCTTATTGCCAAATTCAGACTTAAATTGAAGAAAGTAGGGAAAACCACTAGGCCATTCAGGTATGACCTAAATCAAATCCCTTATGATTATACAGTGGAAGTGACAAATAGATTCAAGGGATTAGATCTGATAGACAGAGTGCCTGAGGAACTATGGATGGAGGTTCATGACACTGTACAGGAGGCAGTGATCAAGACCATCCCCAAGAAAAAGAAATGCAAAAGGCAAAATGGTTGAGGAGGCCCTATAAACAGTTATGAAAAGAAGGGAAGCGAAAGGCAAAGGAGAAAAGGAAAGGTACACCTATTTGAATGCAGAGTTCTATATTCTTTGGACTATCCGAGGAGAGATAAGAAAGTCTTCTTCAGTGATCATTTAAAGAAATAGAGGAAAACAATTGAATGGGGAAGACTAGAGATCTCAAGAAAATTAGAGATACCAAGGGAACATTTCATACAAAAATGGGCTCAATAAAGGACAGAAATGGTAGGGACCTAACAGAAGCAGAAGATATTAAGAGGTGGCAAGAATACACAGAAGAACTGTACAAAAAAGATCTTCACGACCCAGATAACTATAATGGTGTGATCACTTACCTAGAGCCACACATCCTGGAATTCGAAGTCAAGTGGGCCTTAGGAAGCATCACTATCAACAAAGTTAGTGGAGGTGATGGAATTCCAGTTGAGCTTTTTCAAATCCTAAAAGATAATGCTGTAAAAGTGCTGCCAGAAAATCTGGATAACTCAGCAGTGGCCACAGAACTGGAAAAGGTTAGTTCTCATTCCAGTCCCAAAGAAGGGCAATGCCAACGAATGCTCAAGTTCAGTTCAGTTCAGTCACTCAGTCGTGTCCAACTCTTTACAACCCCATGAATCACACCACGCCAGGGCTCCCTGTCCATCACCAACTCCCGGAGTTCACTCAGACTCACGTCCATCGAGTCCGTGATGCCATCCAGCCATCTCATCCTCTGTCGTCCCCTTCTCCTCCTGCCCCCAATCCCTCCCAGCATCAGAGTCTTTTCCAATGAGTCAACTCTTCGCATGAGGTGGCCAAAGTACTGGAGTTTCAGCTTTAGCATCATTCCTTCCAAAGAAATCCCAGGGCTGATCTCCTTCAGAATGGACTGGTTGGATCTCCTTGCAGTCCAAGGGACTCTCAAGAGTCTTCTCCAACACCACAGTTCAAACGCATCAATTCTTCAGCGCTCAGCCTTCTTCACAGTCCAACTCTCACATCCATACACGACCACTGGAAAAACCATAGCCTTGACTAGACGGACCTTTGTTGGCAAAGTAATGTCTCTGCTTTTGAATATGCTATCTAGGTTGGTCATAACTTTTCTTCCAAGGAGTAAGCGTCTTTTAATTTCATGGCTGCAGTCACCATCTGAGTGATTTTGGAGCCCCCCAAAATAAAGTCTGACACTGTTTCCCCATCTGTTTCCCATGAAGTCAACTTAACACCCCCAGAAAAAAGAATCCAGTTTTGGTAGCAACTGAGGACGAAATGAAAGGGCTTTGTGTCCGGAGACTGGACAGCTACTTTGGCTAGGTGCCAAGTGGAAGTGTGTGTTAAGTGACAGACCCACGGGTAAGGAAGCTTGCTGCAGTCAGGAAGAGAAACGGGGAACCCAGAGAGGAGCGGGTGGGAGGGATGAGGATGAGGAGACCGGAGGGGCCAGGCCAGGCGGAGCCTCGCGGTGGCCGGCAGAGGAGTAAACCCGCACAGACGCAGGAGGGGAAGAACAGGCTATCTGGGCGGGCTTCCCGGAGGTCAGCGGGGAGGGAAGCAGGCCAAGCCCCAGGCCCGGGTCCTGTCACTTCCTGGTCCTGTGACTCGGGGCAGCGCTCCACGCCGCCGCCCCGGGGTCTGCTCTGCGGAAAGGGGCGGACGACGGCCGGCCTGCAGGGCGGCCTGGAGGCGGAGCTGCGTGGGCAGGGGCGAAGGGGCCGCGCCGGGCCGGGTGGGGGCTGGTCCCTGGGGCCTGGAGGTCACCGGGCCGGAGGCGGCGGAGCGCCTCCCCGGACGCTGGTGGCGGCGGCGCTGCGGGAGGCGGGCGGGGACCGGTAGGTCGCAAAGGACTGCGGACGCGGCCCTCGGCGGCTGAGAGGACCGCGCGCGGGCTCTTTAAGAGGCCGGCGGCCGCCCCGCCTCCCGGGAACCCGATTGGCTCCGTCCTCGGCACTCGCCCCGCCCCCGTTCTGGCGTAGCTCCGTTCCTATTGGTTGTGCCGGCTGGGGGCGGGTCCCCGCGCCGCCGCGGGCAGGGACAGCGGCTGTTTTTGCAGTCTTGGCGGAACGCAGAGGACGCGCCTCCCTTCCGGGTCGCCGCCGCCGGGAGGGCCGCGCGGGGTCAGGCGGATCGCGTGTCCTGATCGCGTCTCCCGCCCGGTCTCCTGAAGCCGGCCTCCCGCGCCACGCTCCCCGCGCCACTTTCCCGGCCCGAGCGCCGGAGGCCCAGGCCCGCGGCCTTTGGCGGGTCCGCGCCCGGCGGCGGATGGGCGGCCGGGGCCCCAGGTAAGGGGAAGCCCCTGTTCTGCCCCAGCTGCGCGAGCCGATCCCGAACGTCCCTGTCCCGCCTCCTGCCGCCGGGAGCGGATCTCCTGCCCAGAAGCAGGCCCAGGGTCCCCGGGGAGGCCGAGCTCCTGGACCCTGCACCCCAGGCTGTGCGCCGAGACGTGTCTGCGAATGGTCTCCTCCGGCTCCCGCGTCCGAGAGGGTGGGGGTGGGGGTGTCTCCTGGCCGGGGCAGCGGGAAGTGACCTGTCCTCGCTGTGTGCTGGGGACGGGGCCGTGGGTACTCCCGAACGGTCCTCCCACTGTCCAGAAGGGCTGGGCCGCCCTCTCTCTGCTGCTGGACGTTCATCTGTCCAGCTCACCACATTGGCCGCCCCCGCCCCCGAGAACTGGGTCATGACCCGCCCGGGCTGGACGTCCCACAGACACATAGACACACAGCTGAGGGCCATTTCAGATGGAAGGGGTGGTCAAGGAGGGCTCCTCAGAGCAGCTGGCCCAAAAGGTGCGATCCGGTTGGGAGCTGGGAAAGCACACAGCCTGCCAAGTCGAAGGGAATCTGCAGAGGTCAGGCCAGAAGGCACAGGGCTGTCTTCCCTCCTGGGGGCTCCTGGTAGGGTCCACCCCTTTCCCCAAGGCTGGAGGATAATGGTTGTGAAAATTCGGTTCGGGATTGAAATCTCCGTGAGCAGCTGGGGCTGGCTGCCCCGAGTGGTGTTTCCACAGCAGGCCGTCTGCTCAGGGTTTTCTGTTTCTGCAGGGCTCCCGTCCAGGACCTCTGCACAGACCGGGGAGACCCAGAAACTCAGAGAGGCTGAGGCTCAGAGAAGTAGGGCCCTTCTGGCCCAGGTCCAGCACACAGGGCCCACACCACTGGCATGATGCCTACAGGCTGGCCGCAGACAGAGGGAGGGCAAGAGGGAGGGAGGGGGTCTCTGGAATGGCAGCAAGATGAGGAGCGTCCTCCCCAGGTGGAAGAGACAGTTTGTCCCAGCGTCCCTGGTCCTGAGCGGCTCGGGGCTGCCCAGGGCACTCAGCGTCCCAGGAAGTCCCCCTCTCTCCGTGCCCTCCGCCAGCCTGTCCTCCTGGCCCCTCTCTCCTGCAGACCCCTTGCTCTGGCACGGCCTGGAGCTCACCTGTGGTGGGGGAGGGGAATGGGAGCCCCTCTGATGGTCCCCCTCAGCCTCCTTCTGTCTGTAATGGAACAGTGGCCGGCTGCCCACCCCTGGAGGCCGAGGTGGTGGCCCTACGGGTCAGCGCGCAGAAAGTACAGGCCCAGAGCGCCCACCGGAAGGGAGGGGTGCGCTTGTCCTGTTGCGTGTGTCCCAGCTTCAGTTATTTTGTGAGCTCTGACGCACTGTGGCAACCTGCTGTGAGTCGTGTGATGCCCACCCCTGCCCGCCCCAAGTTCACTTGTTACCAGCACTCCACCCTGGATCAGGCCCGGGGGGCCCTGTGTCTGCAGGGGAGACACCGAGCCCTGGGACAACCCCCTGGGAGGGGCCCCGGGCCCTGGAGGCGGGCTGGGCTGCGGGGGTCTCCTCTTCCGCAGCTCTTACTGGGCGAGCGGGGGCCGGGGTGGGGGAGATAGGCACGGCAGACACCCGCCTTCCCCAGCCCAGACTCCGAGGGAGTGGGGCTTGGACCCACACCCCCAGCTCCTGCGCTGGGGAGAAAGCGGCAGTCACCTTGTGTGTGTGGCCCTGTGCAGACCCCCTTCTCTGCTCTTGCCTGATCTTCCAGCAGCCTTGCTAGTGGGGATGCTACGGTCCCGTGACACTGAGAGAGGGAAAAGACTGGCCCAAGGTCACAAAGGCAGCACCTGGCAGAGCCAGCAGGTCAAGCTTGGGATTTGTTAAGATTTCAGAATGCAAGGCCCTGCCCAGCGGTGGGGCCGGGAGCCTAGCTAGCTCCAGGCGGGGCTGGGTCCCGGGGCTGCTGCCCGGTGCTGTCTGCGTCTCCTCTGTGTCCCTCTGTCAGCTCTCGTTCCACGTGGATTCCAGTGTGAATGCTCCCTGGGGTTGCCGAGGGGGTGTTGTAAGTCGTACCTACACCCTGTGCATGGAGACGGGGGTCCTGAGGTTTCCCCCAGGGAAAGGGGGTGCCGGCCATGCAAAGCCTGGAGAAGTCCTCCAGCCGCACTCCCACTCTGTCTGGCTGCCGTCCACCCACGGGCTCCTCTTGGCTGTGCGGGGGTCCCTGCAGGACACGAGGCAGCCCTGAAGCCACCCAGCTGAGGGGCCCGCACTGACCACTCCAGCCCCGCTGGAAATCACTGGCTCACGGTCAGCGGCTTCAGCTTCTGGTGCTGGTGAGGGGCCTTGTCGTGAGCACAGGGCATCAAGGAGGTCCTGCAATGATGGACACTTGCTGAGCGATGGTGGGGACAGCATCCTCACCTTAGCAATCCCAGGGACACCCCCCTCACCTTAGCATCGCGAAGACACCATCTGCAGTTGGCCAGGCCGCTGCAGGCGCCCCGAGGCTCAGGTCAGAGCCTGGAATGAGCTTCCCGTGCCCTCTGCCCTCACTGCTATGTGGGTCCATCTGTGGGTCCCAGGTCCCACCACTCCACCCGTCGCCCCCCGTCGGGCTGCTCTCCTCCCTGGCAGGCCGAGCCCTCCGTCTCCGTGCCCCCATCCCCTGCTTCGGTGCTGGCTCCACCATCTCCCTCCCCCTCCCGTTGGGCTTAGGGGGAGACTGGCTGACCGGCCAGCCCTGGCCCCTCTCTCTTCCGGCGGCAGCGTGCCCTGTGCCCTTTGAACGGGCCGAGGCTGCTTCTGCCCCCTGCCTCCGCTGCTCCCTTCCCGGGATGTGCTCTGCCCAGATCACCCCAGCCTAGCTACTTCCAGTCACTTAGATCTCAGTCCAAATATCATTCTGTCTGACAACCTCGCCTATGGCAGTGCTACTCTGCATTCTGGCTTATCTACTGAACAGAGGCTGAGATGACAAGGTAGACAGGCTCTGCCACCTGCTGCACAACAGTCTGTGAAGGCTGACCTGCTTGTCCAAGACCCAGACACCCTGTTGCCCTGTGTTCCATGACATCTGCCTTGTGGTCCAGAATGGCTGCTGCTGCTCCCACCACCACACCCACAATTCCAGGCAGTGGGAAAGGAGGAGGGCTGCCCTGAAAATTGGCACACCTTGCTGCTCACACCCAGCTGGACGCAACTCGGTCACGTGGCCACAGCCAGCATGAAGGGAAGCTGGGAAAGTGGCCCTGCTTCTGGGAAGCCACGTGCCGTGGCAGCCAGAATCCATGGCTCTGGTGCAGAGCAGCACGGATGCTGGGCGCCCCAGCAGTCTTTGCCGTGTTTCCTGTCGTTTTGTTTTGTTCCCCTCCTGTTTTCTTCTCAGCACGAACCTCTAGAAGTTTGGTTTGTAAGCACGGGTGCTTTAATACCTTTAATCCCCTTTAACACCTCCTGGCCTCCTCATCATGTTACCAAGGGGGACTGATCCTAGAGTCGCTGGTGGCCTGTGTGGGAGGGAAGGACAGGGGGTTCTGAGCCCCTGGTCCAGGCCCGCCCACCCCAGAGTCTCCCCAAGTGCAGGGCTGCCCCTGCACCCCCCACCCTGGCCTGCACAGTGGGCACTGGTCCCCCACAGGAAGCGTTCTGGGCTGCTCATGGCCGACCTGGGCACTCAGCACGTAAATGATTCACCTTCCTCGCTGAAAACCTGCTAAAGCCGTAACCCACCCAGAAAGGTGCCCCAATCACAGGCGCGTGCTCGGTGAACCGCGACAGCCAGCATACCCGCGCACCGACCCCGCCACGGGCACGCCGCCCTCCACCGGGCGCCCCTCCGTAGCCCCCACTCAGCGTGCTGCCTGCCAGGCCGGGACGGGCACTCGCTCCTGTTTGTGGGCAGCATTCTAGCTTTGGCACAGACACCCTGCTGAGCGGGCGTTCTGCTGATGGTGACACTGTCGCCGACTGCCGGGGGCGGGGGCGCCGGGGCAGGAGCGTGGCCTGTTCAGTCATCGTTTTCAGCGCTGGCATCTGTCGCGTCCTGCTGCCAGGCCCCACGCTCCCTGCAGACACCCCCTCCTGCCTGCTGGGTTGGGGACCCCAAGACCCTGGTGCTATTCACGTGCTGACTCTCCCCTCCCCCCTCCCAGGGCTGGTTGCTGGCAGGATGGACACCTGGGACATGGGGGCCAGCTCGCCCCCACCTCTGGCGCCCAACATCAGTGTGCCACACCACTGCCTGCTGCTGCTCTACGAGGACATTGGCACCTCACGGTGAGGGGCACGGCCCTGCCCATGAGAGGGGTTCCCTGTGGGCACGTGTGTGTGCGCGTGTGGGGGGCAGGTACAGCCCTGTGCATTTGTGTGTGTGTGTGTGTGTGTGTGTGTGAGGCAGGCGTGCTGGGGTGCAGACACAGCCCCACCGCTGAGCTGCCCGCTATGCGCATCTTCTAGGGTCCGGTACTGGGACCTCCTGCTGCTCATCCCCAATGTGCTGTTTTTCATCTTCCTGCTCTGGAAGCTTCCATTTGCTCGGGCCAAGATTCGAGTCACCTCCAGCCCCATCTTTATCACCTTTTATATCCTGGTGAGTTCATTCCAATTGGTGACAGAAAACCCAGTCCCACCTGGCTTAAGCAAACAGGGAGTTATTAGCTGTCTTTGCAAAGAGTGACTGGCTGCAGCTGTGGCTGCATCCAGGGGCTGCCCGGCGCTGTCGAGACCCTCTGTGCACGTCCGCTTGCCGCCGGCCTCACCTTCACGTGCGTTCTCCCCGCATGGCATCAAAAGCATCCGAGAGCAGCTGTGTGCTGAGCTCCCTGCGCTGACCCCCGCCAGCTGCAGCAGAAGGGCGTCTCTTGGCGGCTGTGCAGTGCAGAGCTGGCGCTACCTCTGAGTGGCCCACCTGGGACCCCCATTCATCCCTGACTCACAGGGAAAGAGACACCCTGGGTCTGGGAGGGAGGGGTCAGCTCAGCGAGACCGCATGGAGAGGAGGGCAGTGGCCCCAGGGAGCCCCTGGGGAAGTATGGCTTGAGGGAAAGGGGAGTGGGTGCCAGGTGGGGGATGCCCAGCGTGTTCTGACCTCTGGCTGTGCCGAGAGACCTTAGGCCAGCGGCACAGCCCCTCTGGACCTCAGTGCCCATCCACCAGATGCGCTACGGATCTTTTCAGCTCACAGCGCTGTGAGCACGCGCCCAGTGGGAGCACACAGAGCTCCCGCCCCTGGCCGCCTGGCACGCGGCAGGCATGTGGCCCCAAGCGGTGTCAGCCTCCCGAGGCTGGACATGGTTTTCCAGGCTCAGGGGTCAGATGGTACAGTCTTGTGCCCACAGAAGCGATTCTGGGAGAAGTCGTCCCCTGGGGCGACCTCCCCCCCACCCTGGGTCGTCTCTGCCTCCCCAGGTGTTCGTGGTGGCGCTAGTGGGCATTGCCCGGGCAGTGGTGTCCATGACGGTCAGCACATCAGACGCGGCGACGGTGGCTGACAAGGTGGGCCTGGGCCTGTCGGTGGGGGCGCTGGGCGCCGGGAGGGGGCGCCGGCCCCGGGGCTGACGCTCTGCCCCCCTGTGTCCAGATCCTGTGGGAGATCACGCGCTTCTTCCTGCTGGCCATCGAGCTGAGCGTGGTCATCCTGGGCCTGGCGTTTGGTGTGTGTGCCCCTGCGGCCTGCGCCCACCCCAGCCCCGCCCCTGGCACTGGCCCCGCCCC
>SJYG01000305.1:543401-554643 GCA_006410535.1 Litocranius walleri | reverse complement strand
GCCAGGGGTGGGGCGCAGGTCTCCTGCCGCAGTCCTGACTCGCCCCTGCCCCCAGCTGCGTGGACGCCACCACCTTCCTCTACTTCAGCTTCTTCGCGCCCCTCATCTACGTGGCCTTTCTGCGCGGCTTCTTCGGGTGAGCCGCCTGCGCGCGAGGGACGAGGGATGCAGGGTGGGAGTTGGAGTCAGAGGCTGCGGGCAGGGTCGCTTGCACAGCGCAACTCTTCCCTCCCCCACCCCGCCCCGCCCCGGGCCTCCCAGCCTCTAGCTCAGGCGCCCAGGCTTCCAGGAGCTGAGGAGGCCGGGGGTGCATGTGAGAGCATGCCCGCGCGTGCGCGCACCCGTGTGTGCCCAGTGGGCGGTGGCAAGCGGGGCGGGCGGGGGTCAGAGCGGTGGGCGCCCCTTGCTCCGCACACCTGCAGGTTAAGGCCCGCCGTTCCCCAGGCTGGACTCCGTCCACCCACTTGGTGTGAGAAGGCAGGCGCTCCCTGGCTCACTCGCCTGGAGCTGAGGGGCTCACACGTATCCCAGTGGACCCCAGAGGGCAAACAAGGAAGGGTGCCTCGAGGGGTGGGCGTTAGGGGCCCAGCCCCAGCAAAAGAGGGCCTTTTGGACTCACGGAGGCCCCCTGACTCTCTTCCCCACCAGCTCGGAGCCCAAGATTCTCTTCTCCTACAAATGCCAAGTGGATGAGACTGAGGAGCCAGACATGCACCTGCCCCAGCCCTACGCGGTGGCCCGGCGGGAGGGCCTGGAGGCGGCCGGGGCGGCCAGCACGCAGTTCGACTCGGCCGGGGTGGCCTACCTGGATGATGTGGCCTCCCTGCCCTGCCACACCGGTAGCATCAACAGCTTGGACAGTGAGCGCTGGAAGGCCATCAACGCCTGATGCAGCCGCCCCGGGGGCCGGACCGCAGGGGACGGGGAGTGCTGGAAGCCCATCAGCGCCTGACGCAGCCGCCCCGGGGGCCGGACCGCAGGGGACAGGGAGCACTGGAAGGCCATCAGCGCCTGATGCAGCCGCCCCGGGGGCCGGACCGCAGGGGACAGGGAGCGCTGGAAGCCCATCGACGCCTGATGCAGCCGCTCCGGGGGCCGGACCGCAGGGGACAGGGAGCGCTGGAAGGCCATCAACGCCTGATGCAGCCGCTCCGGGGGCCGGACCGCAGGGGACAGGGAGCGCTGGAAGCCCATCGACGCCTGATGCAGCCGCTCCGGGGGCCGGACCGCAGGGGACAGGGACTGCTGGAAGGCCATCAACCCCTGACACAGCTGCCCCAGGCGCCGGACCGCAGGGGACTGGCCGCCAGGGGCCAGGGGCAGAGGGTCCCAGCAGAGCAGACGAGGGGCCCTGCCCACCCTCCGTCCCCACCTCTGTTCAGCCAAGGCTGCTCCTGCTCCTAGCTGCCCCGGCCCCACTCGTGGGCATGGCCCTGACTGTGTGTCCCAGGGCCGGCCGGCTGCCGCCTCCCTGCAGCCTGGACCCCAGGACTGGACTGGCCTCCTCACCTCCCACCCCTGCCCCAGAGCCTGCGCCAATGAGTGGGCCGAAGTGTGTCTATTTTCCTGATCTGTTTTCTAATAAAAAGGAACAGGGTGGAAGGTGGCGGCCTGGAGGGTTGGTGGGGCTGGGTGCTGCCCGTGCCCCTGGCGGGACGGTCCTCACTCTGCCTGCCGGGCAGCCCTTGAGGACTGGGGGGCAGCATGGGTTTTGGGGGGAAGCAGGATCAGACTTCTACCTCTTGCCAGTCCCCGCACTGGCAGGACTTCGGGGCGCCCGGGAATGGTCACCATTGCCCTCCCATCAGGACCAGCTTTCGGCTTCCAAGGAGCAGCTGTGTGCTCGCAGCTGGGAGGACGCGGGATGTGACTTTCCTTCTCAGAGAATCCTTATCAGCACTAAGAAAGCCTTAGGAGTTTTCAAGGCTGGAAACTAAAATTCCGCTATTGGGCACCAAGAGGAAGGGGGAAGAAAAAGTAGGCTCAACAAGCTGGGAACATGGATGATGGGCAGAAGAGGATGGGGCGGCGGGGGCATCGCCTCTGATGGGAGGATGTCGGGTGCTGTGGGTGTGGTCTCCGCCCAGGGCTGCAGGGGCGAGGCCCCGCCCTCAGCAGCTGCTGGAGACGCAGTTTTAATAACAGCCCCTGGGTGGAGTTTTAATAACAACTTCGGGGATTAAGCATCAGGGAGACAACAAGAACCCCCGTGTCCCCTCCCTCCTGACCCTGCCTGGCCCCTGGGACCACGTGCCCACCGGCGTGAATTTCCCGTCTGTCACCAGAGCACACGCGTTTGCGTCCGCAGACCACGGGCTTTGCCTCAAGCCAGAAGTTCACACAGCTCTTCTCCCACCTGCTGCCCTCACCCAGCTCCCGCCCAAGGCCCCACCTCCTGGCTGGCTCTGCGCTGTGTAGGCGGACCATCATCTACTTATCCGCTCTGTTTTGCAGTGACTGGTGTCCGACGCCTGCCCTGCGTGTCTGATCCCCTGTGCACACGAGGGGCTCCGGGGCAGATCCAGGGGATGGAGGTCTGGGTTGTTCTTTCTCCCAGTGGTCGGAGCGATCGGGCCACAGACCCAGAGATCTCACATTGGGTCCTTCCTCGCCCTTGGGGCTTCTGAGACCCCTCAAGGGGTCCCTGAGGTCACAGCTATTCTCATAGTAGCAAACACAAGTGCACCGGGAAATTTTCCAGGCCTGGCGGGTGATGACGTCATAGCTCTGGTGACCGATGGCATCCGTGCATTATTAAACTTTTGAGTCTATAGTTTCAAATACATAAATGTTAGTAGACTTAACTCCCATCCAGGACGCTCGCTCCTCGCTCTGGGAATTCTCGGTCCATGTAAGGACAGTCACAGCGGGCCCCCGTGTCCACCGGGGGTCGCGGAGGGCCTGTCATAGTCTGACCTGCCTGATCCATCGCTTGAGGGGACACTGAGCCTCCGAGCAGGGCGCCCTTTCTGAGGCCGGAAGGGGCGGGAGGTCAGGGAGCCTGGCGCAGGTCAGACTCTGCCGCCGTGAGTGACCCGCCGCCTCTGGCCGCAGTTTCAGGTGCACAGAAGGGAACAGAGGACTTGCGTCCCCGTCCCTGGAGCACCGAGAGCCAGTGTGGGCACAGTGCCAGCCCCGCAGAGGCCATCCTGTGTGTTCCCCGCAGACGGACCTTCCTCCTGCTCGATACCCACTTGATCACCTCCATGCAAACACTCACGTCGGGAAAGCACGTGAATGGGACCACACCGTCGGAGCCACAGGCCCCGTGGACGTTCTGCCAACTGTCCCCATGGCGAACAGTCTACTTCAGGGCCAGACACGTGAGGGCTGGCTGCCCCTGGGAGGAAGTGCTTCTCCTCGCCCACTGTTCACGCGCTAGTTGCTTATATTCATTATTCAGAGGGAAGCAGGGACCCTGACCGATAAAGGGGGCGTGATCCTAATGACACAGCACGTGCTCGGGCACTCAGCCGTGTCCGACTCTGTGCCACCCTGTGGACTGCAGCCCACCGGGCCCCTCCATCCCTGGGGTTCTCCAGGCAAGATCCCCGGAGTGGGTGCGTGACACAGGACTTCTCCCCGGAAGGCTGGGCAGTGGGCCCACCTGTGAGATAGCCCGCTCCAGTGCCGGGACTCCAGCCGGTGGCCCCCGGAACTCCGAGCTTCCCAACGCTCACCTGCCAGCCATGTGGCTGGGAATGTCTATGCTTACCGGGTCATTTCTTTTTGCAGCCGTTTAGTCAGATTGGTTAGGAATTGTGTGGGGACGTTTATTCTGGCGAGAAGGTTGGATGGCAGCATCGACTCGGTGGACGTGAGCTTAAGCAAGCTCTGAGAGATGGTGACGGACAGGGAGGCCTGATGTACTGCAGTCCACAGGATCGTGAACAGTTGGACACGACTGAGCGACTGAATAACACTGGAGCCTGTGGCCTCCGATCCAGCCTGGCCGCTCGGCCTGTGGACTTCCCACTGGACACCAGAGGGCGCTGGGAAGCGGCCTCCCTGCTCTCCTCCCGGCACCGGCCCCACCCTCTGACAGACAGCATCCAGAACCCGAAGGCCTCACCTAGGAAGCGAGGTCCCGATCAGGTGCTACGTTTAGCCCTCTCAGGCTCAACACTGGTGTGAAAAAAGCTGTGTCTGTTGACCCAGGTTAAGATTCATGTACCTGCTTGAAAATGTCCTAGCTGGAATTTTCCTGAACATCCAATATGGAGAGCAGTCTTTAAACACTTGGCTTCCCTGGTGGCTCAGCTGGTAAAGAATCTGCCTGCGATGCAGGAGACCCTCGTTTGATCCCTGGGTTGGGAAAATCCCTTGGAGAAGGGAAAGGCTACCCACTCCAGTATCCTGGCCTGGAGAATTCCATGGACTGTACAGTCTATGGGGTCACAGAGAGTCGGACACGACCGAGCGACTTGAACTTTCTTTTATATACTCGGCGCCACGCTTTCTTCCGTGCCTCGTGGACGCTGCCCCTCACCCCCTCTGCCTGTCCAGGTGAGCCGTGGCAGGTGAAAGCCGGCAGGTCCAGGCTGGGACACTGCTGGCCGGGACCTCTGCTGGGAACAAGCCTGCTCGCCCTGAGGTCGGTTCCTCTGCTAGACGCTGGCCTTCCTGGCCCCCAGAGGAGAAGGGCGCTGGCCAAATGCACTCAGGTGTCTGCAGAAGAGACGCGTACGTAGCTCCTGCCCGTGCTAGACGCTGCCACGAGGCCCCACACATCCAGTGGCCCCATGACCCTCTCAGCACTGAGCTCGGCGGGTGCTGTCATTGTCCCTGTTTCACAGATGGGAAAACTGAGGCTCAGAGGTTTTGGTGACCCGGCCAAACTCCTGCTGTAGGAAAGTGGTGGAGCTCTGGTTCTGACCCAGCAGTGAGGCTCCGGGCCCACGCTTTCCAGTGTCAGAACCACGAGACAGCCAGATACTCCGGACAACCCCTTTCTGCCCCCCCACCCTCCGTGTGGGCCTGACATCCTGGCCCTGCAGTGACACAGGTTTCTCCCCAAGTTGCCAGGCCAGCTGGGCCGTGTTTCTGACTAGGGCAGGCCCAGCTGGGGCCGGATGAGGCCTGCAGACCCCCGAGCCCTGAGTCCAGGGGAGGGCCAGCCGCAGGCGTGGGGGAACCTGGAGGTTGTCTTCTCAGCTCCCAGCAGAGGCGGCGGCTCTGACTTGGGGTGGAGAGAAAGTTCGTGCAGCCCATGTGCACACCCACAGCAGGTGTGCAGGGGACCTGCTCCAGCCTCCGAGCGCAGGCCCGGAGACACACCAAGGCACACACACACACAACGCGGAGCACATCCCTGACTTGAAATCCCGCTGCTGGGAAGCTGCCCGGAGCACGGAGTGCAGGGTGAGCGCCAAGACTGCTTCAAGGAATGCCCCTCTTCGTGGCTCCTAATCATGGCCCTGGTGGCACTCGGGCTGAGATGGGGGTGAGGGTGGCGAGCTTGGCCCTCGAGGGAAACAAGGATGCAGCTTGAGAAGCCTTGCGTTGCCAGCCTCCATCTGGATAAAGCCAAGTCACAGCCAGCAAGGAGGCGGGTCCAGCGTAACCGGGCTGGTTTCTGAGTCCGGATGGCTGTGGGCTTGGGGACCCCACGGGAAGTAAGTGATGCTGCGTGGTGATGAACAACAACACGCTTTTGAAAATGATGATGAATTCTGCGCGCACACACACCCTCCCCCAGGCGACTTTGAGGTTTGAAGGAGATCAAAGTCGCGATGCTGCCTTAAAGGCAGGCGGTCAGGGCAGCCGTGGTGTCCAGGGGGACACAGAGCTGCGGTTAGGAGGGTGGGGCCCCGGGCAGCCCAGATGAGGAAGGTCCCTGTGGCACAGTGAGTGGGAACAAGATGGAACGGCGTCTCTAGACCCCCAGCACACACAGGCGCCTGCATCTGGGGAGCAGCGGGTGTGGGGACCAGGGTGGGGAAGGGAGACCCCTGTGCCCGCAGAACAGTCCACACCTTGAGTGTGAGCGCCATTCCTGCAAAAGGAAGAGGAAAAGGGGCTCCCCAGGTCTCAGGGCGGCACACGGCGGCGGGGATGTCCCAACACGTGGGCCGTGCCCACCGCGCCCACGTGCTCCTTCACCAGCCTGCCACCCTCCAGTCCTGGCCCTGGGCTGGGCGCCCAGCTCTCTGCCGCTGCGATCCCCTCTAGCTGAGCTTCAATTTTCTGCAAGGCTGGCCCGGCTGCTGCAGAGCTGCCTCTGATAGCACCCTGCCTCGAGGAGCAGAGCAATTAGGCAATTACACTGTTTTCAATGGAATTTAGAGCTTGGTGTTTCCCCGGGAGGGCAGGGAACAGAGGGCAAGGCTGGTGACAGACTCAGGAGATGACAGCCCCACGGCCCTGGGGGCCCGGAGCCGGCAGGCCCCACACCGCCATCCAGGCCGTCCAGGCACGGGGACCCATAAGGACCTGGTCCTCTGGAGCCGCGGGACACAGCTGATAAACACACAAGATGACCCCGGAGGAGACGACCACGGAGGAGACGACCCCGGAGGAGACGACCACGGAGGAGACGGCCGACGGCCCCGGGAGGAGTCGGCCCCAGGACAAGATGGCCCCGGGAGGAGTCGGGAAAGGGAACGACTGGGGTATGCGGCCACCCAAGGCAGTCAGCCTCGCCAAGGAGCTCACATTCCTCCCGTGAAGCTGGGAGGGAAGAGGTGGACACACAGCCTTCCTGACACCACAGAGGGCAAGTGAAAAGCCCTGAGGTTCACGCTGTCCCAGCCATGTTAGCGGTTGACACGGCCGAGGCGGGGAGTCTCAGGAGAGGCCGGCTGGGCTGCTGTGGCCCGCAGCTCAGGGCAATCCCGCGGAAGGCGCCTGGACTGAAAGGGGCTGCCGAGGGCGCCCAGGAACTTGCAGCCCCCCGTATCCTGGCCCCCGAGGGCTGGTGCGGCTTCCCTGACAGAGCCGGTGGTGGGGAGGGCACACCTGTGAGTGAGGGGTGCTTCTAAGAGAACCAGGTGGCCAGGACACCCTCCTTGCCAGGTGGTGAGCTTCTGGTCCCAGGAGGCATTCAAAGGCTGGGAAAGGGTGGCAGCCTTTCAAAGCTGATAGAGGGTCTGATAGAGGGTACTCCAGTGCTGCAGGTGGGACCATGTCTGCTGAGCAGCTGGTCTGGGGGCGTCCTCGGGGGGTCGCTCAGGTGGCAAACAACCAACAGCCCACCAATGCAGCAGCCTCAGGACTTGGGTTCCGTCCCTGCTCGGGCGGGTCCCCGGGGGTGGGCAAAGCAGCCCCCTCGGCTGCTCTCGCCCGGGGAGTCCCATGGACGGAGGAGCCTAGCAGGCTATGGTCCACAGGGTCGCAGAGTCAGACGTGACTTAGCACGCACACGCGTGCACACACACTCTGCCGGTATGGCTTGTTGCCCCCGTTTCCTCATAGCCACACACGGGTCTCAAAGCTCGACGTTGCTGGGAAGACACCTCCTCACCGGGCTTCAGAGCTGCCAGGGTTTGAAGCCCTGCCTTCCCTGTGCCTGACCGCCACTCCCCAGACAGGCACACGCCTGAGCGGTTTCTCAGGGCTCCTCCCCCAAGTACAAGCAGAGAGCAGCAGGCCCGCAGGATGGCCGCCCCTTCCCGCCGGGCGCCCTCCCCTTCCCACCCTGCTCCTCGATGCAGGGTGCTATCAGAGGCAGCTCTGCAGCGGCCGGGCCAGCCTTGCTGCCTTCCTGGCTCTGTGCTGGCCCCTGGGCGTCCGAAGCAGACACTCTGTACCAGTTCCCGGGCGGGCTGTGCTCACACGTCACAGACACAGACCTCGGCTCCCACAGGGTAACCTCGTCATTCCGCGGGCCCGGCTGTGTCCGCGGGTCCAGTGTTGGCGTGGGCTGCTGGGTCAGGGCCAGATCCTGCTGGACAGACGGTGTCCCGTCCGCGGGCGCCGCCGGATGCTCCCCCCAGCGCCAAGGCCAGGACCTGGTTCCCGTGCGTGCCCGCGCACATCTCTGGTCCTTCATCTTGGCTCCCCAGGTCACGTGAGATCGCGGGCGTCTGTCACACTGGCTCAAGGCCTTTGAGTTTCCTTTTTGAAAAACCGTCTTTTGCTGTTTTCTCCCCACTTTCGTTGGGCTGCCTCTTGATTTCTAGGAGCTCCTCATATACTGATGAAAGTGGGCCAGACCATGGCCTGCGCCTACCACGTCTGCTTCTGCATAAAGCATCTACCTCTGCTTTACTGACTGCGCCAAAGCCTCTGACTGTGTGGATCACAACAAACTGGAAAACTCTTCAAGAGGTGGGAATATTAGACCACCTGACCTGCCTCTTGAGAAATCTATATGCAGGTCAGGAAACGACAGTTAGAACAACAGACTGGTTCCAAATCAGGAAGGGAGTATGTCAAGGCTGTATATTGTCACCCTGCTTATTTAACTTATGTGCAGATACATCATGAGAAACACTGGGCTAGATGAAGCACAAGCTGGAATCAAGATTGCCGGGAGAAATATCAATAACCTCACATATGCAGATGACACCACCCTTATGGCAGAAAGTGAAGAACTAAAGAGCCTTTTGATGGAAGTGAAAGAGGAGAGTGAAAAAGTTGACTTAAAACTCAACATTCAAAAAACTAAGATCATAGCATCCGGTCCCATCGCTTCATGGCAAATAGATGGGGAAACAGTAAAAACAGTGGCTGACTATTTTGGGGGGGCTCCAAAATCACTGCAGATGGTGACTGTAGCCATGAAATTAAAAGATGCTGGCTCCTTGGAAGAAATGCTATGACCAACCTAAACAGCATATTAAAAAGCAGAGACTTTACTTACCAACAAAGGGCCATCTAGTCAAAGCTATGGTTTTTCCAGTGGTCATGTATGGATGTGAGAGCAGGACTCTAAAGAAAGCTGAGCGCTGAAGAATTGATGCTTTTGAACTGTGGTGTTGAGGAAGACCCTTGAGAGTCCTTTGGACTGCAAGGAGATCTAACTGGTCCATCCTAAAGGAGATCAGTCCTGAATGTTCATTGAAAGGACTGATGCTGAAGCTGAAATTCCAATACTTTGGCCACCTGATGCAAAGAGCTAACTCATCTGAAAAGCCCCTGATGCTGGGAAAGATTGAAGGCAGGAGGAGAAGGGGACGACAGAGGATGAGATGGCTGGATGGCATCACTAACTTGAGTTTGAGTAAACTGCGGGAGTTGCTGATGGACAGGGAGGCCTGGCGTGCTGCGTTCCATGGGGTCGCAAAGAGTCAGACACGACTGAGTGACTGAACTAAGCTGACTGATCGCCTGTAGGCCCAGTCAGGCCTGCTGACTTGCTATTTTTTTTTATCAACAAAAGCCCCTTGGGGCACACAGCCAGGCTCCCCGTCTGTGGCTGTTGCAGTTACCTCAGGAACGCTGACAGGCCTACTATGTGGACAGTGCGTCTGCTGACCCCCGGATTAGATGTTTGTGATGTGAATTGTGAACACTTCCCTCAGTTTGTCATTCATCTTTTGACTGCTTTTTTTCCCTTTTAAGTGCATTTAAAATTTTTAGTTACCCAGGCATGTTTTAATAGGGCTCAAAGGTGCCTGACTTTGGGGGGTCCTTGCTTCTCAAAATCCAGAATCTTCACACACCACACTCTGCAGCTCAAGGTCTGTGTGTTTTGCTCCAGAGCTAAGAGGAAATGAATTAAAAAAGGTAGATTTGGACGAACACTGTCTAGAAACTGCTGGAGAATTTAGCACTTGCACTCCACCTTCTGGGGGTTTAACACTGGTCTGAGAGATGAAGACTATAAGGCAGGTTACGGGGTGCTGTGACCCCAGCTTACAGACCAGTAAACTGAGGCTCAGGGGTCGTGCAGCCCGCAGGCCTGCGGGGACAGCGCCGCCACCCCCACTGGGGACCCTGGCTGGTCTCGCAGTGAATGAATGAGACCCAGGGGGCGGAGGGGCTGTCCGAAGTGACAGGGAGAGCCACCGCTTCGCGCCTCGCCCGCAAACCGGCGCCAGAGCCCCTGTCCTGCTCCCATCCCCGCCCCCGCCCCACGGCCCCAGCAGCTCGCGTGCCCAGCGCTGCCGGCAGGGGCGGCATCGCACCGGCTGGGAGCTCGCCCCTCAGCTGCTGCGCCCCGGCGCCCCAGCTGTCTGCACCCTGCACCCCCCTGTATGCCAGCCGCCCCCACGGGCCATCCCAGCCCGGCCCCCACCTGTATCCCGGCGCGGTCCCCCACTGCCTCCCCGCTCCACTCCCAGGACAGCCCCCCACTCCCCCAGGACGCTCCCCTCGCGGGATCTGGAGTAGCCCTGGTCCCTAGCTGTGTGTTTCCCGCCCACCTCAGTGCACACTCCTAGGAAACTGCGGGAGCCGGCCCCGCACCCCACCTCTGTTTCTCCCCGGCCCACTCTCCATAGCTGACCACAGCAAGGCCTCCGGAGCCCAGGAGTGAAGGCGACCTCAGGCTGGACTCTGCGGCGCAGGCCAGTGAACCCCCGCTGGGGGCCTGGAGCTGGGCCTTCTCTGGAAGCTGGCCTCCACACCGCGGTCTGGGACGCTGGCCTTGACGGACATGGGCTTGAGCCCCGCGGAGGGGGACCTAGGTCAGCTCGGGCCGGGCAGCCGCTGCTCATGGGTACTGAGCCCCACGCAGCCCCACGCAGCCCCAGGATGAGCCAGGCCTGCCCTGTTGGTCCCTTGTTTGGACGCTGGCCCGTCCCCAGGGTCCCCATCCACCTTCCTGCTTCCTTTGGGTCCCTGCCCCTGAGTCTCAGTGGCTCCGGCCCTGATCACATCCGCCAGGCTCCCCTTCACCTCGTGGCTTTATGTGCTTGCCCCACAGGATGGTGCCCGGGGCCCAGCTGCTGCTCAGCAAACACCGTCGGGGGGTGAGTCGTTCTGAGCCCCTCCCGCTGGTGTGTGGAGCCGCTGCCCAGTTGGGGGCCTGTCCCCGGGCCCCCCTGATGGCAGCCAAGCCGTCGGAGCCCTCTGCCTGGGCCTGGGAAGGAGAGGTGTGCCGAGGTGCCTGGCTGTGATGGTGCCCTTGGGGACAGCGCTGTCCCTGGTGCAGGACGGGCCTGTCACAACATGTGTCTCACAGGCCGCGGCTGCAAACACGGCGCGCCAGGGGGACCACCGGCTCTCACGGTGCCAGGGGCACGCTGCCCGGGTCCCAGCGTCTGCCTGGCTGCCCCCAGGGTGCAGAGAGCAACCTTGCAGCCCTGCCCCCGCCCCCGCCCCGCCCTGCCCCGCCCTGTGCTCCGGCACCTCTGCT
>SJYG01000305.1:529898-542783 GCA_006410535.1 Litocranius walleri | reverse complement strand
AGCCTGGACCCCTGTGGCCTGAAGCCAGCCCAGAACACTCTGCTTCCAAAGGCCTCTCAGGGATGTTCCGCAGGCCAGCATCCCCTCCCCGGGAGGGGCGCACACCTCCTGGCCCCTGGAGTAGTGCACGCATGGGGAAGGCCCCTCTGAACAGGGCTCCCCCAGGCCTGGGAGCTGGGAGGCTCGAAGCCAGCGGTTTGCTCATCTCAACGTCTCTTTCTTGTCCGTCTGTCTGTGTGTCCGTCTGTCCGGGCAGACCCTGTGGCTGGTCTCTGGACACAGACTCGGGCACTCGGGAAACCCGCTTCCCGGCAGAGGCCAGTGCTGCCCACCCAGCCGGCCAGCTGTCCTGCCTGTTGCCCCTGGGGGTGGGGGCTCCTCTCCTGACACTACCCAGCGCCCCCTCACCTTGCCGCTCTGCCCCGCCCGCACGCAAACAGTCCCCAGCCTGGGGCGACTTCCCCTCTTCACACTCTCTGCCCCGCCCGCACGCAAACAGTCCCCAGCCTGGGGCGACTTCCCCTCTTCACACTCCCGCAGCTCAGCGAGTCTGAAACACACAATTTAGCACTTAATTATACACTCTGCTCACTAATTATTTTGTGCCCTATCTCCGCGGCTGTGTGAGCTCTGGGAAGCAGATCGCACTCCCTGGCTCCGGCCTCCGTGAGTCCCGTGTCTCCTGTTCCCCCCGGTGCTGGGAAGGGGGCCCCTGATGGCAGCCTGGAGCCCACGGAGCCCCACGGGGGGGGGGGGCCTGGGCGGGGAGAGGCGGCCCATCAGCTCCCTCTGCACGTGTTTGCCCCGCCCCTGGCCCACGTTCCTGGGCCCCGGGCATCCAGCAGCCCCTGGACCACAGGGCCTCCCCACCTTGCCCTGGACACGCACAGAGCCACCCCGCCGGCCCTTCAGCCTCGCCTGGGCTCACCACCCTCTTGCTGGATGGCAGAGACCCGTGGACCCCCTGCAGGACACCCTCCACCCGTGGCCGAGGAAGGGGGGATGTCCCTCTACCCCGTCCCCCCAGCGAGTGGCACCTGGACAGATGTCACTGTCTCTCCAGGCTCTGGGCAGAGGCAGGGGTGCGGGGGGCCATGTTGGGGGGGTTCACCCCTGAGGCTGGGCTGGGGAAAGTCCTGTGGGATCTGGGGAAAGACTTGGGCTCCACAGAGTCCACCCACTGACTGCACCCTGGGCGGGCATCCCCACCACCCTGAAGCCCTGACGTTTGTCCTCCCCGGGGGTCCCAGGGCTGGGGCACCTGGGAGCCCGTGAGAGGGAGCAGCGGGGCACACCCCGACTCCCGACTTTCCGCCGCTCGCGCAGGCCCGTCCATCTGTCTATCCTCCTGTGTCCTGGCCTCTCCTGCCCCAGCCCATTGCCTGGATGCTCGGCTCGGGTCTCCTGGGGGATCCCACTGACCGCTGCCCTCTGCAGACGCCCCTTTGTCTTTGAGAGAAGGTCCCTGCCTGCAGTCAGGGTCCTCAGTGACCACTCTTCTGCCCCCTCCAGCCCCCGGCACTGGGACACCTTCTGCCGTGGAGAACCGTAGCCACGACCCCATTCTGGTGGGCCTGAACTCCGCCAGCGCTCCTGGTCAGCACGCTGGGGCCCAGGCACCCTGATCCGGAGATGGGGGTCCACCTTGGGTTTTGCCCCAGCTCCCAGCCGGGGCCCTGCTGGGGCTCCACTGCAGTTAGAACAGAGGTACACCCCGACCACAGAGGCCCGCCGCGCCCTGTCCCTGGGCCCCCGCCACCCGGCCGGCCCCGTTCCCGGACCTCTGCCACATGCGTGTGTCCACTCCCCACTGAGCGTCCACCTGGGCAGGACACACAGGCCGCCTTCCTCACCATGGGGTCCCAGCACCCAGTCGGGGCTCCTGTAAGGGGGGCAGGGGGCAGTGAGGCTGGGCTGGGGTCTCCACTCCTGAGGTCTGCAGGGGCAGGCCCTGTGCTCGGGCAGAGGGTGGCCCTGCAGAAGAAGGCCATGTGAGATTGCGGTGGGGGTAGGGGGCAGAGTGCACAGGGCTGGGGTCCACCTCTCTGGGTGTCCCTTCGGTCTCAGCCCCAGGCCAGGCAGCATGGAAGCCCCCTGCACCCACCCCAACCCCTGGGTACGTGTGTGAGCAGCTCCGGGTGCCTGGTGTGCCCTGGGCGTGTCTGTGTAAAGCTGACTGCCTATGGTGGCAGCCCCATGACTGTCTGCACCGCGTGCAGGGTGGGTGTATGCGTGTGTGTGTGCGAATGTGATTGTTTTGGTGTGATGGGTGTGGGTGTGATTCTGGAGGGCTGTCTGCAAGGATCTGGGGTGTCAGCTGCGGGTGGCAGGGTGTCCCCAGGGCCTGCGGGCCGTGTGAGGGCGGTCTGTGGGCTCTGCTTGTGTCTGAATGGTAAGAGGGCCCCGCCACGGGGCCCAGTGGCCCTGGCCTGCTCCCCACAGTCCCCACCCCCTGTTCCCATCACGCAGTGGAAAGTCTTATCAGCTTGATGGGTGAGACGGGGGCCGAGCTGGAGATGTGCGGGGGTGAGGGGAGTGGACGGGGAGGGGGAGTGGTCTCCACTGGACAGGGCCCACGCCCTCCCTTTCCTCCTGGGCCGGCAAGGGCTGGACTCATGGAAGCGCCCTGCTCCCAGCCCGGCCCCTACCCACCCGGGAGGCTCAGTGCGGGGATGGGAGCATGACAGGTGAATGTGGGCGAATGCTGGGGCTCCGTGCTGCCCCGAGCACCGTCCGGTGAGAGGGAACTCCTCCCAGGCTGGGCGAGGGGTTCTGGGCAGGAGTGGGGGAGTTTGGGGGGAGGACTCTCAAGTCTGAGCCTCCAGGGTGTGGCTCCCGTCCCAGAAGCAAGACAGACGGATGACGGAGAAACAGCAAACCGTTCACTGTCTCTAACCAGAAGCACAAAGCTCTGGGCTCTCCTGGCCAACACACACGGACAGAAAGTGAAGAAAACCATTTTGCAATTTAATCTGAAGTAAACACACTGGAAAAGACCCTGATGCTGGGAAAGACGGAAGGCAAAAGGAGAAGAAGGATGCGGAGGCTGAGATGGTTGGATGGCATCACCGACAACGGACATGAGTCTGGGCGAAGTCCAGGAGATGCTGAGGGACCAGGAAGCCTGGCGTGCGCGGGTCGCCGGGAGCCGGGCACGACTCAGTGACTAAACAGCAGCAGCAGAGGTGGGTTTAAAGGAAGCGGCTCCGGGAATGCAAGGCGGCCCCGGCCCCCTCTGCTGGTCCTTGCCCGGCCGCGCCTGCGGCAGCGCCTCCTGCGACCACGGAGGCTGTGTGCTGGCACGCTGTGGCGTGGGCCCACAGGTGCTGTCCCTTGGCAGGTGACCGTGCGTGTCACCAGCGCGCGAGCAAGACACAGAACCGTCCCCACCGCAGAGACCACTCCCTCCCTCACCACCTCTGGCCCAGGAGCCGTCTCACAGCTTCGTCCCTTCAAGGCTTTCCTGCAAGGACTGCCTGGCAGCCTGGTGGTTAGGACTCCGAGCTTCCACTGCAGGGGGCTCGGGTTCCATCCCCGGGGGGCGGAACAAACACCCCACAAGCTGCACCTCAAGACAGGGGGTTTCTTGTAAGTGGGATCCCTAGCGCGTGGCCCTCTTAATCAGCACAACGCCCTTGAGACCCGCTCGAGCTGGTGCTGGGACACAGGCTGCTGAGGCCGTCGCCTGGACCGGATGTCAGGGTCGTTCGCAGTTTTTGACTGTTAGAAACACCTGCTAGGAGCCACTGCGTGCAGCGTTTGGTATGGATGGAAGACACGGTTTCTCGGGCGTGAGTGCCCAGGAACACGAGCCCCGGGTCTAGGATCACGTCTGGCTGAAGCAACTGCCTGTCTGCCGTGGCAGGGGAGCCTTCCCGTTCTCCCACATCCTTGCCAGCCCCGGGCGTCGTCTCCTTCTTTGTCCTCTGACTTTCAGCCTCCCTGTGTCACTAGAGTTTCACTGAGTGAGTGTCATTAGAGATGGAGTGAGTAGGCGGCACAGCCAGGCTGTTTTTCCCACGCGGTCTGTCTCTCTTTTAACCGGTGCACTAGACTGTTTAGATTTAATCTGATTACTGACATGTTAGGGTTAAGTCTGCTGTTTAATTTTCTTGTCATTTTGTTCCTTCTGGTCTTAATTTCTGTTTTCTTTTTCCTGTCTTCTTGTGTGCCACTCGAGCCTTTAAGAGATGTGGCCTTCCTTGGCTCAGTGGTAAAGAATCCTCCTGCCACGCAGGAGAGACGGGTGTAACCCCTGGTCCGGACGATCCCACGTGCTGCGGGGCAGCTGAGCCTGTGCCCCGCAGCTGCTGGGCCTGTGCTCGGAGGCCGGGGGCCACAGCTCCTGAGCCCCGAGCCGCAGCTGCTGAAGCCTGAGACCTCGCGCTCCACAGCAAGAGCAGCTGTACCTGCCACAACCAGGGCAAAGTCCAAGCTGCAGCAAAGACCCAGCACGGCCAGAGGCAACTAACGGAACAAACTCATCTTAAATTACTTGGATTTACATATACTGCCTTGGTTGCGTCTCTCTGCATTTTAGTGGTGTTCCAGGTGACATTATAATCACCCAACATCACAGCTTATCGATTCGACATTCTATCAGTTGGAGTGAAGTTCAGCGGAGTCCCTCTGTCCACTCCCCGTTTATAAGGTGAGTGTCTGAAACATGCCCTCTGCGTGCACCGAGCGTCAACGCAGGTGGTGGCCCGACGTTTGCCTCAATCGCCAGAGAAAACCGGAAGGTTCCAGGAGGTGAAGCCTGTTGTGTTGCCTGTGTTCCGGTCACTTTGTGCTCTTTCTTGATGCTCCAAGACTCCTGCTTGCCTCGTTTTCTTTTTGTTTGGGGAACTTCCTGTAATAATTCCTTTAGGGTAGGTCTGATGGCGACGGTGACAAGTCCTCAGTTCTTTTCCTTCTGAGAGCGTCTTGATTTCTTTTTCATTCCTGAAGGGTATTGTCCCTGGATATGAGGTTCCAGGCTGACATTTCCTTCAGTGCTTGAAAAACGTTCGCCACTTCCTGCTGGCCTCCACGGCTTCTGATGAGAAACCTGCTGTCAATCAAATCGTGTTTCTCTTAATACCGAAGATGCCATTTCTCTTCCTGCTTTCAAGACTTTGTCTTTAGTTTTCAGAAGTTTTAACATGCTATATAGCTCAGCATAGATTTCTTTCGGTTTTTCCTTTTAGGGTAGGTCTCAGCTTCCTAAATCTGTAGAGTTTGGTCTTTTGCCGAATTTGAGAAGCTTTTCTCTGAAAACTTTTCCAGCTCCACTCTCATCTTTTTTTTTTTTTCCTTCTTGGATTCTGATCACTCAAATGTTAGATCTTCTTTCTTTTTTTTTTTTTTTAAGTTTCTTGGGTGCTTTAGGGTGTCTCAGACGGTAAAGAACCTGCCTGCAACACAGGAGGCTCGAGTGCGATCACTGGGTCGGGAAGATCCCCTGCAGGGGAAATGGCAGCCCGCTCCAGCGCTCCTTCCTGGGGAATACCAGGCACAGGGGAGCCTGGCGGGCTGCAGTCTGCGGGGTCAGAAGGAGGCCTGCTCGCTTGTCTGCTTTTTCTCTCTGTTCAGACGAGTGGTCGCTGCCGCTTCATCTCCCAGGCCTCCCCGTTTTGGCGCTGAGCCCATTTGCAGAGTTTTACATTTCGGTGACTGTATTTTCCAGTAAGGTCTCCATTCGGTCCTTCTTTAGCTTTGGTTTCTTTTCAGAGACTTGCCACGTTTCCATCTGCTTCAGGCATCTTCCTTGCTGAAGGAGTTCCGTAGCGCCCGCCTGAGCACGGCTGGAGCACGGCTGGCAAACGGCGCTGACGTCTGTGTCCACTGCGGTGGGCTTCTCTTGATCTCCGTTTCTCATTCAGCTTGCGATCTTCCTGGGTCTTGGCATGAAGAGTGATTTGCAACTGAAGCCTGGACTTTGGGGGACTTGGGGTATGAGATTTGGGGCCTTATTGAAACCTCTGTCTTAGCTGGCATCCTCTGCCGCTGCCTGGTGGGGGCGGGGGCACAGGCTGCCCGGTAGCCCTCCTCCAATGCTGCAGGCGGAGGGTTCTCATTACTGCTGGGGGTGAGTGTCCTGGGCGCCCCCAGGTCTTCAGTGGCGTGGTCCCTGCTGGGCGGGCCCCTTCACTGCCCCCCCGGCTTCCCCTGCAGAGCTGGGCAGGTGCTCCTGCTTGGTGGACTGTGCTGGTGGCCTCTGATGCCCCCAGGGAGGCGGACTTGACCACCACGGGGAAAGGGCGACCGTGCCCAAAGCGAGTAGAATGCGATGAGTTCATAGCCAGGCAGCTTCGAATTGCCGTCACGAAGGCGAGTCTGACTCCTTGTGACTCCCTGGACTGTAGCCCCCCAGGGGTCCCCTGTCCGTGGGGTTTCCCAGGCAGGAGTACTGGAGTGGGTGGCGACGTCCTTCTCCAGGACATCTTCCCGGTCCAGGGATCACACTGGTGCCTCCCGCGTTGGCAGGTGGGTTCTTTACCACTGGGCCTACTGGGAAACCAGTTTAGAATCGAGAACTTCCAAAGGTCCATGCTCTGTAGTTTTAAGGGATTCCTTTCCCCCTCCACAATAGAACTGTCAGATCAAATGAGGCTGTGTTTGACATGAGCTCGCTAAGGATTCCATTCTCCTTCCACACACACAAACGGGGCGGTGCCAGGAGGTAAGCGGTTTGCTGCGGCACAGCCAGCAGGCATCCAGCTCCGGGTACACGTGATGGCCCTGCTGTGGCTCACTGTCTTTCGGTCCAAGGTGGCTGCTGTAGCTCCAGCCATGGCGTCTGCATCCCAGCCAGCGGGAAGGGGAGAGCACGACTTTTTAAGGACACATATTCAGAGTTGCAGGCCATTTCTGTTTACACTTCACTGGGCGGCATTTACGCACACGGCCACCCCTGGCTGCCAGGAATGCTGGGAAGTGCAGCCTTTATTCTGGAGACCCTGTACCAGCTGAAAGTCTATATAGGTAGTTCTGTTTCCATGTGAGAGGGGCTGGGGATGGATGCTGGGGACAGTGAACAGCTTATGCTTCATCTTCTAATAAATGCAACGAGCGCAGCTCCTGTCCCTGCTGCATACCTGCCTCACCCAGGCACACTGAGGGCTCAGTCCACGTGAGGCCTGCTGTGGGCCCACGGGTCCTGCCTACATGTCAAAGTCCAAGCAGCATGTAAAGGTCAGACCGGGGGCAACGGCACAACCTTCGACAATGCAGCTGCGTGGATCCCCACGGACAGTGCCCAGGACTCAGCCCCAGCCCTCACCCTCAGCAAGGCATGCGCACGCCACGAGGTCCCCAAGGACAGTGCCCAGGACTCAGCCCCAGCCCTCACCCTCAGCAAGGCATGCGCACGCCCCGAGGTCCCCAAGGACAGTGCCCAGGACTCAGCCCCAGCCCTCACCCTCAGCAAGGCATGCGCACGCCCCGAGGTCCCCAAGGACAGTGCCCAGGACTCAGCCCCAGCCCTCACCCTCAGCAAGGCATGCGCACGCCCCGAGGTCCCCAAGGACAGTGCCCAGGACTCAGCCCCAGCCCTCACCCTCAGCAAGGCATGCGCACGCCCCGAGGTCCCCAAGGACAGTGCCCAGGACTCAGCCCCAGCCCTCACCCTCAGCAAGGCATGCGCACGCCCCGAGGTCCCCAAGGACAGTGCCCAGGACTCAGCCCCAGCCCTCACCCTCAGCAAGGCATGCGCACGCCCCGAGGTCCCCAAGGACAGTGCCCAGGACTCAGCCCCAGCCCTCACCCTCAGCAAGGCATGCGCACGCCCCGAGGTCCCCAAGGACAGTGCCCAGGACTCAGCCCCAGCCCTCACCCTCAGCAAGGCATGCGCACGCCCCGAGGTCCCCAAGGACAGTGCCCAGGACTCAGCCCCAGCCCTCACCCTCAGCAAGGCATGCGCACGCCCCGAGGTCCCCAAGGACAGTGCCCAGGACTCAGCCCCAGCCCTCACCCTCAGCAAGGCATGCGCACGCCCCGAGGTCCCCAAGGACAGTGCCCAGGACTCAGCCCCAGCCCTCACCCTCAGCAAGGCATGCGCACGCCCCGAGGTCCCCAAGGACAGTGCCCAGGACTCAGCCCCAGCCCTCACCCTCAGCAAGGCATGCGCACGCCCCGAGGTCCCCAAGGACAGTGCCCAGGGCTCAGCCCCAGCCCTCACCCTCAGCAAGGCATGAGCACGCCCCGAGGGTTTAAAGCAGTGGTCTATGTGTTACACGGTTAGCAAGTTACTAACAAGAAGGTGCTTCACACAGAAGTGCGCCATAACTGTGCCAGTAACAAGGCAATTCCAGTACTATTAGTACATGACGGCAAGGTAATTCCGGTGTTATTGATACAGAGTCCACATGCTGCATCGCAGACCGTCTGGCCAGGGAGCATGCATGCTCGTCGAGTTTTGCCACAGGAAGCCTCCTGTCTGTCACGCGTCTCTATGTTCATGGATAAGTAATCTAAACAGTGGACTCCTAGAGGCTGCGAGGCCTGGCCCCCTGCGACCGGCCCTGCTTGGTGCACACAGGACAGTTCCCTGGGCTCCCCCACCTCCCCCTGCCCCCGCAGCCCGCAAAGCCTCTGCCTGGGCCGGCCAGGAAAGCCGCGCAGCGAGCGGGAGGGGTGCCAGGCCTGCTTGGGTAGCATTGCCATGGCAACGCTCCCCCCTCTCCGCTCCTCGCTGAGACCCGGGCATCTGTGGCCATGGAGACTGGTCCCGCCACGGGCGCATCTGCATAGCAACCAGGGAGGGGGCCATGCAGCTGGGCCCCCGTCAGGAGAGCAGGGACACTTAGCGCTTTTATAAATCATTAAGGGGAAGATGGGTGCTTTGGCGAGAGACCGGCAAAGGGCGCGGACAAAGAGTTGCCACAGGCAGCTAATAAACACGTGACGAGCGCCGGCACCGCCAGCGATCACAGAGACGCAGACACAAACGACAGTAAGAGGCTTTTTCACAAAAAGCTGTGCGGTTGGCAAGAGACGGAGAAAACAAAGAGCAGACGCTCAGAGTCGGGGTGTGCAGGGGGGCAGGGCTCACAGACCTGCTGGTCTGAGCGCACGTTTGCGGAGCGTTTCTGGGAGGGCAATTTGGCAGGATGCATCAGGAGCCCTTACGAAGCGTGCACTTTTTGAACCAACGATCCGAGTTCCAGTAGTTTCTTCCAAGGCAATAATTGAGTGAATGAAGACTTAGCTACAAGTGTGTCCCTATAGGGGCAATTATAAGAGCAAAGAGAGGCAGGCGCAGTCTGGAGGAAGAGCGCGGTTAAAGCATCTGCTCGGCATTCCTGCAATAGGTGCCAGGTAACCATCAGCAAGGCTGCAGACCGCTGCACGGCACAGGGCGCTACACACAGTCGCGTGTTACGTGGCAGAGAACGAACCACGGAGCATGGACAGCGCCTGGGAGTTTGAGCGGAAGGGGACTCAGGGAGCCCCCCAGCACCCCGAGTCCTCGGCATCCTGCCACAGCCCGGGAGAGGACCTCCGGGAGTCTGGGTGTGCATCACGGCGGGCGCGGGGCAGGGCTGCAGGGCCTGGGCAGCCCCCGCTGGGTCCTGGCGCCGCCACTGGCCGTGGGCCTCGGGGACGGCCATCCCGCTAGACCCTGTCATCACTGGAGGGCGAAGTCATCGTGACGCCGGCCACCACATCCCAGGTTGTCGGATCGCAATCCAGCCCCAGCGGACCCGGGGTCCGTCGTGAAGGGCAAGGAAAGATTTTTCCAAGGCAACCATGCAGGTTTGGAAACCTTGCTTGCGTGAAAAAAATGAGCTTCACTGAGGGCACTGCGGTGGTTTAGTCGGTCAGTCGTGTCGGACTCTTTGCAACCACGTGGGCTGTAGCCCGCAGGCTCCTCTGTCCATGGGATTCTCCAGGCAAGAAAACGAGTGGGGTGCCACTCCCTCCTCCAGGGGACTCTTCTCGACCCAGGAAGTGACTGGAGTCACCTGCACTGCAAGGGGGTTCTGCACTGCTGAGTCGCCAGGGGAGCACACGAGACAGTAAATACTTAAAATTTTTATTTATGAGGCTTCCTTGGCGCTTCCAAGGCAGGGGGGGTGGGTTTGATCTCTGGTCAAGGAGCAAGGATCCCGCGTGTTACTGCCCCCAAAAAAGTGCTTTTATTTGTTATTTGTGATAGAATACACAGAACATAAAATCTGCATCTAACCACAGTCCAGTGCCCCATGTGACAGGCTTACTTCACTGGCCATACTGCTCTCGGGGCTCATCGGTGTGGTAATAGGTGTCCAAGCGCTCTCCTTTCAAAGGCTGAGTCACAGTCCACCACGTGAATGGGCCACACTGTGCTCACCCATCACCTGTGGATAAAGAAAGCTGAGCACCAAAGAACTGATGCTTTTGAACTGTGGTGCTGGAGAAGACTCTTGAGACTCCCTTAGACTGCAAGGAGATCCAACCAGTCCATCTTAAAGGAAATCAGTCCCGAATATTCATTGGAAGGACTGATGCTGAAGCTGAAACTCCAATCCTCTGGCCACCTGATGTGAAGAACTGACTCATTGGAAAAGACCCTGATGCTGGGGAAGATTGAAGGCAGGAGGAGAAGGAGACGACAGAGGATGAGATGGCTGGATGGCATCACTGACTCGATGGACATGAGTTTGAGCAAGCTCCAGGAGTTGGTGATGAACAGGGAGGCCTGGCGTGCTGCAGTCCACAGGGTTGCAAAGGGTCGGACACGACTGAAGGACTGAACTGAACTGATCACCTGTGGTCAGACACTTGGGGTGTTTCACCTTTGAGCGGTTGTGAATAATGCTGTGGGGAGCTTGGGTGTGTGAGTATCTCTTTGAGACTCAAACAGGGCATTTTAGATGAAGAACCATGCCCTGGGGCGAAGCTAGAAAGTGACTGGGATGAGCCTCGCTCCCCGTGTGACAAGTTCGACTGTAGGAACCTGGGGACCAGGAGGCAGAGTGAGTCTGCAGAGACCGCGAGGGAGCGAGCTCAGTCCGTTTGAGTCTCCCTGCTGGAACTCTGCGCCCATTCCAAGACCGCAGGGGAGCAAAGCAAGCAGTCGCCAGAGACGTGCAACCAGTGGAAGCCATGCAGGGACGTCGGAGTGGGACTTAATCCAGCACCAGGGAGCCCGCCCAGAAGACGCGGGCGGGGGACGCGGGCGGACCTGCCATCCGGGGCCAGCCGCGCTCCCTCTGTGTGTCCAGCTCAGTCTTTGTTGTGCTCTTGTATCTCCTATGTGCTCTTGTTTTATGCTGGCAGTGACTCCTCCTTCCGGACGTTTCCAAGAGCGTCCCAGGGTTTCCTTCCATTGACCCTCCTGGTCACACTGAGGGGTAGAGGTCTTCAGCATGGAGCTGAGCAACAACTGTCCAGTCCCTGGAGCTGGAGCATGGCGGCCTGGGATGCCCAGCAAGGCACACTTGCAGTGAGACACCAGAGGGTAACTGTGCAGACGCGGGACACGGGCCAAGCTCTGGGCGGGCAGAACCCACAAGGGGGGGGTCAAGGACCAAGTCTTCCAGACTGGCCTTTCCCCATTTCCTGACCAGCCTGGGGCCCCCTCCTGCTACAGATGAGTACGCAGTCAGCCTGCCTGGAAATGAAGTGAAGAGAAAGTCGCTCAGTCGTGTCTGACTCTTTGCGACCCCATGGACTGTAGCCAGCCAGGCTCCTCTGTCCATGGGATTCTCCAGGTAAGAATACTGGAGTGGGTTGCCTTGCCCGCCTCCAGGAGATCTTCCTGACCCAGGGATCAGACCCAGGTCTCCTGCATTGCAGGCAGGTTCTTTACCAGCTGGGCCACCAGGGAGCCCCAATCTGCCTGGGGACCTCCACAACTACCCACATTATTTGCTGTTTAGTTTTTTTAAAATATTTATTTACTTGGCTGTGTTGAGTCTTAGTTCCCTGACCAAAGATGAGGCGCGGGCCCCTCCATGGGGAGTTCAGAATGTTTTAAATATCACCTCTGCACTGACCAGCCCGCCTCCAGCGGGCTCTCCAGGACTCCTGACTCACCTTGGCGTCTCCACTCAGGACCCAGGACAAGGCTCAAGCAAGCTGGAGGACGCGCTCCTTCTGACCCTCTTCCCAAAACCAATTCCTCCTCCCGCCGGCCCCTGGTCAGTAGACAGGTTCCCTTCTCCATTTTGACCTCTGTTGCTGCAATCACAAATCTTGTCGGCCCCGTTTTCAAAGTCTGTACAGAATCCGGCCTGAGTCCTCTGGCCCCGCTGATGCCACCCTGGTGCTTGCCACCATTGACTCTGGGGCCCCTTGCCCAGCCCCCGGTGGCCTTCACGTCCACTCTTGCTCTGCAGACAGCAGCTGGACGGAGCCCTCAGCAAGCACAGCAGGCAGCTGTCTGCTCGAGGCCCCGCCTCTATCTCATGCACGAACCCCAGAGCACATCTAGTGGCCGACGGGGCCCAGTAGGGTATGACCCCCGTGACCCCAGCCTGCCACTGTCCCCTCGCCCCTTGCTGGTGGCCACGTTCTGCCTCTATCGTCCAAGAACAGCCTGCTCCGGGGCTTTGCATCTCTGAGCTCTCTCCCCTCATCAGCTCCCCCAGCCCCCACCGCCGCCTGCACCTGGGGGCCTCGGGCCGCTTCTCAGATATCACCCTTGTCCCTTCGCCAAGCCAGTCTCCCGGTGCCCGGCCACCCGCGAGCACAGAACCTGCCTCACCCAGAAGGGACTGGAAGGAAGGGCTGGCTGTGGGGAGATCAGACGACGGGACGCGTGCCCCAAAGAGACCCCACGAGACCTGGAGCTCGGTGGTGCAGGGGGCGTGGCCACTGGCAAAGGGCCGACGGCGGAGGGGACACCCCACAGACGCGCTCACCACAGCCCTGCCCACCCCACAGGACCAATGACAGGAGAGGACACCCCAAGGCCCC
>SJYG01000305.1:476914-509702 GCA_006410535.1 Litocranius walleri | reverse complement strand
CCTCCTCCCACTCCCCTCCCCTCCCCTGTCAATCTCGCTGTCTGCTCTCCTGGTTCCCAGCTCGCCTGTGGTCCGGGAAGGCAATCTGAGCCTCCCCGCTGAGCCGCCTTCCCTTTCAATCCACTGTCTCCCCACCGCTTCATCATTCCTGTCAGGAGAGGCCTGGGCTGAGGGAGGCAGACGTTCCATTTAAGCCTGATACAAAGAGTATTTTGATGTTTTCATTTCTTTCTAGTTCAATAATTTGAGAAAACACACAGATTTGGTGCTGGTTCCAACAGGCTCTCCAACTACTTTTTTAAAACTTCGCATCGGTTAGGAAGTAAGTATGAGATGGTGTGTAACTGAGGCTGGGACCCTGGGGTGGGGGCGCTGCTCTACCTTGGGGGCCACTTATTCCCGCCCTCAGACTCCCCTGAACCCTGGCCTTGATCTGTGTGCTCGGGCAAACCAGCTGACCCTCTGTGCCTGGACAGTCCTGCCCAAGCTGGGTCTCTGGGCCTCCCTGAGATCAGAGACCCAGAGGCAGAGACCCCAGCCCAGCGCCCAGCACCGAGGAGCTGTCCACGGTGCTGAACGGCCTCCCCAGGCCCTCCCTCCCCACCCCACACGTGGGTCACCCAGCCTGGCTCAGATGCTAACATTCGTCCCGCTGACTCAGCCCCTCACGCAGGCCATCCCTGTGCCGAGCACTCAGGACCCGTCTTCAGAAGAGTCAGTGAAGGCCCTGCCTGTGGTGAGTCACGGGCCACAGTGGACACTCTGCGGCCCCAGAGCGGGACGAGGCCTGCTCCAGTGGAGGAATGACTGGCCCACCCAGACTTGGGCGTCAGAGAAGGCTTCCTGGAGGAGGTGAGGTCTCACTTGAGATCTAGCAGACATCAGGATTTAGCCAAGGAAGACAGGCCATGCAGAGTGGGGCCACTGCAGACAGGTTTGAGAGCACTGGCTCGGGGGCCATGCATGCCACCAGCTTGTGTCGCAGCTTGGAAAGGCAAAGTGCAGCCCCTTTCTGTGTTTCTTGCAAAATGTAACTGAATGTATTAACGTTATCCACTTTTATAGGGTTGTGAGGATTACATGCTTTTAATAAATGCCAAGTGCTTAGACCTGTGCCTGGAACACAGCAAACGTCTGACTGGCGCAAACTCAGGGTTGAGGGGACTCAGACGCCGGGGACACAGGCCATGTGCTGTGGGCAGGGCTGAGGCTTCGGGGCTGGCAGGGAGCCACACTGGGGGTGTCCTTCTCTCTCAGGACAATCAGGGCTGTCAGATGGGGGCTGTGGAGAGTGTGTGTGATCGGCAGTTAGAGAGGGTCATCCAGACAGGAGCAGCCGTGGGGGACGAGAGGCAGGAACCGCCTAAACCCGCTCCCCCCAAGTCCAGCCGCGGTGATGGGTGATGCTGGGACGCCCGTGGCTGTGGTCACACATCTTTCAAAAGATGGTTTTTATTTTCCATGTCCTTTTTTCTCTAGTCCCTCTTCCCCGACAATAGACTTCTGGGAAGAAAACCCAGGTTAACAGCCCAGCACATATCCTTCTGTGCTTCCTTTTGTTTTAACAAAGTCCTGCGCAGACAGATGCGGCTATACGTATGCACTCAATGTGGTCTGGTCGTTGTTTTATGAAAATGGACCGTATTATACCTGCTTATCTTCAAATTGCTTTTCTCACCCGACAATACTGTATAGCAATCTCTCTAAGCTTATTGGTGGAGAGTTAATTAAATTTTTATAGGTGGTCTAATATTCCTTGGGGTGGCTGCTCCGTGGCCCGCCTCCCCTCACCCAATTGGGTTGCCTCCCCGGCTTCTGCCTGGGACACCTGAGCAGGATGCCCCATTTCACACTGGCCCCTGGCCACCTGTTCCCTCCTCCCAGGCTGATCCGCAGGGGAGATGGTCAGCAGGCTGGATGTGGGGCTACCGGGCAGGCGGAGATCCATCTTGATCCAAGTAAGCAGGGTCTGTGGGGCACGGGACCCCAGATCCTCCTCCCTCCCGCTCCCTCTTCCATCCCTTGCCTCTATGTCCCCCGCGGACTCCCCTGCTTCTCATCCACGGCTGTCAGGAGGGGCCCTGCCCCCACGCCGCACAGCGGACCCCTAAGGAAGCCGTAAGAGGATGGAGGCCCTGCCATGGGCCTTGTCCAGGCACTGTCCCCGCTGTCTCCTGCTTCCTGTCTGCCAGGCCCTGAAGCCTCTGTACTTGCATCTCAGGGAGGCCCCGCCCACTGGTCCCCCACCCTGGTGGAGCTGAGAGTGGGCAGCATGGACAAGGTTGCCCCCCAGACCCCCGGAGCCCACTCCCCGGGGTCAGCAGTTCTGGGGGGTGGCTGTAATGCGGAGCAAGGACAGGCTTTCCGTGTCCGGCCCTGTTTATCTCTGCCATGACCTGGCTCTCACGGTGCCAGGCACAAGGTTTCTGATGCTAACAGGGACACAGAGTTCCTTTCTCAATAAATGTTTTAAGCCATGAAAAATCTTAAGGGCAATACCCATGGAGGGGCCAGAGGGCGCTGGCTGAAATACCAGGAGGGCACTTTAATTCACTCCAAGCTGGGCCAAACCCTCTCGCTGTTTAGAAACGCTACTGAACTGTGGGGCGTTCCCATAGAAATCTAATTTTCTGGCTTCTTTAGAAAAATATGAACACTTGGCAAAGCTGGGCATGGGCTCCTCCGGGAGGGGCTGCGGGCCGGGCAGCTGGGGGCCTCCGGCACTTCAGCTGGCCAGCTGGCTCCTCCGGGTGCTGGTCGCCGTCCACGCGGCTGCGCTCGGCCCCACGGCCGCGGCCCCGGGCGGCCCCGGCGTCCGCACTACGAGCCGGGGGCTTGGCCTGGGTCCTGGCGCGGCGGCTGCCCCGCTGTCCTGTCTCTGGTCCTCACTGGCCCGCCGGCAGTGGACGGTCCAGGCGGAGGTGGGTCGCCCTTGCGCGGGGCGCGCTCTGCAGCGCGACCCTCCGGGGGCGGCAGGGGGCGCCCCCGGCCCGCCGGAACGCGCTCAGCCGCGGGACAAAGAGGGTGCGCAGAGGCCAGGCGCGGGTCCGCGGCCCGTGAGCCGGCCCAGGTGAGCGCAGCCAGGTGAGCCGGCCCAGGTGAGCGCAGCCAGGTGAGCCGGCCCAGGGGGCGCACGCCCGCCCAGCGCCAGCCCGCCTGCCTACTGTCCCCCCTGGGCTCCCTGCGCCTCTCCGCGGGTGGCTCTCCGCACCCCTGCCTCCCCCACTCGTCTGCCCTCCTCCCCTCCCCGCTCGGTCCTGCTCTGCTGGCCTCCTGTCTCTCCTCCTGTCCGGTCTCTGACTCAAATAGGGCTGGCACCAGGCTGGGGATACCCTCTGTGTGTCTCCGCTTGCCCTCTCCCCAGAGGGGGGTCCCTGAGGGCTCTTTAGCAGTGGTGGGGGTAGGGTGGGGTGGGACAGGAGGGCGTCAGCACCCACCACCACCCCCATCACAGGCATCATAGCCCCCCTGTCGCCCTCTGGCTGCCTGGGTGGTCTTCGGGCCTTCCTGAGTGTCCCTCTCCTCCCATCGGGTCCTGGAATTGCCTGGGGCAGGGTGAGGGGCTGGGGATGGGGGCACGCCCGGCGCCCTCTGCCTGGCTGTAAGATGGCTGTGGCCTCCACACCCCTGCCTAAGGGCCTTTCAACCCCAGCCTTCCACCTGAATCATCCAAGTGTGAGGCTTTTTCACCCATGATCATCTGGAGTCTAATGAAATGGACCTCAAATCCCACACTCCTGGGTCCTGTCCTTTGAAAGTGGGTGCCTTCTCCAGTGCTTGGTGGGTGTCAGCTTGCCTGCTCCACCTGTGAGTGAGTTGGAGGCCCAGGACCCAAAGGAGCCAGGGCGGACACGCCAGTGGGAGCCAGCCTGGGTGCTCTGCACGACGCGGGGAGGCAGGAGGGGCCTGAGCCACACTGGGAGCCGCTCCCCACGGGCCCTGCAGTGTGGCACACCCCAAAGGCCTGCGTGCAGCTGAGGAGAGGTTGACACTCTGTCCGCGGGGGCCCCGGGGGACCTGATGCCAAGATGGTGGAGCTGGGAATGCAAGGGGCTTATTACCGGGACTGCCATGAGAGAGAAGAAGGGAGCGCGCAGGTCTGAGCCCTCCGCAAAGAGAGGGGAGGAGACAGGCCATCAGAAGCGCCCTGGCCTGGAGCCTAGCTCCCAGAGGGTCTCCCTGGCCCAGGGGCCCTTCCCATGGGCTGTCCGTGGAGGCACCGGCCTGGAGCTGTGTGTGCTTGCCGGTGAAGATCCGGCTGCCTTTCTGCACAGCGGGCAGCCCTGAGCTGCACTCATCACACGTCCACTTGTTAGGCCCCAACCCAGCCAGCACGGTCCAGCCTGGTGCTCACGTTGGCAGACACAGAGTTGGAAATGAAGAGGGTCAGTAGGTCACTGGGGTGTCCGGCAAGGGCAGGGTCTCGCCAGGCTTTGAGCTGACAGCTGAGCTCAGAAACGGCGCTCCGTCCACTCGCAGTGGTTTTCTTTCCAAGAGGCTGGAGGCGCGCCCAGCTGCCCAGGGCTGTGCCCCCGAGGGCCGCCCCATCTGCCCGCTGGGCTCTGGCGCTGGATGCAGTCTTTGTGGTCGGCACTTGGCACCTGCATCTCAGCCGGCTGCCACAGATGGCGGCTCAGTGGGGCTGTGCCCACGTCCTGGTAACAGAGGGGTGGATCTCCAGCCTCAGAGGAGGGTCTCGGCAGGCCCCTTGTCCAGGACAAGGCCCCCTAGCAGGCAGCACTTGCCAGCGCAGCAGCCCTACAGGGCAGACAGCACCCCAGACGGCCCCAGCGCTGATGCGTGGAAGGAATGCAGGGCTGTGCTCCCGATCAAGCAGCTGCTGTGTGGAGGCTGCGTGAGCCCGCGGGCAGCCGCCTCCATCTACCGCCCGGGTGTGGCGCCCTGCAGCAAGTCCCTTAACCTCTCTGGGACCCCCCCGGGACCCCCCCACCAACCCCGCCTGGGCTGCCTGTGTGGAGAGAGGAGGGGCCCGGCTGCTCCCAGACGAGCTCCTGGCTCTGACGCCAGCCTCACGCTGGTCTCTTGAATATACACGTCAAGATTCTCTTTGCGACCACGTCAGAGCGAATAGCAACATTCAGCAATTAATGCATTCCCCCGCCCAAGACTTGAGTCTTGGAAAAATTATGAGTGCCTTTCATTTTGAATAGGTGGCTGTCAGGAGGAGCCACGCGGCTCCTAAGGAGACTCGCAGACATTATAATTAAAGATGCCAGTCTTGGCGGTGAGAGTGGAGAGGAGACCCAGGCCCAGAGGGATGGGAGCACAGCCACCGAGGTGCCCCCACTCCACCCCCCGGCACCGGGAGCTTGGTGCCAGCCTTGCACCCAGAGGGCCACTGTGGACGATCACAGTTGACAAGGCACCATCATGACCTCTCAGGACCCCACCATCCTCCAGAAAGGCCTGTTTTACTAAGCCCATTTTTCAGGTGAGAAAACCGAGATGGAGGGTCAGAGCCCTTATCTTGGCTACAAACTGATTGTCTGCTGCAGGCTGATCACCCCTTTGCTCGGCTGAGCCCAGTGAGACAGCTGGCAGTGCAGTCCCCAGCCAGCGCAGGTGGACTGGGGGGTGCAGGTGAGCCAGAGCAAGCAAGCCCCCCTCTGCCAGGGGCAGAGCCGAGACCTCCCAGCCACTGGCTGTGGACCTCAGGGAGGAGGCCTTGAGGGGTGGCTGGGGGACCCCGGCCCATCCAGGCCCAGCTCAGAGAATGGGTGTGTTAACTGGGCTCGGGGATGCCCCTCCTAAGGGCTCCTGAGTGTCCAGGGGCACACAGCGCAGTGGGCCGGGAGGGCCTCCTCTCTGATGCTTCTCCTTGTGGACACAGGCGCCTCCAGCCACGTCAGGTGTGGCCGGGTGCACCTGCAGTTCCTGAGGGGCTGGCCAGGTGAGCGCCTGGCCTGGGCTGGGCTCCTGGCATGAGCCTCACTGGCACCCCGCAATTCCTGGATGAGGAGCTGGATCCCGTGGCCCAGAGAGCTGGGCACGAACTGGCTTCATCCTCATCCCTCTGCCGTCGGCTGGCCGGCGTCCCCCTCCTCCTCGTGGGCTCCCCCTCTGACAGGCACCTCATTAGCAGAATCTCTGTAAATAACGTCAGCCTGCTAGAGCTACGACAAGGTAGCTCATTAAAGCTCTCTGCGCGTCTCCCTTCCCAATTAGTGTGTCCATGATGCCCGCGCTGTGCGTGACAGGGCATCCTCGGCAAGTCGCGCGGCCAAGGCAGCCCCTTCACTGGGGGCAGAGTCCGCAGCCCCAGGACTTGAGGAAGCTGTGCTCCCTCCCCTCCCTGCAGCCGGCAGGGGAGGGGTCAGCCTCTAAGAGATGTACGGGGGTGCAGGTGCCCGTGCTGGGGGAGGGACGGGGGCACAGGGCATAGCCAGGCTAGAGCCCCGCAGGGGGCGAAGGTGATACTCCGTGGTCCATTTGCCTGCACTCATGGACCAGGTTTCCTCTCGGGTTGCCCCGTGAAAGCTTACCTGTCCCGGGCCCTTCCCCGTGAAAGCTTGCCTGTCCCGGGCCCCTCTCCTCAAAGTCTCCCCCTTAGTTCCTTTCATGGGACCTCAGGCTTCTCACGGCAGCTTCTGGAGACAGCATTCTTCTTGTGGGTGCTGAATGTCACAGGTGACAACAATGGAGGGGACTTCGTGCTGGGGGAGGCTGTAGAGGAAGGGGTGAGCGTGTTCCCAGGACCAGCCTCACCAGCTTGCAGCTTTCCTCAACTGTTTTTTTTAACGCATGAAGAATCAGAGAGGCTCAGCCCTTGCTCCAGCTCACACAGCTGGTGGTCTAGAGCTGGGATCGGACCACCGGAGTGTGGCTTACCTGTGCCAGCGGGTTCCGGGAGCAGACAAGCCTCCACGGAGCCCCTCCCCCTTTGCCCCTTGGGAGGCAGCACAGCTGACCCCGCCCCATCCTCTCCTCTGAGAGGTTTCACTACACCTGACCACACTTCCTTCTGCTTCACTTGGGGAAGGAAACTGCTCCCAATTTCTTTCCCTCTTGCTGAATCGATAGCTTAGCTGGGCAAGGCAGAACATGAAATTTGCATTCAATGGTTTCCATGGCAACCGCAGTGCTGGACCAGCTTCTCTCACTCTTGGGGCACTGTGTTCTGAGAGGAGACAGGTGCATCGAAGCCTCGACTCCCGAGAAGGTGGCAGGGGGTTAACTGGAATGGAAGGGGCAAGGGTCCCCCAACCAGCCCTTCCTCTGGCTGTGAATTTTGTGGGGTGAGAGGACCCCTCTTTGAATCTGAGGGAGCAGGGCAGCAGCTTGCTTGCACCTCGTTCCCAGCATCACCACGGCTCGCCTGTTTAAAGCTCTGCTCAGTGCCAGGCTTTGGCTCAGTGCGAAGCGCTGCATCCTTTCACCTTTGCTTCGGTCCTACAAGGTAGGTACTGAGGTTATCCCACTTCAGAGATGAGGGAGTCTCATAAGCCTGGCTCAGTGGCCCAGAGGGTAGGTAACAGCCCTGAAATGGGGCCCGCATCTGCTTGACCCGGGACTGTGTGGAGCTCACCCCAGGAAGCACCACTTCCCTGCCCCGCCCCGCCCCCCACCATCTAGAGAGAGGACTGGCAGCCCGGCCCGGAGCACTGGCCTGCAGCCTGGGGGTCCTCGAGCGTCTAGTCCAGGCCTGGCTCTCAGCACTGAATGGGGGATTACACAGTGTCCACTTCCTGGGGAGCTGACTGATTAAATGGGGTGAAACCCTGAAAGCACTTGGGGGTGTCTCAGTGTCACACTCTCACAGCTGCCGCTGGGGTGTGAGGCAGGGAGGTGATCAGCGGGGCTTCCCGGAGGAGGCAGACGCCGAGGCAGAGCCTGGCTGGGAGGAGTGAGGGCCTTCCCTTAGCACCTGTTCCCCCGCCAGCTCCCCTCTCAGAAACCTTGTCCTCCCTCCCCAGTCTCTGCGGTTCCCCAGGGCTGACTGCCCACGCCAAGCCTAGGTATGGGCACAAGGTTCAGTCCTAGCCAGTGTGCCTGGTCGCTCAGTCGTGCCTGACTCTTCGCCACCCCACGGACTGTCGCCTGCCAGGCAAGAACACTGGAGGCGGTTGCCTTTCCCTTCTGCAGGGGATCTTCTCGACGCAGGGATCGAACTCATGTCTCCCGCATTGCGGGCAGATTCTTTACCGTCTGAGCCACCAGGGAAGCCCGGTGAGAGGCCAGCATCTCCCCGCTGAACTGATTGCTTGGGAGGTGGGCGCGCGCTGCAGCAGAGCCACTCAGAGGCGAGGCGTGCCAGAGCGGAGGGTCCCGCTGGGCTGGCGGTGCTGTGGCCGCTGGAAGATGAGTCTGAAGCTGCCCGCTGGGGAGTGAGGCCAGCAGAGAGCCAGGTGTAGCTCCGAGGTAGCAAGAGATGGGTTCCTGGCAGTGTTCCTGGACCCAGCTGTGCCTGAAGCCCCCAGACTCTTTGTACTGGAGCCAGTAGCCCTCCTTCCCTTTATTCAGGCCTGTGCGAGCTGGGGCCATGCCTTCCGAGGCACAGGAGCCTCCGAAGGAGCAAAGGCGCCGGGCTGAGTGGGTGCCAGCCCCCAGGCCGCAGGGTCCTAAGTGCCCTTCTGCGGGCTCAGACGGCCGCAGGCAGAGAGCCGCTGGGCCAGCCCGGGCTCCTGAAAGGCCCTCTGAGGCGTCATCCCGTCCAGTGTCCCAAGCGCCCTGGTTGAGAAGTGCTGATTTGCCTGCCAAGGGGCATCCCAGGCGGCAAACGAGACGGCAGCACGCACTGCCCGGATGTGTACTTACACTAAAGAGCAAGCAGTCTCCATCTGAAATTCAGATTTAAGTGGGACTCTTGTTTCTATCTGGCAGCCCTGACCCCTCCCTGCTCCGTTGGTGAGGAGGTGGGTTTTCCCGTCCTTCCCGTTACAAACAGTGAAAGTCGAAAGTCAAGTCCTCGTCACGCGTCTCATTTTGTTCGTATGCAAGGACACCCACAGGGCGAGCTCCTCAGTGGCTTGCTGGCCCCTGGTGGAATCTGTGACTTTGCTGGACTCTGCCAGCGCCCTTTCATGAGGTGCCGTCAGTCTACACCCCGGCAGCGACGTGTCAGCACGCTTGTTCCCCTACAGCTTCGCCTGCAGAGAGAAGCACCGAACTGTGGGATCCTTGCTGTTCCGTCTGGTGGGAAATGGGAACAGAAAACTTTCAAAACACTGTGAACAAATTCAGGTGGGAAGTGCAACTGCGGAAACTGCCGGATTCAGCTTCTGGAAAACCAGTTTGCTGTGGGTACTCCGTGCCTGTCAGTGCCAGCATTCTCTACAAGCTGTGTGAAGCGACACTTCTGGCCCAGAGAGGTAGGGAACTTGCCCGAAGTCACACAGCTGGCGAACGTGGTGGGAAGTCTGTTAGAGCAAGGGGACACAGCAGGCGGTGAGGCAATTAATCCCACAAGGAGGCTGCAAGTAGGAAGAGATGGGAGAGCCTTGTGAGTCAGCGAGGACTCAGAAAGCAGGTTTGATACAAAACCAAGCAGCGGAAGCAGGAGCCGTGCCCCCAAAACAACGAAATGCTGGTGCCAAGAGGCCCACACCCAGTGCAGCAAGCTCAGGAGGTCAGGGACCCCAGGACAGAAAGGCGCTCACCGTAGAGACTTGGAATGACTTGCTACCATCCTGGCTTGACCACGTCGGGACAAAACCGCCCACCCAGCCTGGAGGAGGGGCTGGTGATGGAAGTGTGACTTCTACTGAAGAATGAGGAAGAAGGTGGTCTTTCCCCTCCCCACTTTTCTTTGATCATACAACGGCAGACCACTGAGTTTTTGGGGTGTGGCACCCTCTTGTCTGCCCACTTGTGGAGCTCACACGCTTCCTGTTCTAATACATCATTTCTTGTCTATGACTCTGCCTCTTGATGAGTTCTTTCTGCACTGAGACGTAGGGGATGGACCTCTCTGGAACCCCCTCAAAATGCCAGCCAGCAGTTTCGTCTACGATCTTGCAACCACGCTCCTGGGCAGTCTTGCTGAGGTGGACCCGGGCAGGCGTGGCAAGCCCATCCTCCGCTCCCGAGTCTGTCTGAAACTCCAGCTCACCGTGTCACCCGTCACCCATCCAGCTGGGCCATGTGTCTGACGCCCATGGTGTCAGCCTCGGCTCCGCCCAAGAGGGAGTGTGGGGGCCTTGCTGGAGGCTGGACCATCCTGTTTGACTCAGCTAATTGGTTAAATGGATTCTTCCACATGTACAGTGCTGAGTTTTCTGCTTCCATAAGGCATAATATTAATTTTAATTAAATCTCTGAAAGCTTGGCCAAATATTTCCACTTTCTGAGCATGTCCCTTGATCACCGAGTTCCTGTTCCTGAGATGAGATGGGTGGGAGCAGCGGCCCTCCCTTTCTCCTCTGCCTCCTGCTCTGACACCGGGGAGATGGGCCAGCCGTGACGAGGGGACACAGGCGAAGGGCCTGTGTCCTGGCCCTTGGCGCCCTGGGCCCTGGCCCCACACCAGGGGACGGGGGGCGGCGGAGCACTTCGGGACTGAGCCCAGACCCACACCCGAGGGAGGCTCCGGCCATCCAGAGACCTCACCAGTGAGACAAGATCTGATGTCCACCACCCACAGCCTCTCTGCCGGGATCCATCTGACACGCGTGGGAGGACCCTGAGATGAACCAAGCACGGATTCAGAGCCAGGCAGAGCAGATGCCTGGCTGAGGAGTCCTGGAAGACAAGCCCCATACCCGTGACTCAGGCCATCACGAGGGCCCGACTCTGAGTGCCCCGTCAGTCTGTCCACACGGACCCTTTCTCCTCCTAATAAGCGCTTTGCTTGCTTCACTGCTTTCCGTCTCCACGTGGAAATCCACTTCTTCGCAGCCAACGGGCCAGGGCCTGGTCCTGGGCACTGGCCGGACGGTCTGGTGGCTGTGATTCAGGGGCCCTGCTGCTCTGGGCCTCAGGCTCTGGCTGGGAACCAAGACTCTGCTTCACGCCACAGTGGGTCAAGGCCATTGAGGTCATGTTCAGCTCCATGACGGGTGAGTGAACACACACACACTCACTCACACACACACATAACACAGTAACACACACTCACACACACACTCTCACACAACACTCTCACACACACACACTCACACACACACTCTCACACACACTCACACACACAGTCACACACACTCACACACACACATACACACACTAACACACAGACTCTCACACACACATACACACACTAACACTCACACACACACACTCTCACACAACACTCACACACACACTCACGCACAGAGCCCTGTGTAGCCGAGTCTGTGCAGAGCTGTAGGAACAGGTCCAGGGCGTCAAGCTCAGAAAACTGGCGGTGACAGATTGCTGTGGGGGTGTCCCTTGCTGGCAGGACCTCCTCCTGAATGACCTGAGTTTTCTATATAAAATGAGCAAATTGCAAAAATAAGTAGTCGCCGTGTTACTGTTTAACAGTTAATTGTAGGGGGCTAAGAAGGCGATGGCGCCCACTCCAGCACTCCTGCCTGGAAAATCCCATGGACGGGGGAGCCTGGGGGTCTGCCGTCCCTGTGGTCGCTGGGAGTCGGACACGACTGAGCGACGTCACTTTCACTTCTCACTTTCATGCACTGGAGAAGGAAATGGCAACCCCCTCCAGTGTTCTTGCCTGGAGAATCCCAGGGACGGGGGAGCCTGGTGGGCTGCCGTCTCTGGGGTCGCACAGAGTCGGACACGACTGACGCGACTCAGCAGCAGCAGCAGCAAGAGCCCAATGGAGACGCAGGGGATGGGGGTTCTACCCCTCGTCCAGGAAGACGCCGCGTGCCGTGGAGCAAGGCAGCCTCCGTGTCAGAACTACTGAAGCGTGTGAGCCCCGGGCCCGCGCCCCGAGGAGAGAGAAGCCCCTGCTCCCCACAACCAGAAGACGCCCGCGCGCAGCAGCAAAGACACAGCGCGGCCAAAACACAATTATGCGGACTTCCCTGATGGTCCTGGGGCTCAGACTTCACCTTCCAATGCAGAAAGTGTGGGCTCAGTCCCTGGTCAGGGAGGAAAGATGCCCTGCGCATTGCTGTCAACAAACCAAAGCCTAAACCAGAAGCAGCATCGCGACGCAGTCAGTAAAGACTGTGAGAAATGGTGCACGCCAAAAATTTAAGTGTTGATACATGTGAACAACAGCGAAAATAATTATCAATTTCAAACAAAATACGATCAATACTCCCCAGGTGAACAGGAGCCTTTCCAATCCCAGAGACCTCCAACTCTTAAAATATTTACGAATCTGATGGCTAAAATCTGGGTCACATTCTGCTTAATCTGTGTCTCCTGACTAGTGAGCCTGAGCTTCTGCCACTGGTTCAGGGCGTTTGTCTCTGTGTGAATCTCGTGCTCACGTCCTTCGCCCCTGTCTCCACTGGGCTGTTTGTGTTCTGCTTACTGTGGTAGGGGCTCTTCATCTTTGTGGAGAGAAGTGCTTTTCTGCGATAAACGCTCTGAATATCGTCTCCTGGGCTGACGGTTGTGCTTGCAATCTGTTGATCGCATCATTTCCTGTATAGACCTTTCGGCTATATTCAGAGGGGCTCCTGTATGGCGCCCGGTCTTTGGTTTTATAGAAAGACGCTCCCCAGTCTCCAAGTTCAAAAGTTTGTGCCGTATTTTTCCTTGTGCTTTTGTAGACTCTATGCTCAGCATTCTGGTCTCCCTGAACTTTATTGCGGCACATGCTGGCAAGTGGTCTGCCAATTTTACTGAGTTCAAGACACCCGTTTCTTCCCCAGACTGTAGTGTCTGTGCGTCTCATTTCTGCTGTTGTTGCCAGCACCATTATTATTCATCTGGGGGCAGTTCCGGTACCTTCCACAGGAGGGTGAGGGATGTTTGTCCAGGACAGTTCTGCTGGGACTCTGACTGTCATTGCGTCCGTGCGTGCTGAATGCCTTCATCCTGCCCGACTCTGCGGCCCCCTGGACTGCAGCACGCCAGCGTTCTCTGTCTGCCGCTGTCTTCCAGAGTTTGCTCAAACTCATGTCCATTCAGTCAGTAACGCCAGCCATCTCATCCTCTATTGCCCCTTTCTTCTCCTGCCCTCAGCCTTTCCCAGCATCAGAATCTTTTCCGATGATGGAAAAGTCTGGCGGAGCTCACTCGAAAAATGGGTTTGGCCTGATGTTTTGGGAAAGTGTGTGTCTGCTATTATTTTAGCTTCTTTAATGGTTATTAATCTATTTGCATCTTCTATTTCTTCTGGCTCTGACGCTGACATTTTTTGCTTTGCCAGGAATTTATCTGTTTTGTCCAGCTTTTTGAATTTGTTAGACATATAGCTGTTCACAATATCCATTTACTTGGAAATGTTTCTCGTGTCTGTACTTATTGTCTCTTTCTTGGTCTATATTTTATTTATTTGCAGTTTTTCTCTGCTTTTCAGAGATGTGGGGATTTTTAGAAGCTGGTCTTTTGTTCTGATTTTACTGCGTTTTGGTTGGAGGCTGGTTCATGTGACACTGATTTTTTTAATTAAGGGGCTTCGTTGGTGTTTAATTCGTGGTTGATTTTGTGAACGTCCATATGAGCTCAAGAGTCACACCTTGTCCCCTTGTCGGGTGGGACGCTTCTTACGCCTGTCAGCTCGTGCGGCTGGTCTGACTGGCCCGTTGGTGCTCGGGAGAGGCGCGTCAGGTCTCCAAGCGCGGTCTGGGCGTTACCCGTGTTTCTCCAGCTCTTTCAGTGGCTACGGATTTTGTTGTTCAGTCAGTAATCGTGTCCGACTCTTTGTGGCCCCATGGACTGCAGCGCACAGGCCTTCGACTCAGCAGCAGCAGCAGCAAGAGCCCAATGGAGACGCAGGGGATGGGGGTTCTACCCCTCGTCCAGGAAGACGCCGCGTGCCGTGGAGCAAGGCAGCCTCCGTGTCAGAACTACTGAAGCGTGTGAGCCCCGGGCCCGCGCCCCGAGGAGAGAGAAGCCCCTGCTCCCCACAACCAGAAGACGCCCGCGCGCAGCAGCAAAGACACAGCGCGGCCAAAACACAATTATGCGGACTTCCCTGATGGTCCTGGGGCTCAGACTTCACCTTCCAATGCAGAAAGTGTGGGCTCAGTCCCTGGTCAGGGAGGAAAGATGCCCTGCGCATTGCTGTCAACAAACCAAAGCCTAAACCAGAAGCAGCATCGCGACGCAGTCAGTAAAGACTGTGAGAAATGGTGCACGCCAAAAATTTAAGTGTTGATACATGTGAACAACAGCGAAAATAATTATCAATTTCAAACAAAATACGATCAATACTCCCCAGGTGAACAGGAGCCTTTCCAATCCCAGAGACCTCCAACTCTTAAAATATTTACGAATCTGATGGCTAAAATCTGGGTCACATTCTGCTTAATCTGTGTCTCCTGACTAGTGAGCCTGAGCTTCTGCCACTGGTTCAGGGCGTTTGTCTCTGTGTGAATCTCGTGCTCACGTCCTTCGCCCCTGTCTCCACTGGGCTGTTTGTGTTCTGCTTACTGTGGTAGGGGCTCTTCATCTTTGTGGAGAGAAGTGCTTTTCTGCGATAAACGCTCTGAATATCGTCTCCTGGGCTGACGGTTGTGCTTGCAATCTGTTGATCGCATCATTTCCTGTATAGACCTTTCGGCTATATTCAGAGGGGCTCCTGTATGGCGCCCGGTCTTTGGTTTTATAGAAAGACGCTCCCCAGTCTCCAAGTTCAAAAGTTTGTGCCGTATTTTTCCTTGTGCTTTTGTAGACTCTATGCTCAGCATTCTGGTCTCCCTGAACTTTATTGCGGCACATGCTGGCAAGTGGTCTGCCAATTTTACTGAGTTCAAGACACCCGTTTCTTCCCCAGACTGTAGTGTCTGTGCGTCTCATTTCTGCTGTTGTTGCCAGCACCATTATTATTCATCTGGGGGCAGTTCCGGTACCTTCCACAGGAGGGTGAGGGATGTTTGTCCAGGACAGTTCTGCTGGGACTCTGACTGTCATTGCGTCCGTGCGTGCTGAATGCCTTCATCCTGCCCGACTCTGCGGCCCCCTGGACTGCAGCACGCCAGCGTTCTCTGTCTGCCGCTGTCTTCCAGAGTTTGCTCAAACTCATGTCCATTCAGTCAGTAACGCCAGCCATCTCATCCTCTATTGCCCCTTTCTTCTCCTGCCCTCAGCCTTTCCCAGCATCAGAATCTTTTCCGATGATGGAAAAGTCTGGCGGAGCTCACTCGAAAAATGGGTTTGGCCTGATGTTTTGGGAAAGTGTGTGTCTGCTATTATTTTAGCTTCTTTAATGGTTATTAATCTATTTGCATCTTCTATTTCTTCTGGCTCTGACGCTGACATTTTTTGCTTTGCCAGGAATTTATCTGTTTTGTCCAGCTTTTTGAATTTGTTAGACATATAGCTGTTCACAATATCCATTTACTTGGAAATGTTTCTCGTGTCTGTACTTATTGTCTCTTTCTTGGTCTATATTTTATTTATTTGCAGTTTTTCTCTGCTTTTCAGAGATGTGGGGATTTTTAGAAGCTGGTCTTTTGTTCTGATTTTACTGCGTTTTGGTTGGAGGCTGGTTCATGTGACACTGATTTTTTTAATTAAGGGGCTTCGTTGGTGTTTAATTCGTGGTTGATTTTGTGAACGTCCATATGAGCTCAAGAGTCACACCTTGTCCCCTTGTCGGGTGGGACGCTTCTTACGCCTGTCAGCTCGTGCGGCTGGTCTGACTGGCCCGTTGGTGCTCGGGAGAGGCGCGTCAGGTCTCCAAGCGCGGTCTGGGCGTTACCCGTGTTTCTCCAGCTCTTTCAGTGGCTACGGATTTTGTTGTTCAGTCAGTAATCGTGTCCGACTCTTTGTGGCCCCATGGACTGCAGCGCACAGGCCTCCTCGCCCTTCACTGTCCCCTGCAGCTCGCTCAAGTTCATGTCCGTCCATGGAGTCAGGGATGCCGGTCAGCCCTCTCACCCTCTGCCGCCCTCTTCTCTGCTTGCCTTCAGGAAGGAAGTCCTTCCTTGCCTTCAGACCCTTGCCATCAGGGTCTCTTCCAGTGAGCTGGCTTTTCGCAGCAGGTGGCTGCAGCGCTGGAGCTTCGGCCTCAGCCTCGGTCCTCCCAGTGAACCCTCAGGGCCTCAGCGTCGGTCCTCCCGAGGAACACTCAGGGCCTCAGCATCGGTCCTCCCGGGGAACACTCAGGGCCTCAGCATCGGTCCTCCCGGGAGCGCTCCGGGCCTCGGCCTCGGTCCTCCCAGGGAGCGCTCTGGGCCTTGGGTGTCGGTCCTCCCGGGAGCGCTCCGGGCTGGCCTCCTGCAGGTGAACGTGTGCTTATCACTAGTATTGTCTATCCTTAGTTCCTTGCTCCTTATTTTTAAGTTGCTGGCAGCACTGCGTGCGGCGTGCAGGATCTTAGGTCCCTGACAAGGGGTTGAGCCTGAGCCTCCTGCAGTAGACGGTGGGGTCTTAACCACTGGACTGCCAGGAAGTCCCTGTATTGTTTTTTAACAAAATAAAATGTCCTGTTTTATGCCTTAGAAAGCGTTTGCCTTGGGTCCTCTGTTTCTCTCTTCTGATGTTGAAAATCCAGGCTGACTTTCTCACTTTCCTTATTTGCCTGTTTCTTTTTTCATCCCTTTATTTCCATCTCTTTAAGTGTGTTTCTGGTGGAATCCAGGCTTTCCTGATGGCTCAGCGTGTGAAGAATCTGCTTGCAAAGGAGACACAGGAGATGCCGTTCCGATCAAATGGCAGCCTGCTCCAGTGCTCTTGCCTGGAGAATCCCATGGACAGAGGAGCCTGGCAGGCTCCAGCCCCCGGGGCCACAGAGGGTCAGACGTGACTCGGCACACGTGTGTCCCCGCTGCTAGAATCCTCCTCACTCGATTTTTTTTTAAATTCCTCTAAGAATCTCTGTCTTCTGTTTGGAGCCACTGCCCCACTGATACGACGTTTAATCCCAGTTACATTAGGATCCACTTCTCCCAATTATTTTTTGTTTTCTGTTGATCATACTCCTTTAATTTTTTTTGTTGTATCTCAACAGGTAGCCCGTGGGGTGTGCTGTTGCTTTGCAGGTTGAGGGTTCTGTTTTACTGTTTCATGGCTCCCCCAGCACACAGACTTCAACTTGGGAGTGTTTCTATCCAGTGCACCGTCCTGGGTCAGGGCAGGAAGAAATGGAGGAAGGGAACTTGGTGTGGGGGTGGGTGGACAAGGCCCCTCGAGGGAGCCCGAGGACCAGCACAGGCAGAGAGGCGGCTACCAGCAGCTCCTTCTCCATCGAGCCTGGGAACCTGGCCACAGCTCCTGGGAGCGCCGGGGCGGGGTCGCTTCCCTCCCTCTGGATATCTGGGCTACAATCTATTCATAGTTTACTTCGGTTTTTGGAGACTTTTTTTTAAACGTGTGTTATAGGTTTACAATGCTCTTAAACCTAAAAGCTGGATAAATTTTAAGACTTTGTTTTATAAACAACTTTTCAGTTAAAATGTAAACCAAAACGAAGATGAAATATTTCTTGAAAATGAACAAGGAAGCGCTTCCCTGGTGGTCCAGTGGCTAAGACTTCGGGCTCTCAAAGCAGGGCCCAGACTCCTTCCCTGGTCAGAGAACCAGGTCCCACAGGTAGCAAATTAAAGATCCCACCTGTCACGGCTAAAGACACTGTGTGTGCAAAGCCCCTCAGTGTGTCTGACGCTGCTCGACCCCACGGACTGTGGCCCGCCAGGCTCCTCTGTCCTCGGGACGCCCCGGGCAAGAGCACTGGACTGGGTTGCCACGCCCTCCTCGGGGGATCCTCCTGACACAGGGGTCGAACCCGAGTCTCTGATGCCTCCTGCACTGGCAGGCGGGTTCATTACCACTCGCTCCACCTGGGAAGCCCCAAGATCCCACAGGGCCCACGTAGATTCCGCATGCCGCAGCAAAGAGTGAAAACCCCAAGGGCCACAGATAAGACCCAGTGTGGCCATATAAATGAGTGAAAAGCAAGACAAAAATGAACAATGGGAGTATAATGCATAAAAGTTTATATCCTGTTGGGAATAAAAGCACCTATTTCTTTTAAAACAAAATAGCATGTACTTGGAAGCCAAAGTGACTTAAGGTAACTAAACGTTAGCTGAGAGTTTTCCAAGACTGCTTTAAATTAGAAGTAATTTTTTTAAACTCTAGGGATGAATATATAAATATATATGTAAAATTTAAAAACAGGCCTGAAAAATAGGGCCCAGACTACTAACGGAGATTAGTTCTCAGTAGGAAAATGAAGCTGGGGAGAAAGACGGTAATTACAACGGGACACTTTCCTTGGTGTTTGATTCGAAAAACTTCTGTATGGATTGACTCTCTTATAGGAAGAATATAAATCTCTATCGACTTTACTGTTTAAAACCAGTTTTTTAAAAGTTAAAAAGATCACGCCAAACACATTTTCCAAACACGAGGCAAATAAAGCTGGAAATTGACAGGAGGATAACCTCCTCAAATCCATCTGCTTGGAAATTCACAAACAAATCTAAATAATGCGAATTAAACAATAAATCAACACAAGTACCAACTATTTAGAACAAAACAGCAATAAAGACACTGCATATAAAACCCCACAGGATACCACCCAAGGCTGTGTACTTAGAGGAAAATGGATGGTGTTCAGTGTGGTCATTAGAAAAGAGGAATATTGGAAAGATAAGGAAAGTGAGCGTTTACCTCAATAAGCTGGAAATGAACATCAGAATAAATTTACAGAATGCAGGCAGAAGAAACCGATGAAGTGAAGGAGCAGAAATTAATGAAACAGAATAAAACACCAGTAGATTTGGGCTGTGAAGACGAAAAACAATTCTTGGGAAAAAAATTGATAAACTAGACAAACCCAGCAAGACTGATGAGAAAAGTGCACCAGTAACCATAAAAAAAAACCCAAGTTACAGACACAGTGTTAAATCACAGGAAGACGCAAGCCGTGGCCGATACGCCTGACAATCTCATGTAAAGTGAGCAGTTTCTAGGAACAGCCACGCACACCCCAAGCAGCAGGCGCTGCCAGCTGGTCCAGCCCTGCAGGCTGCCGCCCTGCCCCTCCGCCAGCCTGTGTCTGGACTCCGCAGGCGAAGCTGGACCCTGCGTTTCCACATATCCCGGAGCCCAGGGAGGCTGTGTGCCGGACCCAGGTGGGACTCTGGGGCTGGAAGCCAGGGGCGCGGGCGGGAGACCAGCTCCTGTGACAAGGGCCCGAGCTGCCCTGGGGCAGGGCGGGGGCGAGCGGGCCAGGGGCGTTCTGCTGACAGCGCTCCTCATTCTTGCCTGCGCCCCTCAGCCTCCCGGGGGCTCCAGAAGCCCTCAGAACCCTGTGAAGGGCAGCTTTCCGCCTTAATCTGTGACCAGGAGCTCGGGTTAAGGAAGGCTGAGCCAAAGAAGAGAGAAGAGAGAAACAGGAGACCCTGGGTCTGGGCGGTTTTATGGGCAGTCCTCTGACACCGGTAAAGCACAGGCGGGGTTCACCTTGCCCCCCAAACAGCTTCCTACCATGCTACTGAAGTCAGGCTGCAGGTCAGCGAGCATATACACCCAACAAACAGGCGTCTGGGCTGCAGCTGGCTCAGGGGTCTCCAGTCAGCGCGTCTGGTGTGGTTCAGACCCTGACAGTAGAGATGAGACGAGGGGCCCCTCGTCCACCCCCAGAGACCGCCAGCCCCCGTGCCAACACTGTCCAGGCCTGAGCAACGCAAGCCCCCCGGCCCAGAGGGCTGGGGCTGCTACTGGCCGGGAGAGGCAGTGCAAGGCCCCGGGCGGGGGCGGGCTGTGGTCGGGGGCTCCCGGACACCTAAAGGGAGGGCTGATGGCCCTTGAGGATGGGCTCCCCGTGGGCATGGAGGGCCAGCAGAGTCCAGGGCGGCTCTGGAGACGCTCGCTTGCCGGGGTCCCGAGGGGCCAGGCGAGTGTCTGGGGGGTGGTGCCCTGGCATGGAGCCCGGGCAGGGGGGGCAGCGTGTGCGGAGGGGTGCGGGGCCGGGCTCCTGGTGCTCATCACCGTCCACCCGCGCTCCTCTCTTCCTTCTCTGCCTCCGTGTCTTTTGTTGTGCTTCAGGTCCCGTGCTCGGAAGCACAAGCTGCCGCTCTTGAGACACAACATGCCTTCCCTCTCGGTCCCTCTGCTCTAAAGGGACGGCCCAGCTCTGTGCCCCCGTGCCGGCCGGCTGCAGATTCGTGGTCTCGGGCCGACACCGTAGTGACCCCTGAGCTCAGCTCCAGGTTCCAGGGTCATCTGTGAATGCGCCTGGCGTGGGGGAGGGGCGGCTGCAATTCTTCCCGTTTCCAGGAAAATGCGAACAGAAGGTCAGCTCTGGCCTCTGAATTTTACTCGCTTTGTGGCAACAGGTTGATTTGGGGGACTTGGGTCTGTTGGTTATTTCTCCCCCGTCTCCCCGTCCCGGCTGGTGACAGTGGTGTCATTATACCTCTGTGATGACAGGAGGCCTAGGGCACCGCTTGACCTTGGGGGACAGACTCCCGGCAGAGCGGCCTGCCTGGCGTCACACCCCAGGCCTGGGCCCGCGGGACCAAGGCAGGCTGGCACTCAGGAGTGGCCGTGGCTGGCCTGTCTGCCCCACGCCCCACCTTCCAGCCCCTGCCTCAGAGCTGGCGAGGCCTCTGCAGGTGAGACACCAAAGCCCCTGCCCTAAGCCGTGGGCCCAGTGAGCACCTCTGCCCCCTCCTTCCTGTGGGTTCTGCCCCCGCCCTTCCTGCCGGGCTTTCCCAGTGGGCAGCCCTGGACAGACCCTCCACTCCCAGGGCGCTGAGTCCTTCACTGCTCATCTGTGAGCGGGGACACTGGCTGCCCCTCCTGGTGGGGGTGCTGGGGGCCCGGTTCTCGGGGCTCAAAGGGGATGCAACCGGGCAGACAGGGCTTCATACCCTGCAGCCTGGCCAAGGAAACAGGTGGTCAGGGTTGACGGTGCAATGTGGGGACCCCAGCATTACTGCCCAGGGGTCCTGTCTCCCCCTCCCCCAGCATCACTGCCCAGGGGTCCTGTCTCCCCCTCTCCCAGCATCACTGTTCCAGGGGTCCTGTCTCCCCTTCCTCCAGCATCACTGCCCAAGGGTCCTGACTCCCCCTCCCCCAGCATCACTGACCAGGGGTCCTGACTCCCCCTCCCCCAGCATCATTATCCTGGGGGTCCTGTCTCCCCCTCCCCAGCATCACTGCCCATGGATCCTGACACCCCCTCCCCATCATCACTGCCCGGAGGTCCTGTCTCCCTTCCCCCAGCATCACCGTCCCGGGGGTCCTGTCTCCCCGTCCTCCATCATCNCACTCAGGAGTGGCCGTGGCTGGCCTGTCTGCCCCACGCCCCACCTTCCAGCCCCTGCCTCAGAGCTGGCGAGGCCTCTGCAGGTGAGACACCAAAGCCCCTGCCCTAAGCCGTGGGCCCAGTGAGCACCTCTGCCCCCTCCTTCCTGTGGGTTCTGCCCCCGCCCTTCCTGCCGGGCTTTCCCAGTGGGCAGCCCTGGACAGACCCTCCACTCCCAGGGCGCTGAGTCCTTCACTGCTCATCTGTGAGCGGGGACACTGGCTGCCCCTCCTGGTGGGGGTGCTGGGGGCCCGGTTCTCGGGGCTCAAAGGGGATGCAACCGGGCAGACAGGGCTTCATACCCTGCAGCCTGGCCAAGGAAACAGGTGGTCAGGGTTGACGGTGCAATGTGGGGACCCCAGCATTACTGCCCAGGGGTCCTGTCTCCCCCTCCCCAGCATCATTATCCTGAGGGTCCTCTCTCCCCTCCCCCATCATCACTGCCCAGGGATCCTGTCTCCCCTCCCCCAGCATCACTGCCCAAGGGTCTTGTCTCCCCCTCCCCTAGCATCATTATCCTGGGGGTCCTGTCTGCCCCTGACCACCCCCAACCCCCAGCATCACTCCCGGGAGGCCTGTCTCCACAGGATTGCTGTGTGGGTGTGTGTGCAGTGTTATCTGGAAGGATTTTGTTCCAAGGGCAGCGGAGTCCCAGGGCTTAACAAGAAGATGGGAAGCCAGCTCCGCTTCTCATGGTGCCCATCGCCTCTTGAGGGTCAGGTCGCTGGGCCCGGAGTCTATGTTTGGAGGGAGCACTCAGAGTCACAGTTTCGCTGAAATAGTCTGAAAGTGTCGTTTCCAAACTGGACTCGTGGTGTGGGCTGGGGGCGAGGGCTGGGCGATGACTGGACTCCTCCGGGGAGAAAGCTGGCTCCTTCACAGACTGACCTCCTCCGGCTTTCCTGGCGGCCCAGTGGGAAAGAACCTGCCTGCCAGTGCAGGAGACACAGCTGTGATCCTGGTCGGGAAGACCCTTCCCGTGGCAGGATACCCGTGGTCCACACGGAGAAGCCCCGCCGTCCGCAGCTGGAGGGAGGCCCAGGCAGCCTCGAGGGCCCCGCGCAGTCAGACAGATGCATTCAGTTGTAAGAAACACGACCTCCTCATCAGGGAACCCCGGAGCTTCTCCGAAGCAGAGGCAGGGGGAGGCGGACGGAGGGAGGGGAGCACGGCGCTGGTTCCCAGGCCCCTTGCCAGCCCTGGGGTGGCCCCCAGAGCCCATCCTGTCTGTGAAATGGGTGCAGGGCGGGCTGGGCCGAGGGCAGGGGGCCTGACTCAGAGGGGCCGCGGGAGCCTCAACGAGCCCCACGATGCTGGAACCCTCCGTGACCACATCCAAACAGCTCCGCTGTGCACATTCTGAGACCCCAGGAGCCACGTTCCTTGTGTCCTTGGCCCCTCGAATCCCATGTCCCGGAGCGCCAGCCAGCAGTGGGGCAGCGGGGGTCTGGGCTGAGCTGTGGCCCATCCCTGAGAAGGCGGGGCTCACTGCAGATGGAGGTGGGGGAGAGGACCCTCGCAGCAGGAGGCACTTGGCCCATTTCCCAGGAAACCCAGCTGAGGGAGGAGGGGCTGTTGGCTGCACTGGGCCCCTCGGGGTCTCTCTCGGGGTATAGGGGCCCCACCCCCTGCAGGGACCCTGTCGCTGAGGCTGCAGCCCCAGGCCTCCCTCTGGCTGCAGTGGGCCCCCTTGGGCACAGTGATTCCTGAATGTGCCTGGGCTCTGCAGGATCCTCAGTCCTGAGTCCACGTGGGCACGGCCAGGCCAGCCCCTCCACCCCCCAGTTCCAGCAGACCCTTCCTGGCTGGACCCTGTCCCCCAAGCCCTTCAGACCACCATCAACCTTTGCTCCAGACGGGCCCCGGTGAGGGCTCTCGGCCTCTCTCCGCTCAGGGTACATTCCCCCGCCCCAATCTGGACACCCCGGGGCAGTCAGAGGTGGGGCCTCTTTCTTGGCCCTCTGTCCGCTCGGGAACACTAACCAGGCACTGCTCCCAGCACGCTGGCCACACGCCTGACTCTCCCACAACCAGGGACTGTGGGAAACTGTGCCCAGGGAAGCCCATTGTGCAGATGGGGAAACTGAGGCTCAGGGAGCCCGGGAGCTGACAGCTGCCATCGAGGCACTTGTTCCAGGATGAGGCCCCACAGGCTCAGGGTTGGTCCACAAGGGGTCCTCCTGACCTGCATCTCAGGGGCCGGTCCTGGAGAGACTGCCCCGAGGCAGCTCTGGGAGAAAAATGAAACTGGGGGGTCGGCTGAGTCACCGAAGGGACCGCCTCGAGTGGCGTGCTGTCTCTGGTCACCAGCTCTGCGAGAAGGCACTTTGCAAAGTGCAGTCTCTGTGCAAAGAAGCCATCATGACCGGTACAAATGTGCATTAACAGCTATGTCTTGGCCAAGGCACGGAGGTTTCCTCAATGTCAGCTGAAGTGCAAGAAGCACAGGGGCTGGGACCACGCACGGCCGCCCTGCTTGGGTGGACAGAGGGCCAAGTGTCCTGCAGTCCCACACCGCACTCCCCCGCCCGCTGCCCACCCCCGCACCCCCAGCAGGGCTGGGAGAGCCAGGGCCACGGGCTCCCGACACCTGGGCCTTCTGGGTCAGCCCTCTGTCCCGGCATGCGGAGCTGCGGAGGGAGCCCAGAGTCGGGCCTTCGAGGCCCAGACCCCGTGGATGGTGAGACTCACGGGCTGGAGGGCTGACGATCCCTCCGTGGGCGGCCCCTGCTCAGGGTGCTCGAGATTTCACTGCTCTTCCGCCGGCCGCCCCTTCCCACTCACCTCGCGGGACTCTGACACTCTTCCCTCAACGCCCCCCTCCGCAGTACTTCCTGGGACCCCAAGGACGCGGCCTGGAGGGCGCGCTTGGGAACAGCACCCCGGGGATTTCTGCCGCTCTTCCCCCCTGCTGACAGCCGCTGGCCTTAGAGAAGCAGCGTCGGTGGCCACGACTTGTGATGCAAACGTGGACTGAGCTCTCAGCCCTGCGGGAGCCTTAGGCTCTGGAGACCTGAGGGGCGGGCGGGCCTGCTAGGGAGAGGCCGAGGCCGCTGGTGCACAGCCGTTTGCCGGCTGGGCTTCGAGTCCGGGGCGGGCCTTGGGGGCGGGGCCGCAGGCCTTGGCAGCGGAACGGGACGTGCCCTCAGCGGCCTTTCGGGCCCAGCACTCCTGTCTGCTCTGGCCCTGCCCCTCTGTCTTCAGGCTCTAGGTCTGCCGTTCCCTTCCCCTTCTTGAACCCCAGATCCCCCGGCCTGGGCAGGACCCGGGGCCCAGGCTGCTCTGCACTCCCCCAGCTAGTCCCGGGGGCCCAGACGAGGAGGGGCCTCCCTGATGCTGGGAAAGACTGAAGGCAGGAGGAGAAGGGGACAACAGAGGATGAGACGGCCGGATGGCATCACCACTCGATGGACATGAGTTTGGGTAAGGTCCTGGAGTTGGTGATGGACAGGGAGGCCTGGCGTGCTGCAGTCCATGGGGCCGCAAAGAGTTGGGCACGCCTGAGCGAAGGACTAAACTGGACTGAGAGTGAGGAGGCCAGTGGATGGCTGGGTTTGCGGCAGCTCCCGTCCCATCTGAGTTGGGGTGGGAGGCCAGCGAAGGTGGGGGCTGGACTGGTGAAGATCGTGCAGAGGTCTGACCCCTGTTCCAGGGAGAAATCTGAAGCTTTGTCTGACCCTTGAAGCAGGACTGGCCGATAGGAAGGACCTCTGGGCCCCAGGCCTCCGGGAGCAGCCGGGGTCCCGGCCTCAGGGCTCAGGGCAGCTCCCTTCTGCCTGCCAGCCACGAAGTGTCTCAGCCCTGTCGACAGCCACGCTGCTGGAGGCCAGCTCTGTCCACAGTGCCCCCTGAGGGCCATGCTAGGGCGACGCTGCGGGCAGTGAGAGGTCTTCCGTGTGAGAGGCAGCATGGCCTGAAAGTGTTGGGGGGCATGGGGCGGGTGGTTCGGTGGAGGGCGGCTCCCCATGGGTCAAGGGGGTGGGCACAGGTTTGTAGGGTGGCCTGATCGCCAACCTGGGCTCCTGGGCCGTTCACTGAGAAGTCCCAGAGCGTCACGGTTTCCAAGGAGCTGGGAGGGGGCGGGTGTGAGACCGCCCTGGCGGCTAGCTGGCCTGTGGCCCATTTGCGTGGGTTGCTTCCCCGTTCTCTCGACCGAGGGGGTGGCCTGGGCAGGCGGCCCCCTTGGACCCGGGGCGTCTTTATTCTCTATCCATCCTCCAAACCCGAGCCTGGGTGCTCCCCGCCCCCACCCCGGCAGGGACCAGCCTCTTGACAACCACCAGCTCCCCCGGAGTGCAGGGCATTTACCCGCATGGCTGGGCCTGCTCCCAGCCCCGGAGGACCGCGGCCCTCCAGTCACTCCGGGTGCAGACTCATTCCGTCCAGATCTGCAGGGCGGGTGGTGCAGGGCTGCGCTCCGGCTTTGCTGCGAAATGCCTTCTCCTCCCTTCGCTCTCAAAGATATTCGTCTATGCTGAGTGCAGCAGAGGGGATGGCTAAGTTCCGCTGGGGAACCGCCTGGGTAAGGCTGCCGCCGGCGGACCCTGGACCGGCCACAGAGCTAAGGCCAGCGGCTGCCTGCCTCCTAGCAGGATGGAGCACCCCCAACTCTGCTGGATATCTGGAGAGGGGCTGGGGGCTGTGTCTCCCACGTGCCCCCTTCACAGACTGAAAACATTGCCCTTTCACTTGGGAAACGTGGTGGAAGGAAGGTCCAAGACTTCACGTTCAGAGCCCTGGGCTCCCTCCTGACGCAGGCATCACTGCTCTCTTCTGGGTGGGCTTTGGGCTGACGATGAACCGCTCTGAACCTGTTTCTGCATCCATGGAAGGAAGCTGAAGGCCTTACGGGAGGCTGCCACAGGCCCTCACGTGAGGCTCTGAAAGCCGTAGGCCCGAGGCAGGCGCATCGGAGACCGAACCAATGGCTGAGGTTGCTGGTTTGCATGGACGTGCTGTCGAGAGAGGACTCTCACCATCCGCCGCAGCTAGTGTGGCTTCTCGTCTTATAGATGGACGCGGCCATGGCATCTCAGCGTCCCCACCGCCCCCGCCCACCCAGCAGAGCTCCTGGCGTGCAGCCCTGGTCCCGCCCGTCGGAGATGTTGACAGCCGTCGACCCCAGGATCGCGGTCTGGACGACTCCTGTCCTCTGGCCATTACCCACGCCCTGTCAGCTCCCCCGGCTGTGACCAGCCTGCAGGCCCCAGAATCTTTCTTTCCATGTCTTCTTCCACCCAGGAGACTCAGGTCACCTCGAGTTTCATTTTCATACCACCCCCCCCAGCCCATTTTGCACACAGCTGTCATCCTCTGAAAATATGACCGGAGTCATGTCATCTGCGCAAAGGCCCTGGGTGCGAAGCCCCTCGGCTGGCCTGCCCCTCTGGCTGCATCCAGGTAGCTGCCCTCGGCCCTACGACCCCGTGCCACAGCCCTCGCCCTCATCTCTCCGAGCGCTGTGCCCCTGCGCCCCCCCGGCGCTGAGAGCTGGGCTCTGACCTCCTGGCTGGGTCCTTGTGTCGCCTTCCTGAAGGCTGCTCCCCGCCCACAGGCGGCAAGCCTGACCAACCCTCTCTTCCCTCCTTCCCTCCACACAAAGCTGGCTCAGCTGAGCGTCCGCCCTCCACCTCACTCAGTCCCGGGGGCGCCGAGGGGGCTAAACCAGTCCCGGCGACCTGACTGCTGTTGCTGTGGATGGCTTCAGAAGCTGCAGGAGACGAGCCCTGTCAGGGAGATGCAAGGCTGCTTCTGGTGGGAGAAGGTATCGTTTGGGGCGCCTCCCTGTCTTTTATTGAGGTGTAACTTCCGCAGGGAAAACACCCTTTCCGGGGGACAGCTGGAGAGTTCTGATGCGGGTGTCAGCGCGGGTCCACCATCAGCCCGTGCAACGGTGGCCCCCTGTGCCCTCGCCAGGGCCCCCCACCCCGCCACTCCTGGCCTCACTGTGCAGCCCACACCCTGGCACCTGAGGTTCAGCCTGGCCCCGGCACCAGGGGCACCTTCCTCGGGCTGCCGGGCAGGGTGCCCTCGGACAACGGCCTGGACGCCGCCCACCACTTTGCAGTCGTGGAGCACCTGGGCTGCCTCGGGGCTCGGCAGGCAGGGATGAAACTCCCGTGACATTCCTGTGGGTCTCCATGCACCACCTGGCAGGGGAGTGTGGGGTCACCTACGCAGACGTCCGTCTACCTCCTGAGAAGCTGCGAGCTCCTTTCCCGAGGGCCCCAGCCCTCACGATCCTGGATGCTGTGCCATTTGTTCCACTAAACTCCTGGCGGGTGTGAGACCGCCCTGGCGGCTAGCTGGCCTGTGGCCCATTTGCGTGGGTTGCTTCCCCGTTCTCTCGACCGAGGGGGTGGCCTGGGCAGGCGGCCCCCTTGGACCCGGGGCGTCTTTATTCTCTATCCATCCTCCAAACCCGAGCCTGGGTGCTCCCCGCCCCCACCCCGGCAGGGACCAGCCTCTTGACAACCACCAGCTCCCCCGGAGTGCAGGGCATTTACCCGCATGGCTGGGCCTGCTCCCAGCCCCGGAGGACCGCGGCCCTCCAGTCACTCCGGGTGCAGACTCATTCCGTCCAGATCTGCAGGGCGGGTGGTGCAGGGCTGCGCTCCGGCTTTGCTGCGAAATGCCTTCTCCTCCCTTCGCTCTCAAAGATATTCGTCTATGCTGAGTGCAGCAGAGGGGATGGCTAAGTTCCGCTGGGGAACCGCCTGGGTAAGGCTGCCGCCGGCGGACCCTGGACCGGCCACAGAGCTAAGGCCAGCGGCTGCCTGCCTCCTAGCAGGATGGAGCACCCCCAACTCTGCTGGATATCTGGAGAGGGGCTGGGGGCTGTGTCTCCCACGTGCCCCCTTCACAGACTGAAAACATTGCCCTTTCACTTGGGAAACGTGGTGGAAGGAAGGTCCAAGACTTCACGTTCAGAGCCCTGGGCTCCCTCCTGACGCAGGCATCACTGCTCTCTTCTGGGTGGGCTTTGGGCTGACGATGAACCGCTCTGAACCTGTTTCTGCATCCATGGAAGGAAGCTGAAGGCCTTACGGGAGGCTGCCACAGGCCCTCACGTGAGGCTCTGAAAGCCGTAGGCCCGAGGCAGGCGCATCGGAGACCGAACCAATGGCTGAGGTTGCTGGTTTGCATGGACGTGCTGTCGAGAGAGGACTCTCACCATCCGCCGCAGCTAGTGTGGCTTCTCGTCTTATAGATGGACGCGGCCATGGCATCTCAGCGTCCCCACCGCCCCCGCCCACCCAGCAGAGCTCCTGGCGTGCAGCCCTGGTCCCGCCCGTCGGAGATGTTGACAGCCGTCGACCCCAGGATCGCGGTCTGGACGACTCCTGTCCTCTGGCCATTACCCACGCCCTGTCAGCTCCCCCGGCTGTGACCAGCCTGCAGGCCCCAGAATCTTTCTTTCCATGTCTTCTTCCACCCAGGAGACTCAGGTCACCTCGAGTTTCATTTTCATACCACCCCCCCCAGCCCATTTTGCACACAGCTGTCATCCTCTGAAAATATGACCGGAGTCATGTCATCTGCGCAAAGGCCCTGGGTGCGAAGCCCCTCGGCTGGCCTGCCCCTCTGGCTGCATCCAGGTAGCTGCCCTCGGCCCTACGACCCCGTGCCACAGCCCTCGCCCTCATCTCTCCGAGCGCTGTGCCCCTGCGCCCCCCCGGCGCTGAGAGCTGGGCTCTGACCTCCTGGCTGGGTCCTTGTGTCGCCTTCCTGAAGGCTGCTCCCCGCCCACAGGCGGCAAGCCTGACCAACCCTCTCTTCCCTCCTTCCCTCCACACAAAGCTGGCTCAGCTGAGCGTCCGCCCTCCACCTCACTCAGTCCCGGGGGCGCCGAGGGGGCTAAACCAGTCCCGGCGACCTGACTGCTGTTGCTGTGGATGGCTTCAGAAGCTGCAGGAGACGAGCCCTGTCAGGGAGATGCAAGGCTGCTTCTGGTGGGAGAAGGTATCGTTTGGGGCGCCTCCCTGTCTTTTATTGAGGTGTAACTTCCGCAGGGAAAACACCCTTTCCGGGGGACAGCTGGAGAGTTCTGATGCGGGTGTCAGCGCGGGTCCACCATCAGCCCGTGCAACGGTGGCCCCCTGTGCCCTCGCCAGGGCCCCCCACCCCGCCACTCCTGGCCTCACTGTGCAGCCCACACCCTGGCACCTGAGGTTCAGCCTGGCCCCGGCACCAGGGGCACCTTCCTCGGGCTGCCGGGCAGGGTGCCCTCGGACAACGGCCTGGACGCCGCCCACCACTTTGCAGTCGTGGAGCACCTGGGCTGCCTCGGGGCTCGGCAGGCAGGGATGAAACTCCCGTGACATTCCTGTGGGTCTCCATGCACCACCTGGCAGGGGAGTGTGGGGTCACCTACGCAGACGTCCGTCTACCTCCTGAGAAGCTGCGAGCTCCTTTCCCGAGGGCCCCAGCCCTCACGATCCTGGATGCTGTGCCATTTGTTCCACTAAACTCCTGCCTCTCTCAGGGCCAGACCGTTGTCTCACCGAGGCTTTAACTTGGGTTTCCTTAAAGACAAAGGATCCTGACTTTGGGGTTGCCTGCCATCTTTCTTGACAGAGGGTCTGTTTGAGTCTTGTGACCATTTTAAAAAGTGGATTGTTGTTTTTCTTGTTATTGAGTTTCAAGAGTTCTTTACATATTGTGGACACAGAATATGTCTTATCAGAGACAGAGTATGTCTTATCAAAGCTCTTATCAGAGACAGGATTTACGTCAGTGTTTGCACCCTCTCAGATTTTAAGCTCTGATTTTGTGTCGGGGTCTAGCCGATTAAGAACGCTGTGATAGTTTCAGGTGAACAGCGGAGGGCCGCAGCCCCACGCACACATGCACCCATTCTCCCCCAAGCTCCCCTCCCATCCAGGCTGCCGCCTGACACCGAGCAGAGATCCCTGTGCTGGACGATAGGTGCCTGCCGTTGGTCCACTGGGAACCTAGCAGAGTGCGCATGTCCGTCCCCAACCCCCTGGCTGCCCCTCCCCCACAACCATAAATGCGTTTTCTAAGTCCGTGAGTGTGAAGCGTGGACGTTCTTAATGCTGACCAAATCCATTCTTTTATGACACAGATCGGGTTTTGGCCTTGAACCGAGAGGCTCTGCCTGACCGCAGGCCGTGGGGCTCCGATGCCATCTTTCAGGAGTTGCATTGTTTGGGTTAGCATTTAGCCCACATTCTGTTTCGAGTTCATTTTCTCATACGGCTCAAGGCATGGGCTGAAGCTGTTGTGAGCCCTTGCTTCCTTTGTTTTTGCATGTGATGTGTAGCTGTGCCAGCCCCATTTGCAGAAAGCACTGTCCTTTCTCCGTAGAATTGGCTTCGCGCCTTTGTTAAAAATCAATTGACTATAAACGTGTGGGCCTATTTCCAGACTCTCTCTTCTGATCCATTGATCTGTGTGTCTGTCCTTCCTCCAGCACCACACTTCATGATGATGGTAACCTTATCATAAGTCTTTTTTTTTCCCCTAAAGCAACCACCCCCCCTTTTTTTTTTATAATAACAAGTCTTGAAGTCAAGTAGTAGTATGAGTCTTCCAACTCTGTCCTTGTTAAAAATTGTTTTAACTGTTCTAGTTTCTTTGCCTTCCCGTATCAGTTCCAGAGCCAGGCGCGGGGCTGTGCGGAAACCCCACCGGGGCTGCGGCTGGAGCTGCCTTTTGTGTGCGGCTCAGTTAAGGGAGAACTGGCATTTCAGCAGCCCTGAGTCTCTCCACCCTGGAGCACATGTCTTTCCGTTGTGTCGGGCTTCACTCCTTCCATCAGTTCCCGTTTCCTGCAGACTTTGAACATATTTTGTAAGATTTATTGTTGCTGTTCAGTTGCTCGGTCACGTCCGACTCTTTGCGACCCCACGGACGGCAGCGCGCCAGGCCTCCCTGTCCTTCCCCACCTCCCGGAGCCTGTTCACACTCCTGTCCATCGAGTTGGTGATGCCGTTCAGTCATCTCGCCCTCTGTCGCCCCCTTCTCCTTTTGCCCTCAATCTTTCCCAGCATCAGGGTCTTTTCCAGTGAGTCAGCTCTTTGTATCAGACGGTAAGACTGATACGTAATTAAGCATTTCATGACTTTTGAAGCTACTGTACACGGCCCTTTGCTGTCAGTTTTGAACTGCTCATTCCTAGCGTGTAGAGTATGATGTTTGTACACTGGTCTTGTGTCTGTAAAGTTGCGAAGCTCTGTCATCAGTTCTGGCAGCACCTTTTAGATTCTTTAGGGTCTTCTATGGTGACAATTCTATCAACTGAATTTTTTCAGTCTGTATGCCGTTTGTTTCTTGCTTCACTGCACTGGCTGGGAGCTCCAAGCGAACGTTGCATAACAGCAGTGGAAGTGGACACCCTTGCCTTGTTGTTGATCCAGGGTGAAAGCATCCAGTCTCCTACCATTCTCTGTGATGTTGGCTGGAGGTTTTCACAGATTCCCTTTTTCAGGTTGAGGAAGATTTTAGTCATGCATGGGTGTGTTCTTAAAAGGACTCAGCAGGAGGATACTCCTATTTTTCTCTGAACGTTTCAGTAACTGGCTGTGATGTCTGGAACCTGGCAGTCATTTTGTGACCATGAGGAGAGCTTGTCTGAGGAGCAAAGGCATCTACCCTACTGAGGATGGAAGACTGGAGAGAGGGAAAGAACCAGGGCCCCTTCTATCCCTCGCTCACTGAATCAGCAAGTCCTGGACCCTCCCTTACCACCAGAATTCCTGTTATGGAGGAAACTAGGAAAGTAAATAGCCTTACTGTTTAGCCTTCACGAGCTGGGATTCTGTTTCTTGCAGCCAAGAGCCACCACTTGCAGTCAGTTTTTCTTTTCAGGGCTTCAGGCCCCACGCCTGGAACGGAGTCTGGAATACAGCAGACGCTGGTTAAATGTTTGCTGGGCCTGGGCTTTCTTGACGTGAGCGCTGCTTTGCTTCAGTGTGGAGGGAAAGTCCCAGGGAGAGTGCAGAGGACACTGTGGACGGGTGTCCTGAGGATGACAGCTCTGAGCCTGGCGGAGAGACCTCAGGGCTCAGGAAGGGCCGGCCCCAGGCTCTGTGGGCGGATGTGGAAAAGTGAAGAAGGCGGCATCCCGGGACAGGGGAGCCCACTCACACCCCTTCCCAGGTCCGAAGCCAGCCTCTGCTGTAGAAGTGACGTTTTCCTCTTCTCGAGCAGCACCTGGGAGATGGGTTCTTTAGTCGTGAGCTCTGTTTCTGAAGACAAGCCATACAGACCACAAGCAGGACAGAGGCCTGAGGAGCTGCCGGGGGAGGCTGCGTCCCCACTGCAGACAGGCGTGGTGGAGGTGGTGGCCTGATGCCTCGGTCACCCTCCCTGCTCGTCTTCCCAACATGCCTGGGCCTGGGAGGTGGCTGCGGGGTCAGATCACCCCCACCCATCTCAGCTCTGCCTGTAAACCAGACAGGTCGCTGGGGTCTTTCTGAAGGAGCGCACGTGGTGCGGCCG
>SJYG01000305.1:454903-476119 GCA_006410535.1 Litocranius walleri | reverse complement strand
GCGGGCGGGTGGGCGTGGGGGGTGCACCGAGCGGAGGGGCCCAGGCAGCCCCACTTCCCTGAGAAGCTGTGCTCACAGGGGACCAGAGGCTTCCCCGACGGCCTCCTCTTGGCTTCAGGCCATGCCTGTGCTCTTGTATTCTGTAACAGTTTCCCATTTCCCTCTGTGGGGGGGGCGCCTCTGTCCACGGCAAGCAGGCCAGCCCTCTCCAGGGCGCTAAGTGGGCCCTGCCGCCTGCTGGGCCCTCACCGGCCGGGGTCCGCTCTGCCAGGGCCGTGGGTGACACGGCCCAGACGTAGTGGCTGTGGGGCTGGGGCAGGGGCCCTGCCTGTGAACCACCTGAGCCTTTGGGAAGGCGGACATGGGAGACCAAGGCAAGGATCCCTCGCCTCCAGGGGCAGCGGGGCTCAGACAGAGGAGGCTGGGAGACGGGCTAGGGGCTGCCATCCACCAGCAGGGCTGTGAGGAGGCGCGCCACATGCTAACTGCTGGAGACGGGCTGGGAAGCCTGGTGGTCCAGGGGCTAAGACGTCACGCTCTCAGCACGGGCGGGGCGGGGTTCGATCCCTGCTCGGGGAACTAGACCCCACACACAGCAACTAAAGAGTCTGTGCGCCCCGACAAAGATGCAGCGCAGCCGAGCAAACAAGCAGCGAAACGCGGGTCCAAGCTGCAGGAGGGGCCGCCTCACGCTGGCCAGAACGGCCATCGTCAAAAGGCTACGAGAAACAGATGCTGGAGAGGATGAGGAGAAGGGGGAGCCCGCCTACCCTGCCGGTAGGGACGGAAACTGGGGCAGCCACATGGGGCATATGGAGGTCTCTCAAAAAATAAAAGACAGAGCTACCATGTGGCCCAGCAATTCCCCTCCTGGGCATGTGTCTGGAGAACTCTAACTCAAGAAGACACATGTGCCCGCTGCTCACCGCGCGTGAGCCAGAGCAGCCGAGACTCGGGAGCAGCCGGAGTGCCCAGGTGAGCGGATGAAGCAGGTGTGGCGCTTGCACACAGTGCAACACTGCCCAGGCAGAATAAGCGTGAAATAGCGTCAGGGTGGACATGCGAGCAGACCATAAGAAACTGAGCGCCGTGGAACTGATGCTTCTGAACTGTGGTGCTGGAGAAGGCTCCTGAGAGTCCCTTGGACTGCAAGATCCACCCAGTCCATCCTAGAGGAAATCAGTCCTGAGTATCATTGGAAGGACTGATGCTGAAGCTGAAGCTCCAGTCCTCTGGCCACCTGATGGGAAGAGCTGACTCATTTGAAAAGACCCTGATGCCGGGAAAGATTGAAGGCGGGAGGAGAAGGGGACGACAGAGGGTGAGATGGTTGGATGGCATCACCCACTCGATGGACATGAGTTTGAGTAAACTCTGGGAGTTGGTGATGGACAGGGAAGCCTGGCGTGCTCCAGTCCACGGGGTCGCAAAGAGTCGGACACGACTGAGCGACTGAACAACAAAATGTCTGGAACAGCACGGAGCCCCTTCTGCCAACGTCAGCTCCTTGTGACTTGCAGAGAGCCTCCCATAGAGTGCGTGCTCCACTGCACGACTGCCCCTTCGCAGAAGCCTTACACGTTGACCCTTGCCCTTTGCCTCTTTGGAGCGGCCTCTCAGAGCCTCTGCGGCGCCGTCCCCCATGCTGCAGGCCTCATTTTGCCCCAGATAATACATATCTCACAACTCTCACATTGTGCAGCTTTTCAGTCAACAAAATTAAGAAAAAAAACAACGATGTGGGGAGCCTAACCACGAGACTGGTACAGAGGGGGCCACGACGGGTCAGTGCCCAGGTCCACCTGCTCGGGGCGGCGTTGGGGACCCCCGGTTAGGATCCCACCTTCACCACCTCCGGATGACCCTGGCGGGCTCCTCTGAGCTGCAGTGATCCATCTTTAGAGTGGGAACAAGGGGCTTCCCTGGGGTCCAGTGGGTAGGATGCCACGCTCCCAACCAGCGGCCTGGGTTCCATCCCTGGTCAGGGAGCTAGAGCCCACAGGTCACAACCAAACGTCGGCACGGAGCAGCTAAGGGCCTGCCCTCTGGGACAGAGAGCCGGCACAGCCACACGGTAAACAAAAGGCAGCATCTTTAAAAGTGGGAACGAGAGTGCTATCGTGACGCCCGCCTCCCAGGGCTCTGGGAGGATTTGAGGAGAGAGGGAAAAAGTGAAAGTCACTGAGCTGTGTCTGACTCTTTGCGACTCCATGGACTGTATAGTCTATGGGATTCTCTAGGCCAGAACACTGGAGTGGGTAGCCTTTCCCTTCTCCAGGGGATCTTCCCAACCCAGGGATCGAACCCAGGCCGCCCGCATTGCAGGCAGATTCCTTACCAGCTGCGCCACCGGGGAAGCGTCCCCCGTCAAAGGCCAGCTCAGCCTTGGGAGCAAAGTGTGAACCGTCTCAGAAAGGGGCCTGTTGGGATTTGTGTGACCCGTAGAGACACGTCGCCAGCCATCACTACACACACCTGACCAGTGCCAGCCCCCCCACCTGCAGCCCAGGCAACCCCTTGGTTGGGGGGACCCACCGAAAGCCAAAAGACCTCCTGTGGCCTCACGCGCCACCGACCACAGGGTCTCTGAGGAGCTGGGAGCCCTGGACCGATGCACGTGACTGTCTTCCTGGAGCCCGGCGGCTTGGGGACCTGCGGGTCTGGGGAGCCCTGCTCCTCCACTCGGAGACCCAGCAGGGCAGGTGAGCCTGAGGCCGGGACCCAGACAGCCGTCCCCAGGGATAGCGAAGGGGAGTGTCCTGCTCAGCTGCGCCAGGCTGGGTTCCGGCCCCCAGGCAGCTGCCCGCCCTGCTCCTCTGGGCGCTGGGCGCGGGGAGCTGAGGCCACCGCTGGTCCCGCGGCCCCTGCCTCGCACGAGCTGTTCACTGGGCTTCCCTGCCCTCAGCCTCCTCCGTGCTTCCCTGGGATCTTGACGGTAGATGAAGTGACAAGTCTTTGAGCTTAATTAAGACACATTGTCCCACCAATTGGGAAGCAGGAAATGGCTGGGCTGTTTTACAAATAGAAACAATTCTTGTTCATTATCCCTTAATTGAGGCAACAAAGGGCCCTGGAAAACATCCATCAGAAGCACATTCATGTTCGTCATCACGGAGGATTGGTTTAAGACCACACAAAGGCAACAGCGAGCGTTCCAATCAGGAGTTATACAGACAAAGGGAAACAGAGGCCCAGAACGCACACACGGCAGAATTAGCCCAATTACACGGCTGACGCTGCGGGAACCAGTTTCCTGGCTGCGGGCCAGCTCTCCTTTCAGCCCCTTCCTGCCCCTCCGGCGTCCTTGCACCCAAGGGGGAGGGGCAAGGCCCTGCCAGACCCCCTGGACACACAGCCAGAGCAGGGAAGGGGGCGCCGCTGACCCAAGGTCCTGGGGCCAAAAGTTGTCTCCCGAATCCCGGATGTGGCCTGCCCATCAGTCACCTCCCTCTTTCTGGTCCCTGAGCTGCTTATGATACGACCCAAGGCCTGTGCTTCCCGTGGTACAGTTTAAGACACAGGCACCTCTGCCTCAAGGCTGGTTTCTGCTTGCGGCTGGTTAAAACCCCTGAGCTTTCACACAGGACTTTTTCAAGTCTGGGTCTTCCCCATTCTACACCATTGAATTTTGGGGTCCAAGTCAGCAGTTTTCACTCATCCTGTTGGTCCCAGTCTGTTGGACTTGCTCCATTGGGGAGCTGTGATCAGAGGTTGGCGGCCTGCTCCCTACACCCCCACTCCTCTGGACCCCCACCCCCAGCCATCTGGTCATAAACTTGGCTCACACCTTAGTCCCTGCTCCCCGCTCAGCGCAGCCCAGCTCCCCCGCGTCTGTCTGCACCTGCCTGCGCGCCTCCTCCAGGGCTGGGCCTCCTGCTCCAGAATCCCTCCTGCATGGGCTGCAGTCCCGGCCCCCAGACGTGAAAACAGCCTGAGTGTCCACCGAGGGTCGAGCAGATGGGGCTGTGTGTGCACGCGCATGCACACACACAGAGACACACACACAGAGGGACATCGCCAGCCGTGGACGAGAGGGGAGCCCACCATGGACAGCACTGGGCGGGGGGCACTGGAGGAAGGAGGTCAGAGGGCAGACAGCCAGTTACGAGATACAGGAGCCCTGGGACGCGATGGGCTGCACGCTCACCGCAGACAGGCCCCTCAGAGGGACATCCAGGAAGGGTGTTGAGAGCCGACGCTGAGTTCTCGCTGCACAGAGAGGCCTGTCTGCCTTCTGTGCATTGTGCACGAGGCGGTGGGTGCTGCCTGAACCTGCCGGGGCCACATCCCCACGTCGAAGTCAAACCATTGTGTGTGCAGCTGTCACGTCAGAAAACTGGGAAAGAATCATGACCCTGGACCCGTGTCACCTGGGAAGTGATTTCTCTTCCTCGAGCCTCGGTTTCCTCATCTGTAAATGGGGATAATGTCTCACCTCACAGGGGTCGATAGCATCCAGAGAATGATGAGCACGCACGAGGCCAGCCTGAGCCTGTCATGTGGGGCCCTCCCTTGTGGCAAACCACCACCGACATCAAGGGCACTCGGGGGCTTTCCTCGGGCTTGGGACCCTTCTCCCCTGGACCCTCTGAGCCCCTCATTCCAGAGACGGCCCCCCTTCCACGGCGACTCAGCTCCCGATGTATGGATGGGGGACTAGCCAGTACCCTGCCGCCTTCTTCCTCCTGACTCCGGACAGCCCTGAGACCCGGCTGGCAGGTAAAGGGATGGCCCGAGAGGCGGCTCCCACCAGTCCCAGGAGGGGAGGGGGTCCCATCGGAGCTCCTGCAGCCTTGCGCCCCAGGTTGGGGGTTGGCCCAGCAGGGTCCTACAGATGAGGGCACAGTCGTCCCAGCCCCTTCCGCCGCCCAGGCAGCAAGGGTGGGCCAGGCTGTGTGTCTAAGGGGCAGGGGTTCATGGTGGAGCAACCTCGGACCTTTCAGAGGCTCCAGACTCAGGCCAATGCCTCCGGGCTCCGCCTGGAAAGTCACTAGATGTGGCCTAACCCTAACCCAAACCTCAACCCCAACCCTAACCCTAACCCCAACCCCAACCCTAACCCTAACCCCAACCCCAACCCTAACCCTAACCCCTAATCCTAACCCCAACCCCAACCCTAACCCCAACCCCTAATCCTAACCCTAACCCTANAACCCTAACCCTAACCCAACCCTAACCCCTAATCCTAACCCCAATCCTAACCCTAACCCCAACCCTAACCCTAACCCCTAACCCTAACCCCAACCCTAACCCTAACCCCAACCCCAACTCTAACCCTAACCCCAACCCTAACCCTAACCCAACCCTAACCCCTAATCCTAACCCCAATCCTAACCCTAACCCCAACCCTAACCCTAACCCCTAACCCTAACCCCAACCCTAACCCTAACCCCAACCCCAACTCTAACCCTAACCCCAACCCTAACCCTAACCCTAACCCCAACGCTAACCTGAACCCTAACCCCTAATCCTAACTCGAACCCTAACCCGAACCCCTAACCCCTAACCCCTAACCTCTAACCCTGGGCCCTAACCTCTAACCCTAACCCATACCCTCACCTGTCGGGGTTCTGACCCCTTTCACCATCTAAGCTGCAGGGATTTCCCACAGGGATTGATGACGGCAGGGCTGGCAGGGCAGGGCCTCTGGGAGGGACCGCGTGCTCAGGGCAGACCTGTGCGCACACAGGCCCGGTCTTCCCGCCATCACAGGGATGGAGGGGTCCTCCAGCGCTGGAGGGTGGCTCCCCGGACCCCTGCCCTCCCTCCCATCTCCCCACAGCCGGCCTGTCTTCACCTGCTGAGATGGGCCACAAGCACCAGATGTGGGAGACCCAGGGGAGGCCCTGTCACCCAGTCACACCAAGAACCTGGCTGGGGGCGTCTGGCAGAGGGCGCTCCCCACCAAGTGTCACCTCCGGTGAGCCTCTTACGGGGTCGCGCCCCAGTGGGGGAGGTGGGGTTAGACGCCTCGCCCGGAGGGTCCACACCAGCTTCTCTCCCCGTGTCTCCCCACACTCAGGTCCCCTGACTCTTCACTTCAGGCGTCAAGGCTGTTAAACATATTTCTTCCAAACAGACACAGCGCTGTCCCCAAGAGGAGTCCTGGGATGAGAAGCTTTTCCATCTCATTACAGGTGTGATTGCTCTTTCCTCTTTTTTTGGTTGCACTTAGTAGAAGCTCACACAGACTGGCTTTAGAGAGGAAAAGGAGCTGATTGGTCCATAAAGCTGAGAAGCACAGAGCAGACGTCAGGCACGGCTGCATCCAGGCGCCCCCAGCTGTCTCTCTTCTGCTCGTGAGCCCTGAGTCACCCCCGATGTCACAGAGATGCCGCAGACTGGGCGGCTTGCAGGGCAGGTGTGTGCCTCTGACGGGCCTGGAGGTGGGAGTGCCTGTCCTCACAGGGGTATGGGGCGTGAGCCAGGGTCTCCTCTCTTCCGGCACTGCCTGCTGGCCAGGGCGACACTCTGGCCCCTGATGGATGGTGCCAGCAGCCTGCCTCCCGACAGCGTCAGGCTGGGGGGACCCAGGTCCTGCCCACGCCACGCCCGTAGTGTCGGGAGTGCCCGTCGACTCCGCACCACGTCACCCTCAGGCCTGTCTGCCCAGTGTGGTGTGCTATGTGACCTCGCGCCGACCCTTGCCCCCAGCTCGTGTCCCAGGATAACAGCCATCGTTTTATCATCCCTCGTGGGGCGCGCCTGGCCAGCAGCTGAGGCTGCGTTCTCGAGGTGCAGAAGCAGGCACGGGGGCGGGGGTAGGGATGTCTCTGTGATGTGGCCTTGAGGCTGGGCTGGTGGGCGTCCTCTCCACAGAGGCCTTGGGGAGGGAGAGCCGCCTGTGGGTCAGGGCTGGGCTGAGGCTATGGCATCTTTGTTGCTAAGCCAGCTGCTAAAGCCCTAGGCCCCTCTCAGGTCGACCCCTGGGAGGCAGGAAACCTCGGTGGCACGAGGAGTCAGGCCCCGGGGCGCTTGGGGTCTGATCCCCGTGACCTGCAGGAGGGGATTTCCCACCTTGGGAGGTCTCAGCACCTCCGGGCCCCCTTGAGGGCTGGCTCTCTGCAGCCCTGTTGCGCCTGGCTGGCTGGGCACCGCTGTTCTGGCCGGAGTCGCTGGTGGGGAGGCGGCGAGGGCTCAGAAGACTCAGACCCTGACCCAGGACTTAACCTTCTGAAATGGACGCAATAATCCCCTCCTCTGGGCAAAGGGCCAGGATCGATGTACACAACGGAAGAGAAAGTGCTGCGAGAAGCTGCGACTGGGGGCGCTCCTCCGCCCGCCTCGGCCCACGTGCCGACGCGGGGTTTCCAGAGCCAGCTGCTCCCCCGACCCAGAATGAATGGACCCATCGCCCCCAGTGCCCGCGGATTAAACGGGGCCTTGGATGCAAATCCCCAAGGCGAGGTGTCTGGCAGAAACCGCTGAGCCGGTGGTCTGGAGCAGCTGCGTCCACGGCGGCCCTGGGGATCAGCCTCTGCGCCCCCAGCACCATCCCCACAGCCAGAGAGGGACCCCCAGATCACGGTGGGGGTGGGATGCGCCCCCAGATTATCACGGGAGAGGGGTGGGCGGGTGCTGCCCCAGACCACAGTGAGGGAGGGGAGGAAGGTGGGTGGGCAGCCAGAGAGCTCCCTGTAGGTGCTCCCCAGGTGCCCCCTCCCCCAGGACACCCTCCAGGCGCTGCCCCTGCACCCCGGCGGCCTGTTCCCGAGAACAGAGGCCTGCCACCCCCGCCTTTCAGCTTCATCCACCTGGGGCCTGGCCCTCCTCGTCCCTGGCCCTCCATGGCCCCGTCCCTGGCCCTGGCCCTCGCTCGCTCCTGGTTGTCACAGCAGTCCCTGCCCCCAGCCTCTTGGTGTCAAGCTCACTGTTTCCTCCTGAGCACCTCCGTGGGGGCACTGGGGGTCCTCACGTCTTGCCCTGCTCCTGCCCCCAGCCCCGGAGTGGTCTTTCACTTGCTCTCTTGCTGGCCTCACCCAGTCATCAACCATGGAGGTATGGCTGGTCAGGCCCCAGGGACACCCGGCCAGGCCTGGGGTTGCCGGGCAGAGGTGGCTGGGCTGCTCAGCGCCTGGAGCTGGAGCAAAGGGGGCCCCCAGGGCCGCCACCTCTGCCCCCCGACACGGTGACCTCCTCCTGGCTGCCCCGGGCCTTCACGCTGGCTGTGACCCCCGTCGCCCACCCTGCACCCCATGTCTTTGCCCATCCACTGGGTCTCTTTCGGGCCCTGCCTCAGACCAGGTTTCCTGTCCCCTGTGGCCCTTGTGTGCCTGCGTCCCTTGGAGGCGGACACAGCCCAGGCGGCCTCTGCTGTGCCTCGAGCCTTTCCGATGTGTTCAAATCAGACTCTGGTTCATCCTAACCCCGCTTTGTCCGAGAGCTCCTCCTCTGTGTCCAGGGGACCGGGAGGCAGCTGCCCCCACGTGGACGGAAGCCACAGCGGTGCCCGGAGCGCGATTCTTGGCTTCTCACTCCAGGAGCCAAGACTTTAATTGGCTGCAACGCCAATTACTCAAAGCCCCGAGGGTCTGGGAGCCTGGTGATGGATCCGCTGACGGCTGCTTTGCTCCAGGGAACAGCCTCCTGGGCGGAGGCGCATCAGCAAGCTTTTGCCACATAACAAGCCATCCCCAACACGCAGGATTCCCGGGCGGGGCAGTGGGAAAGAACCCTCCTGCCAATGCAAGAAACGTGAGATGCGGGTTCAATCCCAGGGTCAGGAGGATCCCCTGGAGGAGAAAGGGCAGCCCGCTGCAGCATTCTTGTCTGGAGAATCCCACGGACAGAGGTGCCTGGTGGGCTACAGTCCAGGGGGTCCCAGAGAGTCAGACTCAACTGAGAATGAGTTCACGTGCGTGCCTCACCCCCAAGGACACACAGTGGGGTAACTCAGCAAATGCACTCTTTCTCGCCGTTTTGAGGGTTGGCAGGATGGTGGAATCGGACAGGCCGCAGGAGCCTCACCCCACGTCTGGCCCTCTGCTGCGAGGCTGGGGTGGGGGGCGCGCCCTCTTTCTCAAAGAGATGCCCACTTCCCTCCATGGCTGGCCCGGGGCAGCCGGGGGGGCAAGTGCTCTCTAGCCTCTTCTGAAGCCATGCCCGTTGGTGGCCCCTGGCCCAGCATGGGTCACAGGCCTGCCCATGCCCAGGGCCAGGCCGAGGAGGGGCAGGAACTGAGGTTGCAGGGTGGCCCCAGGGGAGAGGTGCCCTTGGCTGGCTGCCGTCTCTGGGGCTCAGCTGGGCTTGGGGAGACGTGGCTATCTCACAGCGCTCTGGGGAAGGTGGTAGGATCCCGGGGTGGCACAGAAGAGGGTTTGGGGACAGAGTGGGGTGACGTGGAGCCCCCCAGACTGAGGTCAGAGACAGTGTGGCTGGTGCCCCTGCAGCCGGCACCCCAGCATCGACACTTCCCAGGCCCCGGCGCCTCGGAACGGGGTCTCAGATGGAGAGACCAGGCAGGAGTGGGCTGCGTGGCCACATGGACAGACGTCACGGGTGGGGGCTCCGGACGGCCTGTGGGGGCTGGTCCAGCAGTCTTGTCTTCCACTGAGAAATGCAGCAACATGCTTAGAGGCGCACAGCTGGACGCGGAGGCAGCTGAGGAGCCCTGACGCCCCGCTTCCACGCACGCACAGGCCACTGACGCCAGACCCCCATTCTACAGGCTGTGGCCCGCCAGGCTCCTCTGTTCATGTACTTCTCCAGGCCAGGATATTGGAGTGGGCTGCCCTTTCCTCCTCCAGGGGAGCTTCCCTACCCAGGGACCGGACCCGGTTTCCTGCACTGAAGGCAGATTCTTTACCATCTGAGCCGCCAGGGAGGCCCACAGACCCCCCTAAAAGCACACAATTCCCCGCTTTCTGCAGCCATCGCCAGTAACTAATCCCAACACCCTGCCGCAGGAAAGAAGCCTGCAGTCAGCCACCGCTCCCCGCCCCTCCCCCAGCCCCAGCCCCCAGCCTGCTCCCCGCCTCGGGGCTCTCCTGTGGGCGCGTCCTGCGAGAGGAGAGCCCGCCACGCGGCGACACACTGCTCTCGGGGCCCCTGCCCCACGGGGCCTGTCAGCGTCATCTCCCACGGCTGAAGAACAGTCCAGGGTGGGGTCCTGCCGTGCCGCCGCCGCCCGCTCATCAGAGATGGGCCCCCAGTCACTTCCACAGTTCCGCTCAGGAGCTCTGTAACGCATCTCTGCCTGGGAAGCCTCCCTAACGCTTCACGCCTGATGCGTGCGCAACCTGCACACACTCTTTACCTACAGATACACCCACACCCAGAACGTGTACCTACCCTGTCTACAGATACACCCACACCCACAACATGTACGTACCCTCTATCTGCAGAGACACCCACACCCACAACGTGTCATCCCCTCTGTCTACAGATACACACACACCCACAACGTGTACATACCCCCTGTCTACAGATACATCCACACCCACAACGTGTCATACTCTTTATCTACAAATACACGCACACCCACAAGGTGTACATACCCTCTTTCTACAGATACACCCACAAGGTGTACATACCCTCTTTCTGCAGAGACACCCACACCCACAACATGTCATACTCTTTATCTACAGATACATGCACACCCACAAGGTGTACATACCTTCTTTCTACAGATACACCCACAAGGTGTACATACCCTCTGTCTACAGATACACGCACACCCACAACGTGTACATACCCTCTATCTGCAGAGACACCCACACCCATGTGTCATACCCTCCGTCTACAGATACACCCACACCCACAAGGTGTACATACCCTCTGTCTTACAGATATATGCACACCCACAAGGTGTACATACCCCCTGTCTACAGATACACCCACAATGTGTCATCCCCTGTCTACAGATATACCCACACCCACAAGGTGTACATACCCACTATCTGCAGAGACACCCACAGCCACAATGTGTCATCCCCTGTCTACAGATATACCCACACCTACAATGTGTACATACCCCCTGTCTATAGATACACCCACAGCCACAACATGTACATACCCTCTGTCTACAGTTACACCCACACCCACAATGTGTACATACCCTCTGTCTACAGATACAGCCACACTTGTACTTACCCTCTATCTATACTGCTGCTGCTGCTAAGTCACTTCAGTTGTGTCCGACTCTGTGCGACCCCATAGACGGCAGCCCACCAGGCTCCCCTGTCCCTGGGATTCTCCAGGCAAGAATACTGGAGTGGGTTGCCATTTCCTCCTCCAATGCATGAAAGTGAAAAGTGAAAGAGAAGTCGTTCAGTCCTGTCTGACTCCCAGCGACCCCATGGACCGCAGCCCACCAGGCTCCTCCATCCATGGGACTCTCCAGGCAAGAGTACTGGAGTGGGCTGCCACTGCCTCCTCCGACCCTCTATCTATAAACACCCATAATGTGTATACACCCTTGTGTATAAACACCCTCAATGTGTACATACCCTCTGGCTGTAGGCACACCCACACCCACGTGTGACCCTCCCTATAACAGACTCAGACACCCTTGCGTCTATGACCTGCCCACACAGTCTAGCTTCCTTTGCCTGGTCCCGTGAGGCCCTCAGGTAGACGCACAGCTCAGTGAGGGTTATGACTGCAGGATGGGGATGGACAGCCCCCGACCAGCCTCCTCCACCTGCTCCAGCTTCCGACCTGAGAGTTCAGCCGGGACACCCCGGGCAAGGAGGGAGAGGCCTGGAGCACCCTGGGAGGGGCCACGGCAGCCCTCAGGCTGGGGCTTCCAGGGAGGCCACTCTTCGCACCCCCCACACACCTGAGACACAGGTACAGTGAGGCCACTTTACAGATGGGGACGCGGAGACAGGCAGGCCCAGGCCGGCACGAGGCAGGGCAGAGCCCCACCCCAGGGTGGCCTCCTCAGAGCCCACGGCAGGCTCAGTGCACAGGCCTCAGTGGACCCTGCTCTTGAAGGAGGAAGGCTGACTAACACCCCTGCCTCTCCCTCGCCCCGAGGGGAGAAACTCCTGCTTAACCGTCAGACAGAGACAAGTTGACTGCAGGCTAATAAACAGCCTCGGCTCATAAAGCAGAGCTCGCAGGGGTCCCCTCGCTGGGAACCCACTTCCCCGGCCACCCTCCGCCTGCTCAGGGAGGCCGAGGGGCGTGTGGGGGGAGGGGAACAGGGGCTGGTCACTGCCCTCATGTGGACCGAGGGGCCTGGGAGCCGGTGCCCCCGGGGAGGGGAGCAGATGCGTGCCGGCACATCACCAACACCAAGGTGAGTCGTGACGGGTCATCGAGGGTTAGGGCCAGGCCCCAGGCCCCAGATGTGCAGCCCGCTGCTCAGAGGAGCGACAGAAGGGCCTTCCTTCAGCCAGGCTGGCTCAGGCTCGCCCAGCCCAAGGGTCTAGCATGGGACCCAGGGAGCAGTGGACACAGGCTTGGCCCCAAAGTCTGGGCAGTTTCTGAGGAGTAGGGCAGGCGGGCCTGGAAAGTCAGAGGAGAAGACGCTCCTCCATGGAGCACGGTGGGCACAGTCTGCTCACAGCCCCAGCCCCTCCCCGCCTCCCCAGCCAGGCTGGGCCCAGGGCAGCGGGTGAGAACCGCCCACCCCAGGGCTCGTCTGAACCTGAGACTCTCGGGCCTCGCCAAAGGTCACCTGAGCGGCGCTCAGGTGCAAACATCGCCACGTGTCCCGTGACACAGTGTCAGAGGCGCTGTCCATCCTGGGCGGCGTGTGAGGAGGAGCACAGAGGATGCAGGCAGGGACGAGACTCCACGCCTCCGCTCCAGTCAGCCCAGCTGTGCTGCTGGACAAGGACCCAGGGAACAAGCGTTTCATCCACCTGATGATCCCTGGGAGCAGCGTGGGCTGGGGCGGGTTCTGACCCCGGAGTCCCAGCCCCGCCCTCCACACGGGCCCCCGGAGTGCACCGCGGTCCCTTCAGGAGGGAAGCGTCACCCTTTCTCCTTTTGTCAGTCCTGATTTTGCGTTTCCCTCTGAGTCTCCTTCTGCACACACCCTTTATTAATACAGGGATAAAAAAGAAGGAGCTGCGGATGGCAGACTGAGCTGCACCCCACTGCCTCCTGCTTCGCGTCCTCGGAAGTGGCGGCGGGAACCCCCGTCTCTGCTCCGTCTCGCTCCCAGGCCTCTGTCTCTTGAACCCAGAACAGCTCTAGGAAATGGTGACGGTGTCATGAGCCGGGCAGAGACCTCAGGAGTGCCTGCGAGTCGGAATGCAGGGGGCCAGGATAGAGGAAGGGCCCAGTGTGTGCTGGCCAAGGTGATGGGGTCCCGGGGCCCCCTCAGCTCAAGGTGTGGACCCAGGAGTGGGCTCTGAGGACCCCAGGGGGGTGCCCCACTGCAGAGCCAGGTCTGAGTGCCTGCCCTGCCTCGCAACGCGCACACACACACACGTCAGGAAGGGAGGTGGGCAATGGCCAGGGGAGGGCCCCCAGATGACAGCGGGTCAGGGGGTCAAAGGCAGGCCACAAGGGGGACCCCGGAAGACGCGGTGGACAGAAGCCACATCTACAAGCCGGTAGGTCGTGTCCAGATACAAGCTTCCATTGAGACCAGTGAGGCCGCCAGGGAAACCTCACCTCCCCGGGGGCTTGGCAATCACCCTGGACTCCAGACACCATAGAGCTTAGAAGACCGCACTGAGCAGAGGAGAGGGAGGGACCCCTGTGCACAGAGGCGCTGACTGGAGACCCGGAACACGGTTGTGGGGGTACAATTCTGTAGACAGGCTGGGTGGCCAGTGGGCGGGGTTGGAGGGGACCCTGGGAGCAGGGAGATGGGGCTGCAGGGAGGACCTGGATGGACATCTGTCTCTGGGGACAGAAGTGGACTTGGACTTACCAGGCTATTTGTGACTTTACGCACAGAAAGAGCGCGTGTTCCGGGAGCCAGGGGAGGTGCCCGGAGCGGCTGCGGCTGTGCCTGCCCTCTGGGTGCCCGCACCTCTCTCCTCAGCGGGTGCAGCACCGCTGGCCGTGGGGCTCCTCGTTTCCCCCTCCACGTGGTCCTGGTGAGCCTGCCAGTCAGCGTCGACAGCCCCCTCCACCAGCACTCACGTGCGTGTGCACGCACACACAGGCCGTGGGACAGTCCAAGCCGTTGGGTGGAAAACAAATGGCAGCCCGTGACTTGCTGCGTGAGTGATCCGTTACTGGGGTGCTAAGTGGCCCCAGCACTTCCCTCAGGGGGGAGCGTGTGCCCACAGGGAGGTGGGGCGTCTGGGGTGGCCTGTGGCTATTCTCCTGATGCTCATGAACTTCCTGTCTGGAGAACACAGCCACACAGGGCCAGGCAGAGACACGAGTGGGCAGGGAGGTGAAAGGACATCTGGGTCTCAGGGGAGGCCCTGGAGCCACTGTGTTGAAGATGGAACCTTCGCAAAGGGTCTGGTGTGTGAGGACACCACTCTGAGCGGCGGCCCTTCGGCTGGCACCACCCTAATTCATGTGGGATCTTTGAGGAAACCTCTCTGAGCGGGCAGCCCTGTGCCTGGCACCACCCTAATTCATGTGGGATCTTTGAGGAAACCTCTCTGAGTGGGCAACCCTGTGGCTGGTACCACCCTAATTTATGTGGGATCTTTGAGGAAAACCACTCTGAGCGGGCGATTCTGTGGCTGGCACCACCCTAATTCATGTGGGATCTTTGAGGAAAACCACTCTGAGCGGGCGATCCTGTGGCTGGCACCACCCTAATTCATGTGGGATCTTTGAGGAAAACCACTCTGAGCGGGCGATCCTGTGGCTGGCACCACCCTAATTCATGTGGGATCTTTGAGGAAAACCACTCTGAGCGGGCGATCCTGTGGCTGGCACCACCCTAATTCATGTGGGATCTTTGAGGAAAACCACTCTGAGCGGGCGATCCTGTGGCTGGCACCACCCTAATTCATGTGGGATCTTTGAGGAAAACCACTCTGAGCGGGCGATCCTGTGGCTGGCACCACCCTAATTCATGTGGGATCTTTGAGGAAAACCACTCTGAGCGGGCGATCCTGTGGCTGGCACCACCCTAATTCATGTGGGATCTTTGAGGAAAACCACTCTGAGCGGGCGATCCTGTGGCTGGCACCACCCTAATTCATGTGGGATCTTTGAGGAAAACCACTCTGAGCGGGCGATCCTGTGGCTGGCACCACCCTAATTCATGTGGGATCTTTGAGGAAAACCACTCTGAGCGGGCGATCCTGTGGCTGGCACCACCCTAATTCATGTGGGATCTTTGAGGAAAACCACTCTGAGCGGGCGATCCTGTGGCTGGCACCACCCTAATTCATGTGGGATCTTTGAGGAAAACCACTCTGAGCGGGCGATCCTGTGGCTGGCACCACCCTAATTCATGTGGGATCTTTGAGGAAAACCACTCTGAGCGGGCGACCCTGTGGCTGGCACCACCCTAATTCATGTGGGATCTGTGAGGAAACCTCTCTGAGCGGGCGGCCCTGTGCCTGGCACCACCCTAATTCATGTGGGATCTGTGAGGAAACCTCTCTGAGCGGGCGGCCCTGTGCCTGGCACCACCCTAATTCATGTGGGATCTGTGAGGAAACCTCTCTGAGCGGGCGGCCCTGTGCCTGGCACCACCCTAATTCATGTGGGATCTGTGAGGAAACCTCTCTGAGCGGGCGGCCCTGTGCCTGGCACCACCCTAATTCATGTGGGATCTGTGAGGAAACCTCTCTGAGCGGGCGGCCCTGTGCCTGGCACCACCCTAATTCATGTGGGATCTGTGAGGAAACCTCTCTGAGCGGGCGGCCCTGTGCCTGGCACCACCCTAATTCATGTGGGATCTGTGAGGAAACCTCTCTGAGCGGGCGGCCCTGTGCCTGGCACCACCCTAATTCATGTGGGATCTGTGAGGAAACCTCTCTGAGCGGGCGGCCCTGTGCCTGGCACCACCCTAATTCATGTGGGATCTGTGAGGAAACCTCTCTGAGCGGGCGGCCCTGTGCCTGGCACCACCCTAATTCATGTGGGATCTGTGAGGAAACCTCTCTGAGCGGGCGGCCCTGTGCCTGGCACCACCCTAATTCATGTGGGATCTGTGAGGAAACCTCTCTGAGCGGGCGGCCCTGTGCCTGGCACCACCCTAATTCATGTGGGATCTGTGAGGAAACCTCTCTGAGCGGGCGGCCCTGTGCCTGGCACCACCCTAATTCATGTGGGATCTGTGAGGAAACCTCTCTGAGCGGGCGGCCCTGTGCCTGGCACCACCCTAATTCATGTGGGATCTGTGAGGAAACCTCTCTGAGCGGGCGGCCCTGTGCCTGGCACCACCCTAATTCATGTGGGATCTGTGAGGAAACCTCTCTGAGCGGGCGGCCCTGTGCCTGGCACCACCCTAATTCATGTGGGATCTGTGAGGAAACCTCTCTGAGCGGGCGGCCCTGTGCCTGGCACCACCCTAATTCATGTGGGATCTGTGAGGAAACCTCTCTGAGCGGGCGGCCCTGTGCCTGGCACCACCCTAATTCATGTGGGATCTGTGAGGAAACCTCTCTGAGCGGGCGGCCCTGTGCCTGGCACCACCCTAATTCATGTGGGATCTGTGAGGAAACCTCTCTGAGCGGGCGGCCCTGTGCCTGGCACCACCCTAATTCATGTGGGATCTGTGAGGAAACCTCTCTGAGCGGGCGGCCCTGTGCCTGGCACCACCCTAATTCATGTGGGATCTGTGAGGAAACCTCTCTGAGCGGGCGGCCCTGTGCCTGGCACCACCCTAATTCATGTGGGATCTGTGAGGAAACCTCTCTGAGCGGGCGGCCCTGTGCCTGGCACCACCCTAATTCATGTGGGATCTGTGAGGAAACCTCTCTGAGCGGGCGGCCCTGTGCCTGGCACCACCCTAATTCATGTGGGATCTGTGAGGAAACCTCTCTGAGCGGGCGGCCCTGTGCCTGGCACCACCCTAATTCATGTGGGATCTGTGAGGAAACCTCTCTGAGCGGGCGGCCCTGTGCCTGGCACCACCCTAATTCATGTGGGATCTGTGAGGAAACCTCTCTGAGCGGGCGGCCCTGTGCCTGGCACCACCCTAATTCATGTGGGATCTGTGAGGAAACCTCTCTGAGCGGGCGGCCCTGTGCCTGGCACCACCCTAATTCATGTGGGATCTGTGAGGAAACCTCTCTGAGCGGGCGGCCCTGTGCCTGGCACCACCCTAATTCATGTGGGATCTGTGAGGAAACCTCTCTGAGCGGGCGGCCCTGTGCCTGGCACCACCCTAATTCATGTGGCATCTGTGAAAGGCATGTTTCAGTTTTCCAGCATACCATATCTTGAATAGTTTTCTGGATTTTTTCCTTGAGTTTAGGTCAGTGTTTCTATGACACAAAGATTTGTATTTGATCTTTTCCTCTCCAATATTTATAGGCTGTGTCTCTTTCTTCTGTCTTGTTCTCTTGTCTACAATCCCCAGGATAAGGCTGAATAATAATTTTGATAGTGGGCATCTTTGATTGGTTTCTGCTGTCCATTCATTCAGTATTTACTCAACATTTGCTCTGGGATGGAAATCCTTCTGGGCCCAGGAACCACAGATGTGACCAGTGGACAGTCCATCAGAAAGCTGTGAGGAGACAGAAGTGGGAAGCGAAAGCGTGTATCAGAGAGACTGGGCACAGAGCTACCCCGGAGAGTGGGAGCGTGCTCCCTGGAGGGAGCGCCGCGCCTCTCATCACGAGATCTGACCGTCGCGCTTTGGCTTCCGATAGACACTCTGTCAAAGGAGAGAGAGTTTCTTTTATTTGTTGTTTTCTGAAAGCTGTTTTGGAAAAGCCAAGGACGGATGCTGAATACCATGAACTCCTTTTCAGCCCTGAGGATATAAGCAAAGCTCCTCCCTGTTGGCCACGGATGCCGTGAGTCCTGCAAGGGCAGCGCTGCTGAACCAGCCTTGCACTCCTCTGCTCTCGTCTGGCATCAGCGTTTTCTTCTCTTCCTGGCCTCACGGATCCGTTCTGTGACTATTTTGTTCACGGTTTTTTGTCTTCCTTTTCTAAGTAAACATCGGTTTCCGGTGTGTGTCTTGTGCTGTGGAAAGGGTGCTCTGAAATGGCCCCTGCCCAGACTCCCCGGGTGTGCTGGTGCGCGCTCCTGCTTCGCTCTCTGTTCCGAGAGGATCTGTTCTTGGACTGTCTCTCTCCCCCCCATATGGCTGCCTCCGTTCTGCTTCTGATGTGTGACACATTTCTCCTCCCAACACCAGGCAGATGGGTGTGTTATAAAACTGGATGAAGGTTTAAGAAGATGGGAGGGGAAGTCACAGTATCCCCTGCAAATAACCCAGCAAGAGACATCCCCGCCATGCAGACCCTCTGCCCTCTGCCCACACCTGCTCACCTGCAACCCTCTTCTCCTCGACCCTCAGCCTCCCCCCGCCCACCACCAGCTCATCAGACAGGCAGGCTCAGCTCCCCTCTTTTCAGACCCAACCCACCTTTGCAGATTCAGAGACCCAGCATGTGCTCTGCTAAATGGGGGCCACTGTCTCTGGATCCTCATTCTTAAACACGTTCTTTTTTCCATGAAAAAAAGGGCACAAGAAAAAAACCATTTATTCTGCTCCCTACTTTTGGGTTGTGCCTCATAATCCGGGAAGCAGAAGGGCCCACAGTCACTCAGCTTGGACTGAACAGTGGGTTGGTCATCTTCTCCAACTCCTACGTGTTCACTTTACAGCAAAGGCAGGGGCTGGGAGGCAGCAGGGGGCTGTGCCCTAACGCCCCTGAGCACTGGCGGTCCCCACTGACCCTCACAAACAATGCTGCCCTGAACTGTCTTATGGTTTACTGCTCTGGGGGTTGTAAGGATGCCTTCCAGCTGGGTATAAATCGAAGAATGGAACTGCTTGGTCAGTGGCAGCGTGCGGGCTCAGGTTAAACAGAAAGCCCAAATCCATTTTCCGAGGTGGCCGCACCCGTCTACCTCCCCCTCCAGTGCAGTGGGTACTAGGATTCTCAGTACCTGGCACTGTGCGGTCCTTTCCGTCGTAACTGTCCTGAAAGGTTACAGCGGTAGCTCACTGGGACTTTAATGTGCATTTCTCTGATAATTAACGAAGTTGAGCGCCTTCTCAGGGGTTTCCTGGCCAACGGTGCTTCCTGTGTGTGAGGTCTGCCCCGGTCTCGCCCAGTTTTCTATTGAGTCGTGTGTCCCTTATTGCTTTGCACCAGTTCCTTCTGTCCTGGGTGTGGGTCCTTCACTCGGTGTATGTCTTGACTTATTGACTTATTATTTACTTGTGTGCTAGCTTGCTGTCTCTCTCCCACACTAAATAGTAACACCTACCAGCAGGGACTTCTTTTGACGTTCACGGCTATCTGGCTCACAGCAGGTACTCACCACGTACGTGCTGCACCCTCCTTGCTGCCCTGGGACAAAAGGCTTATCACTTGGGTCCTTTGAGTCCAGGCTCGTGTGTGCTAAGTCACTTCAGTTCTGTCTGACTCTTTGTGACCGCATGGACTATAGCCTGCCGGGCTCCTCTGTCCATAGGATTCTCCAGGCAAGAATACTGGAGTGGGTTGCCATTTCCTCCTCCAGGGGATCTTCCCGACCCAGGGATCAAAATCCCTCTCTTAAGTCTCCTGCATTGCCAGGTGAGTTCTTTACCAGCAGCGCCACGTGGGAAGCCCCTGAGTCCAGGTATACCCCTCTTTAAAATGCAAACCTGTCAGTCATCTACACTTCAGCACCAATAAATACACACATGCTTTTCTCTTTAAATGCGCTTTTCCTTGGTGACCTTTTGCAGGCAAGGGCACTGAGTCCCAGGGAATCTGCTTTTCCTGTGTATGCCAGCCTCTGGCTTGAATCTGGAGGTGCAAAGATGAACAAACCAGGGGTTTTTGTAGCCATTTTGGGGACAAGTGGCGGAGTCCAGCATGGAACTCAGGACCCATCTGAGACCCCACATTCTCTCTGCTCAGATGACAGTGAAGAGGAGCAGGGGCCTTTTCTGGGGGAATCTCCAGTGTACTTGCAGGCTCTGGTTTTAGTGCAACAAACCCGTCATGGACCGAAGAGCCTGCTCTCCCTCCGGCAGCCATGCCTTCGTTTCAGTGAGAAGGAGGGAAGAAGAGCAAGGAAAGGTTCACCTCTCCAACCACAAGACAGTTCTCGGAAGTCTCGGACTTCTGCCCACAGCCGACCTGGAAGGGCCTTCGTCCTGCAGCCACCGTGGCTGCGGGGGCGGCAGCCTCCATGTGGTCGGGCGCCCGGCTGGGAGGGAGGGGCCAAGGACAGCGCTGCCGAGACCCTGCGCCTCTCCTGTGGTCATTGCTCACCGAGTGGCGGCCTGATGGGCGCAGCCCTCCCTGAGTGGAGAGTGGGGGTCCCTGTGTGCATCGTGGACCCCGAGGCCAGCAGAGGTCAGCAGACAGTCAGTGGGTCAGGATGACTGGAGAGCGAGGAGCGGGCAGGCTGGTCCTGGGCGCCCCACTTGCTTCTGCTCTTCCAGCCCCCTCCCCCATGCCTCATCTCTTCTGACCACTGGAGGAGGCTCTGGGGCCTCCCTGGGCTGGGGGCTGCCTGCTTGGGCTGCTCTGGGAGTGAAGGCAGAGGCCAGCCACTCCACCCCCACCCCCCGCCGGCGGGCAGGATTGTGAGGGGCCTGACGTGCGCCGCTGGCAAGGGCAGGCCCTGGAATTGGAGCTGACAGGTTCGTGCGCAGAGCCCCAAGCCCCAAACGCAGCAGCCTAATTGGCAGCAAGCCTGTCAGTGGTTCTCGGGTGGAGTTCAGCCCGTGAGTCACCTGGGAACTTGTTAAAAATACAAAACTTCTGAGTCAGGAGGTTCTGGGTGATATATTTGGTTGCAAGTGACAGGGAGCCAACTAGCTCAGGCAGAACGGGGGCTGATTGTGAGGTCCCGGGGCTCCTTGTGCAGTGGCATCAAGAAGGCGGGCGTGGGGGGACCCTGAGCTGGGGGGCACTGCCTTGCGGCTCCCGCCTCCCCGATCGCTGTCCCCGGCGTGTGTCCCAGCCCCTGTGGAATGGGGGCCGGGGCGCGGGCTCTGCTGGTGGCTGGCACCTTCCACACAGAAGCAGCCGGGACACACCTGCCCTGATCTCAAGGCCCGGGCCTCTGCCCTCAGGGGAGACACGACCGTGGGCACGAGCCGTGCAGAGGGAGGGGTGTGTGGAGACATGTGGGGGTCAGTCACCCAGCAGCTCGGGGGTGGGGAGGGGTCCTCTGGCCAGCTGGGGGGGGCCGGGGCTCTGG
>SJYG01000305.1:435117-452575 GCA_006410535.1 Litocranius walleri | reverse complement strand
TCCAGCCCCCACCCCCTGGCTGCCCTGCGCCTCCGCCCCTCCCGTCTGCCCCTTCCCCCTCTCTCCCCACACAGCTCCCTCCTCGCCTCCCAAGCGTCTGCCCCACCGTGCGCCTGTGGCTCTGGCACCTCTCTCCCCAGTCTCCCCGCCTGTGCCTCTGTGCCCAGCCTCCCCTGGCCTCTCGGTTTCTGTCTGTCTGGCTCCATCTCCCTGTGTGTGTGTGTGTCTGTCCGTCCTTCCGTGGGTCTCAGGCAACTGAAAACACCCCGTGTCCCACTTGATGTGCAGCTCTGAGATTCACTTTGAATACTGCAGGAGCGAGTTGATGGTTGCCAAGGGAACAGGTCAGGAGAAATGGGGGGATGGGGGAAGGAGCCAGGCGGGGGTGCTGTATGCTTCTGTGTTTTCATCTTCTCTGGTGCCTTCCCTTTCCAAAGCATGAAAAAGAAAAGGGCGACAGTTTAAAATGATTTTTCAGCAATCCACACAACAGAAATAATGGGTCCTAATTGTGCTGGACTAAGAGGCGGGCGGGGGGAAGGGGGTGCGGCCACCCTGTGCCTGGAGGGAGCTGATGACCAGGTTCTGGGTGGCTGATTAGGGCCTGGAGCCTTCCACCAGCACGGGGCTGGCATCGCCCACGGCAGCTCAGCCTCCAGCATCACAGCCAGCTCAGGGGAGCCACATGCGGGGGCCGGGGTGAGGGGTGGACAAAGAGGCCAGGCCCTGGGCATTCAGGACCTGACAGACAGCTTCAGGGGGCACTGCAGAAGCACCCCCCCCGCATCCCCTGCCCAGCCCAGACCCGGTTGCCATGAGGATTAACAGAGCTGGAGCCACCCAGTGCCCAGAGCACAGCAGCCCTGCTGCCCAGCAGCCAGGTCCAGAGTCCGGTGACTCTAGGCTGGGCTGGACCAACTGCTTTTGGAGTTATCATCATGGTGCAAACACTCACTCTGCCCACAAGCCAGACTCGGGCTGGTACGGACACCGGTGAGCAGCAGGCAGCATGCCAGCTTCCAGAGCAGTGCCACCCACCAGCCAGCAGGGACCCCACACCACAACTCCCCTTCCCTAGTCAGGCACTCATCCCAGCCCTCTCCAGGCTTCTTGGAGGGGACTGTTATCAGTCCCATTTTACAGATGGAGACACTGAGGAATTCAGCACCTACAACAGACAGACAGTGCAGTGAAGGAAGAACCTCAGGAACCAGAGACTGAGCCCCCTCCGTGGCGCTGAGGTTGGGGCAGGGGTGGGGAGGCTCTCCGGCTGACCTCTGAGCCGGGGTGGATGGTGAGCGAGTGGCAGGGAGGTGAGGCTGCCAGGCTGCAGGCTGGCGTCTGGCATGGAGGCCAGAGGACCCGGGAGCTGGGAGCGGTTCAAGCAAGGCGGCCCGGAGCGTGGGCCCCCCTCCCTCCGCCGTTGGAGGGCTCCCAGCGGGGGCTTCCTGGCTGTGGCCCAGCCATCTGCTTGCACGAAGGCTGCAGGAAGCCAGCACAACGCGGAGCCCAAGCAGGTGTTTACGAACAGCTCCTCCCGCCAGCGCCCCAGCCTCCCTCCTCCTCTCCGCCACCCGAGGCCTGTCCTTGGCATGTCTTCTTGTCTTTTCCCGTCGTCTTGCCCAAGCTGGGCCTGCAGCCTCCAGGGTGCAAGTGGGGGTGGGCCTGGTGTCTTCCTCTAGCTCCACGCGGCCGCTCCTCCCCCAGGTGGAAGCCTCTCCCCTGCCATCAAGCCCTGGCCCCCAGCAGCTCAGACTGCAGCCGGGGACCTCAGACCTGCTTCCCACTGGGCATAGGCTGAGCCAGCGGGAGCGGGGTCACCATCCCGTGGGGTCCTGGAGCCCCTGTGTGGGGTGGGCGAGAGTCAGGCCTGGAGACAACAGAGGGACATGGGCCAGGGGCGGAGCCCTCTGTGGCGCTGCTGCTGGGACAGGGAGGGGTGGTGTGGGCCTGGAGGTGGGGCCTTAGAAAGGGACTGGAGAAGCTGACCACTTCCTGATACCCTTTGGCACCTGCGCCTGGGCCCCAGGTTCCTGGGTGGGAGCCTGAGCTGTGGGGTCTGCGGAGTCCAGTGACGACCACAATGAAGTCTCACGCACAGGAACACGCCCCCACCCACAGACCACGCCCCACGACCCCGCCCACAGGATCACGCCCCATTCGGACCATGCCCCCACACCACCACGCCCCCTCACAGGACCACGCCCCCAGTCCACAAGACCAGGACCCTGCCCACAGGTCACGCCCTAGTCACAGACCATGCCCCACACGACCACGCCCCCGTCCATAAGCTCACATCCCTCCCACACAAGCATGCCCCTGCCCACACGACAACGCCTCTGCCCACACGAGCTGGTCCCCCTCAACTCCTGGGTCAGAACCACGGTCCCCTACTTCTGTACTCGCTGGTTTGCCCTCCTGGCCTTGTTGACCCACGGTGACTGCCCTCTGGGGTTGAGCGGATCTTGGAGACATAAGGGGGCCCCCCTGCCCACCATGCACTTAGCTCTGCAAAACCGAGATGCTGGGCCACTCTCGCCCTCCTCACCCACGCCGCCCCTTCGCTGATGCCCGGGGCGAGCACCAGATGACACCCCAGCCAGCCAGCCCTGCTCCGGCTCACCCTCTCACCTGACATGCGGCTTCCTTCTGAGGAAACGACAGCATAGGCTCCTGCCTGTGTTCACCACCCCCTGGGCTCCAGGTGCCTCCCCAGGGCCTGCACCATGTTCCCTTCCCCGCGATTTCTAGGGGTCTCTGAAAACGAAAGATACAAGCATCTGAATGCAGAGCTCCAAAGAACAGCAAGAAGAGATAAGAAAGCCTTCCTCAGTGATCAATGCAAAGAAATAGAGGAAAACAGCACAATGGGAAAGACTAGAGATCTCTTCAAGAAAATTAGAGATACCAAGGGAACATTTCATGCAAAGATGGGCTCGATGAAGGACAGAAATGGTCTGGACCTAACAGAAGCAGAAGATATTAAGAAGAGGTGGCAAGAATACACAGAAGAACTGTACAAAAAAATCTTCACGACCCAGATAATCACGATGGTGTGATCACTCATCTAGAGCCAGACATCCTGGAATGTGAAGTCAAGTGGGCCTTAGAAAGCATCACTACGAACAAAGCTAGTGGAGGTGATGGAATTCCAGTGGAGCTATTTCAAATTCTGAAAGATGATGCTGTGAAAGTGCTGCACTCAATATGCCAGCAAATTTGGAAAACTTAGCAGTGGCTACAGGACTGGAAAAGGTCAGTTTTCATTCCAATTCCAAAGAAAAGCAATGCCAAAGAATGCTCAGACTACCGCACAATTGCACTCATCTCACATGCTAGTAAAGTAATGCTCAAAATTCTCCAAGCCAGGCTTCAGCAATATGTGAACCGAGAACTTCATGATGTACAAGCTGGTTTTAGAAAAGGCAGAGGGACCAGAGGTCAAATTGCCAACATCAGCTGGATCATGGAAAAAGCAAGAGCGTTCCAGAAAAACATCTATTCCTGCTTGATTGACTATGCCAAAGCCTTTGACTATGTGGATTACAATAAACTGTGGAAAATTCTGAGATGGGAATACCAGACCACCTGACCTGCCTCTTGAGAAACCTGTATGCAGGTCAGGAAGCAACAGTTAGAACTGGACATGGAACAACAGACTGGTTCCAAATAGGAAAAGGAGTACGTCAAGGCTGTATATTGTCACCCTGCTTATTTAACTTCTATGCAGAGTACATCATGAGAAACGCTGGGCTGGAAGAAACACAAGCTGGAATCAAGATTGCCAGGAGAAATATCAATAACCTCAAATATGCAGATGACACCACCCTTATGGCAGAAAGAGAAGAGGAACTAAAAAGCCTCTTGATGAACGTGAAAGAAGAGAGTGAAAAAGTTGGCTTAAAGCTCAACATTCAGAAAACAAAGATCATGGTATCTGATCCCATCACTTCATGGGAAATAGAGGGGGAAACAGTGGAGACAATGTCAGATTTTATTTTTTGGGATCCAAAATCACTGCAGATGGTGACTGCAGCCATGAAGTTAAAAGACGCTTACTCCTTGGAAGAAAGGTTATGACCAACCTAGATATTATATTCAAAAGCAGAGACATTACTTTGCCAACAAAGTCCGTCTAGTCAAGGCTATGGTTTTTCCTGTGGTCATATATGGATGTGAGAGTTGGACTGTGAAGAAGGCTGAGCGCTGAAGAATTGATGCTTTTGAACTGTGGTGCTGGAGAAGGCTCTTGAGAGTCCCTTGGACTGCAAAGGAGATCCAACCAGTCCAAGGAGATCAGCCCTGGGATTTCTTTGGAAGGAATGATGCTGAAGCTGAAGCTCCAGTACTCTGGCCACCTCATGAGAAGAGCTGACTCATTGGAAAAGACTCTGATGCTGGGAGGGATTGGGGGCAGGAGGAGAAGGGGACGACCGAGGATGAGATGGCTGGATGGCATCACGGACTCGATGGACGTGAGTCTGAGTGAACTCCGGGAGTTGGTGATGGACAGGGAGGCCTGGCGTGCTGCGATTCATGGGGTCGCGAAGAGTAGGACACGACTGAGCGACTGAACTGAACTGAACTGAGTAACAGGCTCTCGATCCCTCACCTGCTGGCCTCCCCATTCCTGGATAAATTGGAGCCTGCCTTTAGAGCTCAGTCCAGAAGGCCTGCCTGGCCTCCCCACATGCCCTGTGGACCCCTTGCCCTTTGTCTCAGCCTGCAGGCCGGGCACCAGTGGGAGAACACAGGGTGGGAGGCCAGGTGGGTGGTGCCCGGGTTTCCTCTGTGGGAGCCCCAGCCCTGCCGGCGCCCCCAACACGCCCCTTCCTCTGGATTCTGGAATCAACTTTCTCCTGCCTCTGGGCCTGGCCTGAGGGCGTCCCCACCACCCCTCGAGTGACCTGCCCACGCCCTGTCAGTGGTTCCCGTGAAGTCTCCTCGGAGCATCTCTGTCCTGCGGTCAGGCCCAGGGCTGGGTGGCCGGTCAGCCTCTCTCTCTCCTCCTGGGAGGACAAACCACAGACAGGCTAACGGATCAGCTGGGAGAAAACATCCCCCAGCACACCTTCCCCAGGCAGTATTTCCTCTTCAGAGACAGGTATAATTGGGACTAAGTGTTTCTCCAAACAGACTGCTTCCACCGCCCCCCCCATTCTTGCTGTATCGGTGAGCCACCTGTGCAGTTATTTATCTAACAATTTTCTTTGACTCAGCTCACTGAGAAAGTCAGGTGTGTACACTTCACATAACAGACGTCATTTCCACACAGTGACACGTGCTCTGAGTTCTGGCAACCTCCACGGCTGAGGTACTCGACAGGGCCCTCACCCCAGAGCACCCCAGGCCCCGCCGTCTTCCAGCCCGTCTGAGTGCCCCGGCCCCGCGGCTGCTGACCCGGTGTTCCAGGTACAGCTCGCCGCGTGGCGTCCTTTCGCAGAAGCTCGCCTGAACGGGGCTGTGTTCACTGGGTGCTGTATCCGGCCCCTTCCTCCCAGCCTGATGCCACCGTTGTCCTAAACAAGTTTCACCTAGGCCTGCAGCATGCTCCCGGCACTGCCCGTTGTCCGGGCTTTACATATTGCGTTCCAACGCGAATCATCAAAAAATCATTGGCCGCAGTCTATTTTCAAGTGTTTGTTGGAAAGCAGATTTACTGAGGTCAAATTATCATGCAGTCAGATTCGCCCTTTTGAGTGTGTGGTCCCAGGAGTTTTGACAAGCGCCGATATTCGCCTAACCAGAATCACAAGACACGGAAATGTGCCATCGCCCCAGACTCCTCGGTGCCCCGCCCTAGCCGCCTGCCCCCCAGCACGCCCCGCCTTTCCCGGGGGCTCTGGAGACGGACTCCGAGGCAGCTCTGTGCGCCTGGTGCCTCCTGAGTGCTTGTGAAGCCCGCCCTTGGGGTGGGCTGTGTCCGCCTGCCCTGAGGTCCTCCGGCTCTCGCCTGTCGAGGGGCACGGACATGCTTGCGGGGCGGCCTGGGCGTAAGTGCCTGCTGGAAACATGGGCACGCACCTTTGGTCACACGGGCTCTCTTCGTCACCTAGGCATGGAGCTGTTGAGTAGGAAATTTATAAGAAACCGCCAGACTCTTTCCCGGGGAGGACGTGCCATTCTGTGTCCCCACGGGCACCGTGTGGGCACCCCACTGTCCTGTCCTCGTCCACACTCGTTCCTGCGAGCCTTTGGGTCGCAGCCCATACAGTGGGTCTGAAGTGCTTGTGACTTTAGCGTGTGTCTCCCTAATGGCTGATGACAAAGCTCCCTGGCAGCTCAGATGGTAAAGAAACTGCCTGCAATGTGGGCGACCTGGGTTCCATCCCCAGGTTGGGAAGATCCCCTGGAGGAGGAAATGGCAACCTAGTCCAGTATTCATGCCTGGAGAAACCCATGGTCAGAGGAGCCTGGCAGCTACAGTTGAGAACGAGCCGGACGCGACTGATGGACTAGCATTTCCACTTTCCGTGACTGATGACTGTGAATGTCGTTCCACACGCCTGTTGGCCATCTGTATCCTTTATTTGATGAAGTATCTGTTTTAATCTTTTGCCCATGTTAGGTGGGTTGTTTGTCTTATTATTACTGAGTGGAAGAGTTCATTTTACATTCTGGATATCAGTCTTTTGTCAGATCTGTGTTTGGCAAATATTTTTCTCCCCCAGTCCTTAGCTGCTTTTTAATTCTCCTAAGAGTATCTTTCGAGAAGCAAGACTATTTAATTTTGATGAAGTCCTCAATGCATTTTTAAAACTTATAAATGTCGTTTTACAGCTTTAAACGGAATGTCCATGTAACTTGCCATCACTTGATGTGTTAGAAATGCTTTTGGCAGAAAGTAATAGCAAACTTAATTTTCCTGGACTTCAGGAATTAGCCTAATAAACATATGGCTAACCCACAGAACCAGAAACCTTGAGAAGGCAGCCCTCCAAGATCCCAGGTGCTCCCGCTTCTGAAGTCTGGTGACTTTTTGTCCCCAGTCTTCCTGTCTCACACCACCAGCAAGCTGCCTGGCTCCCGACATCATGCCCACAGTTCAGAGCAGGGAGACGAGCTCCACGTGCCAGGAGGCGCTGGCTCTCAGACGCTCAGGTGCCTCTGTGTCCCCTGAGAGCTGTGCCCCCTGAAGACCTGAGCTGGAAGCTCTGCTGTCCTAACAGATGTTCTCTGTCCCAGAAGCTCCCCTGGCAGAGATGCTGGCTTACGACTCACAGAGGGAAGCCAGGCCCCTCTCACGGCCATTCCTGATGGCGGAGGAAGCTGCGAGGGAAAGAAAGGCTCTTCCACGTGGAAGTGAAGAGCGTCCTGTGCTCAGGATGCAAGCGAGCCCTGAGCATTTACAGACTGAGCTGAGAGGCCATTTTGAAACCAGGCAGCTTTGCTAACCTACCAGTCCTGTCGAGCTTCAAATGCAGTTGAGTGTGTGAACATGACTAAATGTCCAGGATGTCTGGAATTACTGCAGAAGAGCCAGGACAATCTTGAAAAAGAACACAGTCGAAGACTCCACATCTCCGTTTCAAAGCTTACCACAGAGCTACAGTGATGAAGACTGTGAGGCCCTGGGGTGGACTCCTAAACTGAAGGAACTGACTTAGAGCCCGGAGGTGACTTTGGTCCAGCAGCTTTCCGGAAGCAGCTTTCAACAGGTGTCAAGACTGCTCAGTGCAGAAGAAATGGCTCTCCCCCAGTGCAGCCAGGGCAACTGAACCTCCAGTTCTGAAAGAATGAGCTTGGACCCCTTCCTCACACCATACACAAAACTGAATCCCAATTGGACCACAGACCTACATCTAAGAGCTAAAACTATAAAAGTCTTAGAAAAAAACATACGGGGAGGTCTGAGTAACTTGGATTAGGCAATGGTTTCTTAGCTATCACATCAAAACCACAGACAATCAAGGGAAAATAGATAAATTTGACTTCATATGAAGTGGACTTCTGTCAAGAAAGGACACTATCTAGAAAGTGAAAAAAAAACCCCACAAAATGGAGAAAATACTTTCAAATCATGTATTTAAAGATGAGTCTAGGATGAGGGATATATAAAGAGCACTTTCAACCAACAGTAGACAGATGAGTAACTCATTTAAAAACAGCCAGAGGATTTGAACAGACTTCTCCAAAGAAGATACAAACTGGGCAAGAAGCACCTGGAAAGATTCTCAATATCTTTAGCTATTAAGGAAATGCAAATTCCAACCACAAAGAGACATGACTTCACACCCATCAGGATAACTATAATAAGAAAAATAAAAGGAAATAGCAAATGTTGTTTGTTACAGTCCACTCCTGGATTGTAAGATGTTGCAGCCACTGTGGAAAACAGCTTGGTAGTCCCTCAAAAAGTTAAACACAGAATTAGCATTTGGCCCACCAGTTCCATTCCTGAGTATAAACCCAAGCAAATGGGAAACATATCCACACACTCGATTATAGTAGCGTTACCCACAGTAGACCCAAAGCGGAAAAACGCAGGTGTCCGTCAGCTGGCGATGCATAAACGAGGTGTGTGCTCCCATATGAGGTGTCACTTGACCACAGGAAGGTGTGGAGAACAGGTCCAGGCAGGATACGAGAGAGTCCTGACAACGCTGCGCCGAGTGACGGGAGCGGGCACAAGGACCGCATCCTGTGTGATCCCATTCGCACGAACGCCCGGAGCAGGCAAAGCCACAGAGGCGGACAGACAGTGGAAGCGACGAGGCGATGCAGGGCTAGGGAGTCAGGGCGGACAGCTCACAGACACGGGTTTCTTCTGCGGTGATGGGACGCTCTGGGTTAGAGTGGTGAGGAGCCCGCCTGGCCAGTGCAGGAGGCGTGAGAGACTCAGGTTCAATCCCCGGGTCGGGAAGGCCCCCTGGAGAAGGAAATGGCAGCCTACTCTGGTATCCTTGCCTGGGGAATCCTGCGGACCGAGGAGCCTGGGGGGCTACAGTCCGTGGGGTCGCAGAGAGTCGACATGACTGAGCGGTTGAGCACACAGGTTGCCCATTGTGAACACACAGAGTGACAACGAGCCCCACCGAGAGTCCGCTTCCAGACCCTGAGCCCCACCGAGGGTCCGCTTCCAGACCCTGAGCCCCACCGAGGGTCCGCTTCCAGACCCTGCGCCCCACCGAGGGTCCGCTTCCAGACCCTGTGCCCCACCGAAGGTCTGCTTCTAGACCCTGTGCCCCACCGAGGGTCTGTCCAAGTGGCAAGCTGTGTCTTGTGTGATTTTATTGCCATTGAAACAGTAAGCGTCCTGCACCCAGCACCTCCAGAGTCCTCGAGTGGGCGCCCCTGGGGTGGGCGGGGTCCCCGGCTACCAGGACAGACTCCCCGATGCAACAGGCTTCCAGCCTGGTTGCTAAAGGCGGCTCTCAAAATGCACCCAAGACACCTGGGCGCCGGCTCCTGGGTGGCGCCTGAGAGACAGACAGCCTGCCATCTCCCCCTCTGTTTGCACAGCCTGGCTTCATTAGCAGGGAGGTGATGAGCTAATTCCCTCCAAACAAATGCTGGGATGTGGTGCTTCCTCTGACAATGAGCAGCGGCAGACGGTGAGAAGTCTGCTCGCACCTTCTGGGTGGTGGTTGGGAGGGGCTGCCCTGTGCGCCTGCCAGCTCTGAAGGCCCTGTCTGCCGCGGCCAGGGGTTTTCTGGCACCAAATCAGGTGAGCTGGCCCATCTGCACTGGGGTGAACGTCTGGTGGTCGGACGCTGCCCCTCCTCCACCAGCTTGGAGCTGAGAGACCTGGATTCCTACACCCTGCATGTGACCTGGGCTGGGCACTGACCCACCCGCCCCAACATCAGATCCACCAACGTCAGAGCCCGGGGAGCAGGGTGTGCACTGAGGAGGGCCCTGGGGGGCAGGCAGGTGGTAACGCCAGGACGAGTGCAGGCGCCATGGCAGCCTTGCTGAGGCTAGGAGGCCCAAGCTGCAGGGGCCTCCAGAGGCATCCTGACCTGGGGAGGTGACCAGCCCCGACTCACCCGTGTGGGTGCTCCCACTGAGGCAGTGGCATCCGTGGCAGGGGACCCTACCCTGAGAAGGCCAACCGTGAGGACTTTCTGTTCCAGCACTGCTCCCAGCCAGGGGTCTGGGCAGCGTGTTGCAGTGCCCACTGGCCTCATCTCTAAAACCAGAGAAGAGCTTGCCAGACTCTTGAAGATGTCCTTCACGCCCCATCCCCTGCTGTGGGTGGGATGCCCTGGTGGGGTAAGGAGGCAGGGAGGGGCAGGGAGGGGGCTTGACCCACACAGAGGCTGAGCTCTGCCTGGCCCTCAGTCATCAACTGGACCAGCCTCACAGTTGTGACGATGCTGGCAAGAGAGTGACAGAAGTCCGGGGAGAGGATGAGGGACGGAAGCCTGCTGGGGTCAGGGAAGGGCTCCTGGAGGGGGAGGCTTCAGAGGAAAGTCCACTTGAGAAGGGCCAGAGGAGGGCGCCCCACACAGAGGGGAGCAGGGCCAGGGGCTGGGTGCTCACAGCTGCATGAGGCAGCAAGACTCTGGGGGGAAGTGACGGGGACGGGGTGTCCGGGAGCCAGGGGCCTGCGGAGCAGGTGGGGTGGGGAACACAGTGGTGCCCGAGGCCCAGACACAGGAGCAAGGTCAGTCTGCATTTCCGCCGGCAGCAGGCTCATCTCCAGCCCATCTCCAGCCCATCTCCTTGGTCCCATGTCAGAGACTGGTCACCTGACCAGGGCGGATTACCCCGCCCCCCCCACGCTGGATGCTGGAGTTGTGTGTGCACACCCCACTGTCCTGGACAAGGCAGCGGTGGACAGGCCTGCACACGCGCGTGTGCAAAAGGTGTGTGTAGACGCATCCCTGGAATCTCCTCCCGGGTGAGGAGACCAGAGGATCGGGTCGGTCAGCTGTCACCACGCGTCCTTCCCGGACCGTCTCGGGCACACACGCCACCACTGACCCCTCACCCGTGGCGGGCTGCCAGTCTTTCCCACTCTCCCAAGGGGAGGCAAGCATCGTGTCACAGCCTTGGTTCACCTTGGTCTCGCTCCTCCACAGTGAGATCAGCCTGCTCTGCGCTGTCCTCTTTAGCAAGAGGAGAAACGTTTATTTTCTCCTGGGTCGTCGGCCCGCTCATCCCCTTTGCCTGCTCTCCCACGGTGCTGTGACTTTTCCTCAATGATCTGTGTGTGTTTCACATACTGGAGACAAGTGACCTCTGCTTCTGGATGGCAAGGAACGGTTCCCAGTCGCCTCCGATCTCCTCAGAAGGTATTTCGAATCTCTCAGCCCCTCCACCCTGGCTCTCAGAAAGGTTTTCCTCGCCAGCAAACATCACCCACTCCTTCTTCCATTACGTTTTTAGATTCATTTCTGACATTTGAATTTTGATGCTTCTGGATTTTTTTTTTAGTATAAGAAATGAAGTAGAGATTCAGCTTATTTGTTCCAAACGGTCACACATTTATACCAGCACCATCTATTAAACAGTCCGCCGTTCCCTCGATTTTTCACGCCATTTTCATCGGCTGCTGAGCCCTCACGTGCTCCTGGCTCTCTTTCCGGACTCTCTTTTCTCCTCCACTGATGTTTCTGTTCATGTTTTGAATACTTTTGTCAAGTTCAATTGAGCTTTTCTGTCAAAAAATTCAATTAGAGTTTTGATGCAGAGGACTGACATCTTTACAACTTTGCCTTCCTAGTTAATAGAAAGGCAGGACTCTCCAATTATCCCATCTTCTCTTCTGTCTTCTAGTCGAGCTTCACCATTCTCTTCGTGGACCCCTTCGCTTTCCTTCGGTTTTTTAGACAGGCCACATCTTCGGTTGCCACTGAGGGTGAGCTCTTCTCCTTCATTACAGTTTCAGCTGTTTACATTTTCCATAGAAAAGGCATTGGTTCTGATATGTTAATTTCATAACTGACCACCTTGGCGAGCTCGCTCCCCGTTTCCAACACTTCTGCATCTTCGGTAGATGCTACCACCGTTTTCAATAATGACGTTTTCTCCCCCTCTCCAGCCTGTATGCATCTCACTTTGTTCCTTACTTAACTGCAGGGACTCTTCAGAACAAGGGAGTAAGTGGCTGATTGCTCCAGGGCCCTGGTGGCTGACCCAGCAGGGGTGGGGGTGATGGGGGGCCGGCCAGGCGCCTCCTCAGTGCAGCGGGGGAGCAGACCTCCTGGGAGCTATCCTGGCCCTTGTTTGCTCTTTCCTTTCAGCCATGGTTCAGCTTCACTGCCTGAGGTCTCGGCTCTGGGTCTGACATGGAAGCTCAAGGTCACCGTCTAAATCCAAGTCTCAGTGAGTTACAGTTGACTGCAGTGGAGCAGAGCTGAGAGCCAGCTCCACGGTCGCCTTAGCCACGGCCCAGGGCTCGGGGCTCGTGGCTCCTGCGCTGGACCGACAGGCGGACGCGGGGTGCTTCCATCGTGGCAGGAAGTTTGGAGGTACAGCTGCGACCCGTGTACACCCCAGCCACACAGCCCTCCCTCTAGAGGTCCGTACACAGCACTGGGCGCGGGCGGGGGGGGCTCCTAGAAGCACCCCGTGACCCCAGCCCCGCCCTCGGCCTCAGCCCCCGAGCTGGAGCGCGCGCGTGAGCTGCGGCTTGCTGCCGCCCTCCGGACCCCCGGCTCCACGCTCGCCTCCCGCAGGAGGAAGGGGCCCCAGCAGGCCTTTCCCTCCCACATGTCCGTGTGGGGCCTGACGCTGCCCGCAGGGGTGTTCTTCACGGGCCGAGGCTGCGAAAGGGAGACAGAAAGCGACACAGCTCCGAGCCACCGGCGGGAAGGGCCGGCATCCGTGGGGGATCCTGGGGCGGGCATCCTGGGGGCGTGTCCCAGGGGTGTGTCCTGGGGGGCGTGTCCCAGGGGCGTGGCCTGGGAGGTGTGTCCCAGGGGCGTGGCCTGGGAGGTGTGTCCTGGGGGCGGGCATCCTGGGGGCGTGTCCGGGGGTGTGTCCTGGGGGCGTGTCCTGGGGCGGGCATCCTGGGGGGATGTGACTGGCTCTCTGGACCCGGTGCTCCGTGTCCTGTCGCTCAGCACCCACGGGTGGGGCCCTGAAGTGGAGGCAGAGGAGGAAACACCCGGGGTGGAGGTTCAGAAAATCTGGAAGACAACAGAGACGTCGGGACTGGAGAGGCCACACGCGGGGCTGTGAGTGGCGCGTCCTCGAAGCGTCACAGAGGAAATGCCGTGCGACCCGGCCCTGCCACGCCCGGCACTCCTCTGAGGGAAAGAAAGCCCCCTGCACCTCGGGTTCACTGTGGCGCCCCGACACGCCAGCGGAGGGGAGGAGTCACCCTCGGGGGGCTTCCCTGGGGGCCGGGGGCGAGGACCCTGCACTCCCAATGCGGGGCCGGTTCCATCCCTTGTCGGGGAACTATGTCTCACGTGCCACAGCTAGACTTGGGACGGCCAAATAAATAAATAAAAACACAGAAAAGAAGATACGGTACATGCGCGCAGTGCGATATTCTCCAGCCGTAAGAAAGAGAAGGGACTCTCACCACTGCTGGAGACATGGGTGGGGCTGGGGGCAGCACGCTTCACAAGATGTCAGAAGACAGACGCCCTGTGACCTCACACAGACGCCCTGTGACCTCACACAGATGCCTTGTGACCTCAACAGACAGATGTCCTCTGACCTCACATGCTGAGGACAGGCTGGGCCCTCCAGAGGTGGGCTGGGGCCGGGTGACGCGGGCAGGAGTTTAATCCTCAGACAATGCAGTAAGCGAGCCTGGCCTGCGGAAGCCGGAGTGATGGTGTGAGGGCTGCAGCCTAACATCGGGGCTCAGGTGGTCTTCCACAGGAGGGCGAGGGGCTGAGCGGGGCTCTGTGGACAAGCAGGGACCCGGAGGGCCTGGAGGGGCATGCAGCTGGCTTCAGGGATGCCAGGGGATGTAAGCCGGGCGGGGGCAGGTGGAGAGGCCCGTGCGGTGGTGGACGTGGGCTGTGAGAGTTGGGGCCGCGGTGGGGTGAGGCTCCCTGGTGGACCTGCGCTCTGCACCTCTGCAGGGCCGCCCGTGTCTGCCCTGGGAGCGTCTGCAGAGGCTGGACCGATGCCGCCTGTGGACCGTCACTGGCAGAGCAGCCCAGGCAGCCGGGGCTGCAGGGCACACGGGCCAGCTCTTTTCCGGCAGCACGCCAGGCAGACGGGCCCTTCACCGGCCTCGTGGGGCCCCTCACACAAGGCGATCGGGGGTCTCTGCAGCCCTGCATGCACAGCTGGACAGGCGTGAGCCCCTGGGTGTTGGCAGTAGGCCCGGCGCTGGGGTGGCTTGCGGGCGCCCCTCCAACACGACCCTCGTCCGCTCTGTGAGCTGCCGACTCCTGACCCCTGACCCCGGTGTCTGCACCGCTGCTCCCCACAGCCACTTGACTCTTACTTTCTAACCAGCCCATCCAGAACATACTGTTTCTGCTTTTCATTCTCTCTCTTTAACTGGAGGATAATTGCTTTACAATACTGTGCTGGTTTCTGCCAATCGTGTGCTGGTCTCACCTCAACGTGAATCGGCCGCAGGTAGCACCTGCTTTCATTCCAGCTTCTTTCCGGGGTCTAACGAGGCTGCGTGATCACCCATTCACTTTTAAACTTTCTGTCACTTTGTTTTAGATGCTTTTGCTGAAAAGCAGCGCTATCCTTGGATTTCGTTGTCGACCCCTGCCTTTTAACGGGGAGTGTGCCCTTTTCACGTCAACAGTCGTGGCCTCTGATGTTGCTTCTGGTGCCTTTTCCCGCGTCCTCACTGAGTTTGTCTGCTGTGTCTTTCTGACATTTTAAGTTACTCTGTTTGACTTCCTCTCTGGTGACTGGGAAGGCATATACCTTATATTTAATTTTGCTGCTTTCCCTTTATTTTAAAATGGACATGTGTTCTGAAGTGGACATCAAGAAAAAGTGTATAACCACTGATCCCTTCCATGTAGAAAGATATTAGCCGGTTCTGCCTTTTTCCTCCGGAGAAGGCAATGGCACCCCACTCCAGTACTCTTGCCTGGAAAATCCCATGGACAGAGGAGCCTGGTAGGCTGCAGTCCATGGGGTCGCTACTAGTCAGACATAACTGAGCAATTTCTCTTTCACTTTTCACTTTCATGCCTTGGAGAAGGAAATGGCAACCCACTCCAGTGTTCTTACCTGGAGAATCCCAGGGATGGGGCAGCCTGGTGGGCCGCTGTCTATGGGGTTGCACAGAGTCGGACATGACTGAAGTGACTTAGCAGCAGCAGCAGCCTTTTTCCTTCTCATAGATTTTATAGGCATACTCTAGGGTTTTGAACTCAATTTTCATTTTTATTTATTTTACCGTGATGCAGCTTCTATTTCAGAAATACTCATTCGCCCCTAGAATTTCTCTCCTTCCTAACTTAACTGTCACACCCTGACTCTGGATTGGGTTGGATGTTTGTCCCCACTGAGTTTTCAAAAAGGCTGACTGCTTGTCTGGGATAATCTTCCTGCCGCTTTCATGCAGAGAGCCAGGGTTTGGTTGACCACTGAGGAATTTCCTAAAATTCACCTTTAGTTTAGATAAATAAACATTAGACATGACGGAAGAGTCACAGGTCGTCTCTACAAGGTGGGAAGTCAGCCCACCCCGAGAGTCCCCGTCCCCACTCCAGAGGAAACACGCAGGGTTCATGAGGGAGGGGAGGGAAGTCAGGAGGAACGAGCCCTGAGAGCAGACTGAGGGGCAGTTATGGGCAGCCCTGACGAGCCCTGGGGGCAGAACCCCTCAGCTCAGGCACCCGAGAGCCTCTGGGGGGACAGCGTGGGGATCTGAGTGCGCACCATGCTCTGGACAGCATCGGCGCTTCGGTGGTGAATTTATGGATCTGGGTTCTAGTTTAGCCTCCCGTCCTGGAGTCTGAGGAGCTGTTATTTACTGTGCCCCCCCCCCCCNGGACAGCGTGGGGATCTGAGTGCGCACCATGCTCTGGACAGCATCGGCGCTTCGGTGGTGAATTTATGGATCTGGGTTCTAGTTTAGCCTCCCGTCCTGGAGTCTGAGGAGCTGTTATTTACTGCCCCCCCCCCCCCCACCAAGTTCATGATGAAGCCCAGCACTTCAGAGGGTACGGTCTGCAGATGGGGCCTCTGGAGAGGTGAGGGAGTTAGAATAAGGCCTTCAGGCTGGCTGGCTCAGCACGACCAGCCCGAGAGGAGGCCAGGACACGCGGTGGGCCTTGTGAGCACACGGGGAGAAGCCCCAGTGCCCGCGGGGAGGGGCCTCCGGAGGAACCGACCGGCCGCCACCGGGGTCTCCACGTCCAGCCTCCGCCCGAGGGAAGTCAACGTCGGCTGTGTCAGCACGTGTCTGTGCGCTAGTTGGGCCAGCCTGGGCTGACTGACACGCCTTTGGCTTTCTGCCTCTCCTGGCACCCGTGTTTCTCCAGCTTCACTGAGACGCGGTCGGCACGCGACACAGCGCAGGTTCAGGTTGCGGCGCTGACCTCGGGTGTCCTCGCGTCGTGGGGGCCCCCTCTGCAGACCTCGCACCCCACGCCCTGCACCGCGGCGCTGCTGCTGCAGTGAGGACGGGGTCTACCCTCCCAGCCGCGGATGCTCCCGAGCGTGCACTGCGGGGCCGTCAGCCGCACCGGCCTCCGGGACAGCAGCTCCTGGCGCCCGTGGCTTCGCCAGAGGCTGACGTCCTTAGACCAGCACCCCGCCTGCACCCTGGCCCCGGGGAGCCGCCTTCACTTCCCTGCGTCCGCACAGCTGCCCCGGCCGCTTCCCGCCCTCGGCTGCGTCAGATCGTACACGTGACGGCCCTGGCCTATTTCACTTGGCGCGTGCGATGCCCTAAGGTCCACCCAAGTTGTCAGAGGTGGCAGGGTTCCCTTCTTTCTCGGGGCTGAATCCTACGCCATGTAGTGTTTTATAAAGATGGACTCACTTGCGCTACTGGGACGCTTACAGGGCGCAGGGCAAGGGGCCGGCTCTGACAGACGCAGGGAGCCTCCGAAGACACCCCTCCCCAGTCGGGGCAGAGCAGGGGGCGCACGGTCTGCTGGGGGGATGTCCCCCCCACCCCGCCTGTGGACGGGGCTCTGACGCCTGGTGTCCAGCGTGGAAAGGCGGCTCTATTCTCCATGAAGGGCTTCACTCACGTGGCCCCAAGTCCCACGTCTAGTCCACAGAAGCACTACCCAGTCTGTCCGCTCCTTACGTCCGTGTGGCTGCCAGCCTGGGTGAGTGGATGCCCCAGCGAGCACCCCAGGGACCTGGCCGAGGGTCTCCCCGGGGCCTGGGCGCAGCACACAGGACCCAGACCTCCTGCTCTCAAAGCTGCCCCAGGCCTGCAGCAACACTTGCCTGGCTGCACACTCCTCAAACACACACCACCCCCCTCAACTCAGATGCTCTGTTGCCCCCTGGAGCCCCTCAATGAGCTAGATAAGGACACACACCTCCCCCATCACCCCCGATCGCCCCCAGCCACTCCCACCGACCCCCCCCCCCCCCCCCCCCCCAG
>SJYG01000305.1:415517-428454 GCA_006410535.1 Litocranius walleri | reverse complement strand
AACGGCTTGTTTCCACCAATGAAGAGGTATAAAGTTTCCTCTTAGGTACACACCAAATATAAACGAAGAAAATAGAAAAATAAAAGAAGATTCGGGTATGAATTTAAAGGAACCAACATTTGAGAAAGTCTAAAATGAGGAGGGAGGGAAGAGGTGAAGGCTCACGATGGGAGACAAACTCTAGAGGTCGAGGTGACCACAGGCAGTGACAGCATCCTCACAGAGCAGGAGGGTGGGCGGTGTCTCTGGACCAGCCGGGTCACCTCTGCCCCCCCCACCGCCCCCCCTCCGGCTCCTGAGTGGACACCCCGGCCCCAGGGTGGGGGTCTGGCGGCTGATGGCTTTCTGGGGCCTCTGAGCTGCAGCTGTGGCTGGGAGTCGGGGGCCATGTCCAGGGCAGTGGATGGGCCAAAGGGCCCCTCTTGGGAAGCATTCATTCTCTCCAAGTCCCGAGGGCTGGATGTGGTCCTGCCCAGTTCCCCGAGCCCACTCCCCAGTTAAATCTTGATAAACTAAAGTTGCTCAGTTGTGTCCGACTCTGCAACTCCATGGACTGTAGCCCACCAGCCTCCTCCATCCATGGGATTCAGGCAGGAGCACTGGAGTGGGTAGCCTTCTTCTCCAGTAGATCTTCCCAACCCAAGGATCGAACCTGGGTCTCCCCTTTGTAGACAGATGCTTTACCGCTGGAGCCACCAGGGAAACCCAAGGAAATCTTGATAGCGGCGTCCTAAGCGTGGAGCCCGTCCAGGGGCACCCACTCGTGGGGGCCTCACCCTCCCTTCCTAAGCGTGGAGCCCGTCCAGGGGTCCCCATTCTCGGGGGGGTCACCCTCCCTTCCTAAGCATGGAGCCCATCCAAGTGTCCCCATTCTCGGGGGGCTCACCCTCCCTTCCTAAGCGTGGAGCCCATCCAAGTGTCCCCATTCTCGGGGGGCTCACCCTCCCTTCCTAAGTGTGGAGCCCGTCCAGGGGTCCCCATTCTTGGGGGGGCTCACCTTCCCTTCCTAAGCATGGAACCCGTCCAGGGGCCCCCACTCGTGGGGGGCTCACCCTCCCTTCCTAAGCGTGGAGCCTGTCCAGGGTCCCCCACTCGTGGGGCCTTATGCCTGGTCCATGAGGACACTTCTGGGCATGTGAATTAGGGTGGGACAGCTGGTCTACCCGGGTGGAGTGAGCTCTCCCTTCACTGCAGGGCTCCTGCCCGGGCCGATGGGTCTTGGTAAGTCTGACCCAGTCACCTAACTCCACTTAGCAAACCTTCTCCCCGCCCTTTGTTTTTCCTGGTTTTCACATTTGTGTCACTAGGTATTGGAGTAGGAGATTCTGAGGCCTTGCTTCTTGTGAGCACTTGTGACCCCACTTTCAGCCTGGTGGCCCCCATCACAACCCCAGGGGTGCCCGCTGGCACAGGGCGGCAGGCTGCCAGCCCCCGCCACAGCCCGCAGGGGGTGAAGGCGACGTGCAGATGGGAGACCGCCTGCCACGCTCCCGGCCGGGGGCCGGGCTCCCTGATGGGGCGTCTCCTGTGTTCTCACTTATTGTGAAGCAAAGGAGGACTCTGTGTGTGCAGCTCAGCATGAGCTCTGCCCGTAAAAGAGGTGAAGCCTATTCATGGAAAAACGGCTCAGAGCCCTAGCTCAGCCAGAGCAAGGTTTTCAGCCAGACCCACCGGGGTCTGAGTTCTGGGCCCGTGTCTTCCTCCATTCCACTTGCAGTGTTGGAATTTGTTCAGCGGCTTCTTCTTTAACAAGGACGGAAAGTGGGCCGGGCTGAGGGCCGCTCTCTGCCGGAAGGGGCTACAGCAGCCACTGAGCGCCCACTGTCGTCACGGGGATCAAGAGGCCGCGCAGGTGGGGGTCTGACCGGGGTTGCTGCTCCCTAGTCAGAGCCGGGAATGGCTGTCACTGTTTAGGACGAGACTGGACACACTTGGGGGCATGACCCATTAATTCGCCTGCTTGTCAGTAATCATCGCTTGATCCCCTTGCACTCTTCTCAGACTTGAACTAAAGGAACGTAACAGGACGCCTGCCAGCCCCAGGTCCCGGGCCTGAGCTCTGAGCTGGGGATTGCAGACCCTCTTCACCTCCAGCTCAGCGAGTTCAAGCCCAGGGCACACTGCCTGACCCAGGCTCCCTGTACCCTGCGCAACTCGGGGCTCCCTATCCCTCTGACCTCCACTGGGATGTCCTGTCCTCTCGCCCCACTGGGGGCTCCCTGTCCCCCCAACCTCCCTCGACAGCACGACCCTCACCCCCTGCCCTCCACCCTGGGTGACACTGTGTGGACGTCCCTTTCTCTCCAGCCCCTGCCGCAGTACCTACACCCAGCCCAGGCATTTCTGCCCTCAAGGATGGGGCCTCTGCTCCTGGCTGGGCTGGAGAGGAGGATCTGCGCCTGTCTCTCCAGCCCAGGGCTGGACCCACTGCAGGAGCCTAATTATGATCACTGGTGAGCCTGAGGCAGGCCTGCAGGACTCTGCTCTGAACAGCCGCCTCACTCCCCACCATCTCCTCGATGCTCCTCATGCCTTGACCAGCTACCACCGGGGACTCAGGGAGCATCTTCCGTGAGCAAGGCCCCTGCCATCCGCCATGAGGGACCTTCAGTCACTCCTCGTGAGCCGGGTTTCTCCAGGAGCTCCAGGCAGCCCCTGCGTGGATGCACACGCTTTCCTGAGTGGGACTGGGGGTGGGGCCCATGAAACAGGGAGGGGGACAGGGCAGCAGAGACAGAACCCACTTGGGCTGCAGCACTCAGCTGAGGCCGGTGATGAGCCCTCAGGAGCCACTGGACACCCTGCCCCCTGATGGCCTAATCCCGGTCTGCCTCCCTGAATCCACTCGCATCCAGCACATGGATCCAGGGCAGAGGAGGACCATGTGTGCCTGGGGCAGAGAATGCCAACCTGTCCCTTGCCCTCACCGTTTCCCACCTGGCTCAAGGCCCAGACCCCACATCAGGCATCAGGTCTCCTGGGCTGGGGGCTCAGGAGCTGAGAGGCTGTCCCATCAGCAGCCCCACAGAGCACCTGGACGCAAAGCTCTGTCCACTGGGCTTGGAGACCAGGGCAAGAGCCGACAGCCACACCGAGCCCCTCAAGCTGCGGGTTTAGGGGCGGGAGGCGGGCTGGCCATGCTCCCGGGCTCTGCCACATGCCGTTGCAGACAAAACTCGCGAAAAGAGTCGAGCAGATCCAGGCACACAGCGAGGGGGCAGCCTCCTCCGTCCCTGGGTCAGCGGCCGTCCAGGTGTTTGGATGAGCAGTTGTCTGGGTGCTACCAGGAGGCAGGGGCAGTTAACGTCGTCCATCCACTGACCCAGACTGCCCGGCCCTGCCCGTGGGCCTGTCTAATCAGGGGAAGCCCCTCACGTGGACCTGAGCCTTCCCTGAGGAGTGAGATGGTTCCTGACTGCCTTGCCGTGGCCAGCCTTGCAGGCCTCGGGTTTCCCGGCCGCCCCACAACCTCCTGCAGTAAGGCTTTTCTCTCTATCCGATCTGTGCATCCTAAATCGCTTCATTCATGTCTGACTCTCTGTGACCTCATGGATGTGGCCCGCCAGGCTCCTCCGTCCATGGGATTCTCCAGGCAAGAGCACTGGAGTGGGCGGCCAAGCCCTCCTCATCTGTGTTTGTGCCTGTCCACTACCAGTCCTAACTCTCCACTGGAGTCCTGACTAACACAGGCAAATAAGCAGGAAATGTTTAACTGGGAGAGGGGACGAGAGCACATGTCACTCCAGTCGGTAGAGACACCTTTCCAAGACGCGTCTGGGCACAGCCACCTGGGTACGCAGACGTCGGGGGCTTGACCAGAGTTGGCCAGGGTCCTCGGTGTGGGTGGCATGGTCAGCGCAACAGACGTCCAGAACACAGGTGACCAGCCTTGGACGAGCAGGGCCACTGCAGAAGAGAAGCGGCCAACGACGGGGCCTTGTCTTGAACACGACTGGTCAAGGAGATGGTCTCGAGGAAGGGAAGCGGTCAGGGCTGCTTGTTTCCCAGGTCGCCAGTCCACAGGCAGGAGGACAAACCCAGAGGAGATTCACTGTCCAGGATGCCATGGCCAAGAAGGCAGACCTGGAGGGCAAGGCCAGTGTGGCCAGCTCGGCCAGCTCCCCACCAGCCAGAACAAGTCCAGGGGCTTGTCACCGAGCCGTGCAGCACCAGAGCCGTGCAGGACACCCACGGCCTTTGTACCCTTGGCGGAGGGCTGTCCTTGAGACCCATACCAAGTGCGCTTGCGCTGGAGGTAGGCTGCGGTTTATTTTTCTTGTTTATCCAAGAAGCTATTTTTGTTCATTAAAACCTAGTTACTCGCTGTATCTAGCCAGGATCCTGGAGTGCTCGCTTGGTTAATTCGAGCGAGCAGAGCTTTGATGAAGTAATTTTATTGTCCTGTGGGATTGGCCAGCTTATGCCAAGCCTCACTCTTTCCGTTGAAATGGAGTTAATTTTCGCTGAAATTGCTTCTCAGCAGACAAGCGCATTCCCCATCACTGAGGGCTTACGCTTCTGCAGCTCTGATATCCCCTAATTCACGCACCCAGGTGGCACAGGATTCGTGCTCTACAGATGGGGCCTCCGGCACGGTGGAGGGGGCGGAGGGGGTCGGGCACCCACTCAGCCCCACATGCCTGGTCAGAATCGGCCCGCGGCTCCAGTCATTAGCCACGCGATGGCTGGGGCAGCTGCAGCCCCCGTGCGCCCAGCTCAGTGCCCGGCACAGCAGGAGCACACAAGGAGGTGGGGGGTGAGAGTCTTGCCTTCGAAGACCTCAGTGAGACTCAATCCCTAGACTCAGAAACCACACAGGGCAAAGAGGCTCAGGCTCGGCCCTGGTCCAGGATACGAGGATGGTCACACCTTCCTGTGCGGCCTGGAAAAGGAAGGGTGTGGCCCTTGCAGGGGACCCGCTGTGAGGAGCCCTGACGCCTCTGTGAACTTTAGGAGGGGCTGAGGGGTGGGCAGGGCTGGAGGGACTGAAAGAAGGGACCCCTGGCAGTGCAAAGAGCCCAGCAGACTGGCCTGGGGTTATCTGAAGCGTAGAGGGGGCCAAGGTAAGATCAAGGCTGAGGGAGGGTCCCTGGGCTCCCAGACCAGCCGTGGCCAGCACCACGGATAGCTCCACCCCCAGCAGAGGCTGGTGCGGCCAGCAGGAGTCAATGTCCGGGCCCCACTTGGGTGAGAGGACGTGTCTAAACCCGTGTTCTCTAGTTCAGGCTTGGCTGGAATGAAACTGAAGCAGAAGCTGTGGGCTTTGCTAGCAGTTAATGAAGAACCTTGAAAAAAAATGGGAATCTGTTGACACAGATGCTTTGAGAAGACATGCAATAAGCTGGCCGTTACATCTTGTTAGATGGGTTAGAAGAGCGCTGGGAATATTTGCATACCAATTACCATAAAATTCAAGTTCGATCTATGCTTATTTTATGTCTTGCCTTCAGAAAGTTGGGCTTCTGTCTACATCTGTTTGCTAAGAAAATCCATTTTCCTGTAATACTGAAATATTGTCATAATAGTTTCAAAAAGTGTTGACTTGTAACACTGAGATTAAAAATGTTTATTAGGGAAAAAAGCTACATTTGTTAAAATGTTTGTACAAGGAAAGCATTCATGCAAAGTTACCCATTTACCTTGATGAAATTAACCCCCTGCTTTCTTCATTAATCCAGAAAGCCGCAGCCAACTCAGATGCACGTATAAGAGAAAGCTGACTTCCTTACTATTAGGGACATGGCAAAATGCATATTTCCCCATAAACTGTATTTGCAATTCAGCTAAATAACTTGAACGTTCTGACCTTTAAACACAACTCATAATCTTTGTTCTCGGGGGACAGGGGTGCCTGGTCTGGGCTCAGGAATCACACAGCTGACCTAGACCCACATGGAGCCTGCAGCCTCTTGCCGTCTCAGGCCTGAGCGCCCTGTCCCTGGAGCTCTGGCCCACGGGGATGGCACAGTTTCAGTTTCACTCATGCACTGAGTTGTCTCTGCATTCACCACCTGGAAGTTTCAGGCTTCGCTTGCAAGCTGAGCTGGCGCTGAAAGCATCTGGGGTGCACGCGGGCACTGCCTTTTGACTTAGACCCGAAGCCCCATTGCTAACTCATGCTGGTTAACATGGTAGCAGTCCAGACTGCGCACCTCCATGAGCCCCAGCAAGAAACAGGACTCGCCGGTTGTCTGACAACCTGGTGAGCCAGTGGGTGAATGAATGACTGCACTTTAAAATGTAAAAACTGAAGGAGCAGGTAAGCTTGGGCTGTGAAAATGAAGCAAGGCGCCCTCAGCCACACTGGAGCTGGGGGTGCACTGAAGGGAGGGTCTCTCGCAAACCCCGCCCCTCGACACCACGGCCCAGAGACCAGCAGGGACAAGAAAGGACACATCCCTCTGACCCAGTGACGAGCTGCACCCCTGCCCGCCTCACCTGCAGGGCCTCTACGAGGACCCTGAGTTCCCCCGGTGTGTTTATCTTGGAGCTCACCTTGAAGACCTCAGCTCTAAAACACACTGAATATGACGCCATTTCAACTGGCATCTTGAGGCTTCCGGGTATATTCGGGACTCCAAAACTGCATGCATCTTTACAAAAGGCCACTTCTGTGCTGACCGAGGCCGATCAGTGAACAGAAGGGATAGGAAGGTGATGAGGCGCTCCACCAAGTCCCACGCCAGCCTCTCCCGAACGTCCTGTCCCCTGAACCTCTCCCCCAGAGCCATCAGAACCCACTGCTCCCCCAGATCTGTCAGAGTCTGGCCCTCTGCATCGGACCCTCTGAGGGGACAGCGTGAAGCCCTCAGGTCCCACGTCCCTGGGATGAGGGCCACAGCCATGGATTCTCCTAGAGGCCCTGAAGGTCCTCCCAGACTCGCTGGGGAGCTTGACACCATCATCCAGGCCGACTAGCAGGGGCTCAGACTTATCACTGTCATCTGGGCTGACCAGAGGGTGCTCAGACTTAACACAATCATCCAGGCTGACTAGCAGGGGCTCAGACTTAACACGGTCATCCAGGCTGACCAGAGAGTGCTCAGACTTAACACAGTTGTCCAGGCCGACCAGCCGGGTGCTCAGAATGAGACGGTTGAGTTCACAGGCTCAGTGACAAGGGCCACGCCCAACGCCGGCTGAACAGAGCATCTGGAGCTGGGCCCAGCCCTGCCTTGTTATGGGACCAGACCCACAGATGGCCTCACACGGTGACCATCCGACATGAGACGAGGGTGGGGGGGGTGGCGCTCAGGAATCCGGGGCTTGTGCACGACCATTGCAGCAGACTCCAGGTGGTTTCCAGAAGTGTGTTCTCCCAGGGATATTGGGTCCACTTGGCAGGTGGGCAGACCTCAACGCTGTGTCCACTAAAGGGCTGAGCCAGGGCTTTCTCCCTCAGTCAAGGGAACCAGAATAGATGAGGAAACTGTGTCCACTCCATACTTAGTCATCGGCAAACCAAGTGGCCTGCACCCTGACGATTCTCCTAAGAACAGTCCATTAAAATCCTTTATATCCAACTTCAGCAGGTGGGGTCCCCTGAGCAAAGCTCTCCAGTCACGTTGAGAGAGGCCAGGACATTGGTTTCTAGGAACCAAGTTGCCCCCGGGGTCATCAGTCACTCCTCTCCTCCTTCCAAAGTCCTTACTTCCCGGTGGTGGACGGGCTCTTAACCCCTTGCTGCACTGGCTCAGAAACAAGCCTGCAGGCAGGGGGGTTTCTCTTCCTCTTTATAGATGCCAGAGCTGCAGTCAGAGCCCAGCCACCGCCATGGGCCAGCGCCTGCCTTGGAGAACTCCAGCGATTCCAGGTCTGGGGTCTCCAGTAGACCTCAGCAAGCCGCGAGGAGAGACACTGCGTCCACACATGCCCCTCCAGCAGGAGTGGACGCACTGTGCCTTCCTGCCCCGGCAGGTGGGGACAGGGTGGAGGGCAGGCTGGCACGCTCTTTAAACTGCTGCAGGTCCTGACTGTTGACAGAAGCGTCCGGGCTTCCATGCTGCCTTGCCCAGTCATGGATTCTCATACGGCCTTATACGGGAAGGTGCTGGACCCGGGGCTGGGGTTGTGTTCCCAAAATGTGGTCCAGAGGGGCTGTCCATACCGCTCCCGCCCAGGTGCTCCTCGCCTGACGGCCCACTTGAGTTCGGCAAGTGGGCTTCACAGAGCCACCCCATCTCATGAGCGTACTGCCCTGAAGCCTTCCGTGCAGACAGGCCCCGTGCCCTCTGCAGCTCGGGTCCTCCAGGGAAGGCTGTCCTCCCCAGTGGGCGCCCTGCCCGAACTTCACAGCCATCGGGGACCCACTACCGGTCAGGAGCTACACGTCCAAGCCATTCCACAGCCCCACAGCCGTCATCCCTCATCACCGCCAGTCTTCAGGATGAGTTGCCTGCCCCAACAGCATCAACATAACGCAATGTGCACCCTTTGTAGAGACCTTTTGGAAGCCCCAACCGAGAGCTCCACGGTTGCTCTGCACCCTTGGGGCCCACCAGCTCTCTGGCCCCGCCTCTCTGGTCACAGCTAACGACAGGAGATACACCTCAGTACCACCAGGTCCTCACTCGTCCGCTGCGGCACCCACGTGTCAGCGCAGCGCTTTCCCCAGCGCATCACACCTCATAACCCGGAGGTTTTTTATTTATTTTAGTTGGATGCTAATTACAATACTGTGGTGGCTTCCGCCATACATTGACATGACTCAGCCACGGGTGTCCACGTGTCCCCCTGAATGCCCCTCCCACCTCCCTCCCCACCCCATCCCTCGGGGTCATCCCAGTGCACCGGCCCTGAGAGCCCCGTCTCATGCATGGAACCTGGACTGGCGATCTGTTTCACATACGATACTATAGGTGTTTCAGTGCTGTTCTCTCAACCCAGAGGGTTTTGTCTCTGGGAATCTCCTCCTGCCTCCAGAGAGACTCTTCCGTCCGGTGGAAAGGTGCTGCTGACCTCCAAGAGGTATGCTCCTGGACCCGTGCTCACATCTGAGAAAGCACAGGCCTGACGGGGCCTGCACAGCAGGTGGGGCTTCTCCTCAGAGCCGAGAGTGAGCCTTCCAGGAACCGAAGCGGTGAAGGCCGAAGGAGGCAGCTTTCACAAGACTGCAGGGCCGGGACTGGGTGTCTCCCCAGCGCTAACCCTCAGCTGCTTTCCTCCCCTTTTTCTTGGAAAGACGATGAATGCTCGTATCTGTATTTCCCAGCCTGCTGCCAGAGGGGGAAAGCTTTCCGAGGCCTGAGTTTGTCACCAGAACCCTGATCTGCCTGAGATAATGGGGACCGTCTAGTGATACCTCAAGTGTGTTTGCTGTGACAGAGAACCCCCTGGTGCAGCCTTTGGAGGCAAAGTCCACGGAACAGGAGGGACTAAATATTCCCCAAATGCCACTGACTCTTGGCTCCAAAGGGCAAATCCAGAAATCCCAGTAAATGGCACTATGAAGGGCCAAACCACGGTGAGAATCTCCCACGCACCCCCAGACTTGTTTGTGGAGGCTGGAACCCCCAGTGGGCCCGTGAGTGTTTGAACAGTGGGCAAGGGGAGGCCGGTGTTTACTGGGATATTCAGCTGTCCCTGTCAGTGTCCACAGTAAGCCTGGTGCTTCCCGTTGGTCTTCCCCACTAGACCTTCACTAGTGTCTAAACACACGACTCCAATTTTGCCTTTCCACCTTGAGTCAGAGTCGGTGCTGATGAGTGTTCCATCAGAAATCTCCCCAAATACCGGGAGAGCCGGCTGATGCCACAGCCACGTGGGGCATCAGCCCCACAAGGATCACTGACGCATTTCCTAAGCAGCTCCAGGAACCCGCACACCGAGCCAGGAGGCAGAGGCCAACCGAGGCCCTGGGAGACGTGCCCGTGGAAGTGTGCACTAGCCTCGCTCGATCGAAGGGCCAGCACACCGCTCACTCGTTTGGTCAGCAGCCCTCCCTCCAGTCTAAGGTCATGGCTCAGGACCGTCATACGGACCCAACTTGTCATTTCCTTTTAATTCTGCTTTGCATAGTTACGTAAAAACTTGGTACTTGTTGCCTGTCAAGGCCGTCAGAAATGATGTCTTCAATAGAAAGATGTTGGCTCAACACTTTGAGATGATTGCTGGGCTGATAACCTTTACGAGACAGGATCCTAAGAGTGAAAATGCCTGAGGTTCCCCCTTCCACCTTCTGAGTTACTCAAATGTGGCCTCACAAGCTTTACGATCACTAGTCACTTTTCCCTCTAACGTGGGATGTGACGTCTAGGAAAGGTCCTTGTCGACCCCGAGGAACAAAACCTAATCCCACTAAAATTGGATGACCTGACTCTTCATTAGTTAGTGATGCTTTCAAAGAAAGATCTTGATCGAAAGGGAAAATGTGAAAATGAATCAGTGTAACCTACACCAAGGGCTCCCTGGTGGCTCTGAGGGTAAAGAATCCGCCTGCAATGCAGGAGACCCAGGTTCAATCCCTGGGTCGGGAAGATCCCCTGGAGGAGGGCATGGCAGCCCACTCCAGTGTTCTTGCCTGGAGAATCCCATAGACAGAGGGGCCTGGTGGGCTGCAGTCTAGGGGGTCACAAAGAACCGGACACGACTGAGCAATGAACTCTCACTTTCTACGGCAGTCAAACGGGCTGACGCGCCACGAAGGGGGGCCTCCCATGCTGCACCCCCACCGCAGCCCAGAGGCTTGGCAGGAAGGCTGAAAGGGCCTGTCCTTCTGCTGGCAACAGCTGGCACCAAGGCAGGCAAAGAGAGACTGCCTCATCAGCCCTCCCCGGTGCCCCCGCAGCCAGGGAGCCCGCACGCAGTGAAGGCCCTGCACAGCCTGCCTCACGCTCACCTTCCCCAGGTCTCCTTAAACTTGCCTGCCGTTTGCCACAGTTTGCTTCTCTGGAATTGCAGTTCATCTGTGAGTCCCGAATAAACTCTTGTCGGCTAGGTAGAGACCTCATTATTCAAAACCCAAGGCTGACAGGACTGTAGGCCTCCTGGGGAAGCAAAATGTCTGAAATTCAAGAGGAGAATCACTCATGGTGTGGGCAGGAGAAGGCAACCTGTTGAGAACCAGTCCAGCCAGCATCTCACATGGCCTCCCGTGGTGCCAGACCTGGGCAGTGAGGCAGGTGGAGGGGAGTCTAGTCCAACCACCCTGCGGGCCTCTGTGGGCCCCCAAGGGTAGGAGAGGAGCCCAGCGGCCTGGACTGTCTCCAGGGCAGGATCTAAAGTAAGCCAGATCCTCACAGCACTTGGAGCCGAGTGGCCTTGGTCAGGCGACTGGCCCCCTGCCGTTGTCTATTCAGCTGTGAAATGTGGATAGTGAGGGGGCCACCTCATTGGGGCACAGGACGATCAAGCACTGTCCGCACTTGGCCCCGAGAGGGTGCCACTGCAGCCACGAGCTTCACCCAGCAAGCGACAGCAGCTGCTGCTTCCCACCAGGAGCAGGGGCCCTCTGCAACCCCGGCTACCGCCCAAGACCCCCAACTCTCAGACACGGCAGAGGCAATGCCTGCCTCAGGGGAGAGACGGGGCTGCCGCAGCAGGGATGCCATGGCAGGGATGCCGCTCCCCGGCCCTCCGCACGCCTACAGCCCCAGCCGTGCAAGGCGGTGGTCTGCACGCGCCCCTCTGGGGCTGCACGGGAGAGACCCAGCCTCCGCACTGGGAACGAACGCAGTGATGGGCTGGATGGGGCCCCACAGACACAGAGACGCCCCCAAGCGAGGAGGTGTGCCCGGCTCCCCTCCACGGACGGGAAGTCCAGGCCTGGCACGAATGCGGACCACCCGAGTCCCGAGTGTGAGCGCCTTTCCTGACGCACAGTGGGACCGCCAGTAGATGGTGGTGGCCACGGTCTCTCCTGTCATCCGCTGGCCACCCACTCCTCCCGCCCACCCGCCGCGCTGGCACGGGCTCCCCGAGGCCGGAGGCCAACCCGACGCAGCCCAGCCCCCCGGGCTTCCTTCGCTTCCGGAACTCGTTCTTGTCTCAGTGCTTCTTATCGCCTGACAACAGAATCAATATGTGTTTATGGTGGAAGAAAAGAAAAGAAAATCCCTGAACATGCAGAAACATGGAAAGGACGGAATTAAACCATTCACAAAGCCCTCACCACTCTGGATATGCTGGAGTATTTTCTCGCAGGTTTCTTCCTGTGAACACACGCGGGTTATAAACAACTCGGAATTACGCCACCTGTCAGGGTTTCAATGTATGCTTTCCTTAATCTTTCCCCAACACCCCAGCGCGCCTCTGCCAGCACACTCGGACACGGTTCTCACCGACGTGGGGCTGTGGGTCTCGTATTCAGGAGGGCACGCGAGGAGGGCAGGCTCATTCATCTGTTTCTCTACTTTATGGTGCCCGAGCCCCCCCACCCCCCGCCGATGGCAGTGGCTTTGATCCAGCCTTTTCCAGGGTGACTCTGTTTCCCAAGAGCGGAACCCTCACGCACCTCAGGATGCGGGGCTGGGGAGTCCTGGCTGCTAAGGCGGCGGCCCCACGGGCTCAGCACTCCCAGGGCCTGCAGATCGGGATGAGGGAGCCTGCACGCGTGAGGCAGGGCGGAGACCCAGGCCCGGTTCCACGCAGCGCCCAGCCCGGCCACACTGGGAGGGGACAGACGTGCAGCCGGTGACCCCTCGGTGCTGCTCGTGGGAAGAAAAGGGCGACAGAGCAGCGTCACACTGGCACTCACGAGTCCTCCCTGGAAAGTTACACTGAATGTGAGCGGAGATCTCGGCTCAGGGAGCCCTGGGTGATTATTTTAACTGTGCGTCTGTTACAGCTTTTGCATAGAATATGCATTACTCTAATAAAAACAACAGTCTTTTTAGAAGCCTCTTTCTGGGTGAATCACCATTTCCATTTACTTCCCTTTCTTTCTAGCCCCCCCCCCCCCCCCCCCCCCCCCCCCCCCCCCCCCCCCCGCCCCCCTCGC
>SJYG01000305.1:397008-414609 GCA_006410535.1 Litocranius walleri | reverse complement strand
CGAGCCCCCCCCCCCCCCGCACACTGAAGTCTCCCACCCGTCTGTCAGCTACTTTGGTGTGAGCTGAGGATCTGTCTGTGTTTTTTTCTCAGAGTTATTTCACTAGCACTGCAGTGGCGTTTGGAGAAGGAAATGGCACCCACTCCAGCATCTTTGCCTGGAGAATCCCATGGACGGAGGAGCCTGGCGGGCCACAGTCCACAGGGTCGCTAAGGGTCGGACACGACTTAGCAACTGAATCAGATCAGCAGCAGCATTGTTAACTGAAAACCCGGCCGTGCTCGCGGGCAGCTTTCTCTTTCCTCGCTCCCCGGCTGCCTGTCGCCTGCCCCGCAGATACAGTTTCGAGCTCTGCGAGGGCCAGTGCGGGGCATCCCCCCTTCCCACGCGTCTGCTCAGCTGCCCTGGCGCCAGGCACCGTTTGCGTTGTGCGTGCTATCAGGATCGCCGGCTCACCCTCTTATCCCTCGGTGTGTGTCTTCACACACACGCCACAGCCACACACTCTGTCCAGCCTGAAGTACGTCCTACAGGGATTTACGGCGAGGCTGCACATGTGACCCAGGGAGCCTGCCATCCGGGAGCTGGCTGTTTCTTCACAGGCTCTTCAACGTCTGTCTTTAACGCCTTCTTGAATCTCGGTCAACACCTTTGACTAGTGCCTGCAGTCTTCTAAGAAACATCCTGACCAAAGGGAAATGTATCCTTCTAATTAAAGCTTGTTTAAAACGTAACAAGCTGGAAGCCCTAGCAGTTAAACAGAGGCAACTACATCCGTTCTCAGAGGAACAGCTGCAGCCCTGATTCTTTCCCTATAAATAAGGAAAACTGAAACTTAGAATGCAATAGTAAGAAGAATGGAAACTAAAGCATTTAAGAGATAGGAGGAAGGAAATAACAGCAGAAGAAGAATTTTAAAAAGAAAACCAAATTGTATCAGTTTTCTTAGGTCAGTCTCCCACAACAATAGAAATAAAAACAAATATAAGCAAATGGGACCTAATCAAATATAAGCTTTTTCACAGCAAAGGAAACTATAAAAAAAAAAGAAAAGACAGCCTACAGAGAAGATATCTGCCAGTGATGTGGCCGATGAGGGCTCACTTTCCAAAACAGAGAAGCAGCTCGCAGCGCTCAGCAAGAAAGAACAGACAGCACCACTGACAGATGGAACAGACATTTCTCCAAAGAAGACACTCAGATGGCCAAAAGGCACACAGAAAGATGCTCACCATTCCAAGAAACAGACGCTGGAGGGGCTGCGGAGAGAAGGACCCTCGTGTGCTGTTGGTGGGGATGCAGACTGGTGCGGCCACTGCGGAGAATGGTGAGGAGCCTCACAGAGCAAACAACAGAATTGCCGTGTGACCCGGCAGCCCGGTCCTCAGCACACACCCAGGCAGAGCTGTGGCTCAACAAGGCACACACACCCCAGAGTCCACAGCAGCCCGGACGCGGAAGCAGCCCAGAGGTTCATCAGCAGGCAAGTGCGCAAAGAAGGCACAGCTCATGTGTGCGGTGGGAGAGCACTCAGGCACGAAGAGGAGCAGCGCCATGCCTCAGTAGCACCACGGACGCAAGCAGAGGGCCTCACACAAATGCAAGCAGAGGGCCTCACACAGAGCGAAGCCAGAAAGACAGCCGGACGCCACATGCGATCGCGTCCGTGTGGGATCCAAAGTGCAGCATCGGTGAGCATGTCTACGAAACAGAAGCAGCATCGCGGGACACCGAGGACGGGCTGCAGGCTGCCAGAGTGGAAGCGGCTTGAGGAGGGGCGGGCCAGGGGTGAGCCGACTTGAGCCGCTATAGATGCAGAATGGAGGCAAGGACCTGCTGCCCAGCACAGGGGGCCGTGTTCAGCACCCTGTGATAAACCCTAATGGAGAGGAATATTGGAAAGAAGATGCACAAGCGGCTTCCTCGGTGGCTCAGATGGTAGAGAACCCACCTGCCAGTGCAGGGAACGTAAGAAGCCCAGGTTCTAGCCCTGGGTCGGGAAGATCCCCTGGAGAAGGGAATGGCAGCCCACTCCAGTGTTCCTGCCTGGAGAAGTCCGTGGACAGAGGAGCCTGGCAGGTTACAGTCCACGGGAGCGCAAAAGAGCTGGATATGACTGGGCGGCTAACACTTTTCACTTTAATAGAAGGCGATGGCGCCCGCTTCAGTGCTCTCGCCTGGACAATCCCAGGGACGGGGGAGCCTGGTGGGCTGCCATCTCTGGGGTCGCACAGAGTCGGACACAACTGAAGCGACTTAGCAGCAGCAGCATACGTATATTACTGAGTCACTCTGCTGTACAGCCGTGATTAGAACACACTGTGGAAAGAAAACAAATCAAAACAACAAGAGAAAACCAGGAGATTTGATGAAGGATTCCAGGCACCAGTTATTTATCCTCCAGCTATGAGAGGAGGTGGCTGTGTTTCTCCATCAAGTCCCATCATCCTGTTCTCAGGTTTCGAAGCTCTGTTCTTGGAGCATATGCACGTACGACTGTCCCTGTCTTCCTGGAGAACTGACTCTTTGTGCAGAGTGCCTCTTGCTCTATTAATAATATCCCTATTCTGTATTCTGAAGGTGTCTGTTCTCTGCCATCAGGTGCTAACCTGACCACTCCAGGTAACGCTCAGTATTTTACGGGATGCCTTTCTGCACTGATCTTCTCTGCATCTTCATATTTAATGTCAGCTTCTCATAGACAACACTTAGTTGGGCAAGAGCTAGTTATTCAAGTGTACCAGAAAAATCATGAGACCTCTGAGCAAAGCAAAGCAAAGCAAAAGCAGAAGATTAGCCAAGGAGTCTCTTTATGCAATTTGGGGAGACTTGGTTTTAGGAAGAGCTTCCCCCTCTCAACAGGAGATAAGGAGGCATAGCCTACAGACTGAAAGACCGATGGCAAAACCATCTTCCCTGCGAGAATCTCAGTAACTCGGGCATTTCAAAGCAAGCGTGAGCACGCGCACACTGCGATGCGTAGACCGTAAAGGCCTGCGTAGGACCCAGGGAACTCCACTCAGTAATTGCTCTGTAATGGCTCACATGGGCAAAGACTCTAAGAGAAGCTGGATACGTGCATAACTGCCTCGCTATGCATCCAGCTGAAACTGCCGCAACGCTGCAGGCCAACTGTGTGCCAGTGAGAAACAGAAGCGAAATGAGCTCGCGTGCGCAGCTGCAGACCCCTAGACAGCACTGGCGAGCCATTTCTCCAGGGGCTCTTGCTCAGCAGTTCTGTCCTTCCTCTTGCCCTCACCGCCTCATCACAGACATAGTCTCTTACTCACTATTACCCCATGTTATCACTCACTGTCATAATTTTAAAGTTAGAACAATTTAAATTGTATTTTAACTAAAAGGCCTTTACCCAAAGCAGTTGCATTGCTTCTCTCCAACCTATTTCACCGTCTCAAGATTTTTCTAAAAAAACACTTTATAAAATTTCAGTATCTCCTGTTAGGACATAGACCTCCACGGAAGCAAGGATTCCCGTGGTGTTGCTCACCGGTGTGTTCCCAATGCCTAGAACAACACCTGGTATTCAGTGGGTGCTCCATTAATGACCATTTGTGATAAATGAGCTGCTCGGGATGAGAAACTGTGAGAAAAAATAATATACCTGGTCTTTACCCAGTTCCCAGCAAAGCGTCTAAAGCCCTTGAATGACCGGAGCGCCTTTGTTGTGCTAACAAGGACCCCAGCACACGCCACGGTCCAGGGTCCGTCAGCCAAAGGTCCAGGCTGGGACCAAAAGGCCGGAACGCTGAGCCGCCCAGTGCCGGGCAGTGGGGAAGGACTGGGACAGAGCCAGGCCTGCGGCCGGTGACTGAATCAGCCCCGCCTCCCCATCGGACCCCAGTCAAAGCTCCCGGGAGGGGGCCCCTCGGGGTAGGGGCGTCCTGGTGGGAAACCCCGTGGAGGGCTGGAAAGGCAGCAGACTCGAAACCCTGGAAAATGGCAAGAGCTCTGTGAAAAGACGAATAACCAAAGCAGCTTCAAGCGAAGGCTGAGCGATGGACTCCACCAGGAGCCGTGAGGGGAGACAGGAGTGCGTGCGCAGGAAAGCAGGGCCTCCGATGGCAGCGCTCAAGCTTTGACAGGTTGGGTTTTCAGCTCTCTCTCCAAACTTGGAGAGAGTGAGCAGATTCTTGGCTGCGTAAGCCTCCGGTGGAGTTTCTCACGCGTTGGCTCCAGGAACCGCTTCTCCCCGGGGCTGGTTTGGATCCGTCTCCTCTGTGCTGATCCCTCCCTTGGTTTCTGTCCCCAGAGGGTGAGGGGCTGCCCGCGGCTCCACATGGGGCCTCGTTCTCTTTCCTGATGGAGAGGGCTGGGGGCGGGGGTCCCCGACACCGGCTTAGCGCAGACACGGCTCATAATGGGATCCGTATAAACCAGTTTCTTTTATGAACGTGCAAGTCCACGCGGAGTGCGTTATCGTTATGAGAAAGTACGGGGAGACACAGAAGCGCGGGCTGTCAGGATTCTCCGCGCAGACGGGGGCAATGCTGCGCTGTGGGCCTGCTCTTTCAAGAGGGAGGGTCTCACCGTCAGTGTTCTCTCTACACACACAGGAAAAACGAGGCTGCGAGAGCGTTGGAAACATTTTAAAAGAAGCTTTGTTCAATTTGTGCACTCAAGGAAATAGCTTCGAGAAGGTTTTCGCTTGGAGGAAATAAAAGATATGGGTCTAGAAATCAAGATAACATTTGATTCTTTTTTTAAGAAATAAAAAAGAGGGTGGCGGAGAAAGTCCCTGGAGACGATGCCTTTCTTGCAAGGAGGCGGGAGGAAAGTGCGGGCGGACTGGGCTCGGTCGTGGGGTCCTCGGGGACTTCCTGTGGCCAAGGGTGTCTGCAGAGACCCAGGAGCCTTGGCTCTTTCATGAGTTGAAAGCGGTCCCTCATTTCGCTTGCTGCTCCTTTTGGCATGGATAAAAGGGTATGGGGAGATGTAGTCACTGGTTTCAACAACAAAAATAAAAACAGCATCTCGATGGATGTGGTCTGGCTTGGATGAGAAGGTGGGTCACCAAAGGAGGCCCGGGCTGGCCAGAAAGCCCGTCCCGGCCTTCATCTGGGTGAGAGGGAACATCTCCCTGCCGGGTTCAGGCCACGGTCCCTGGAGGAGGCAGTGGGGGCCTGGAAGGCTGAGGATCTGCCCTGTCTGTGTGCCAGGCAGGGCTGCGAGCGGGGCAGCCAGGGAGGGGAGGGACACTCACCCACACTCGCAAGGGGAGGGACACTCACCCACACTCGCGATCCCCCCAGCGAGCAGCCATCCAAGGAGCAGGCAGTCGGTGGTGGTGGCTGGGAGGATGAAGCGGGTCCCAGCGGCTCTGTGAGTGATGGAATCTCAGATGAGCCGGGGGCACGGGCGAGCGGCCGTACAGCCGTGTAGCCTCCGTGGGTCCTGCCCTCGCTGCTCAGCCTCAAGCCGAGGCAGGGGCAGAGGTTCAGCCCGCAGCAGGGCGCCCCGTGGGGAGCGCCGGCTCAGACGAGCCTGCAGTCCAGGCTGCCCCCTTCTGCGCGCTCTCTCCTCCTGGACCCCGGGACGGTGCCCACGCTTCCGCTGCCACCTAGGCCTGCCCTCCTCCAAAGAGGGCGCGTGTCACACCCATGCAGGGCTTCACAACAGTCAAGCTGGGCACACCCATCGCCCACAGGCGTGCCGGGCGGTGGTTCAACAGCGGAAACCAAGATGTGCAGGGAATGCTTTGACAAGGAGGGCTGGGGGAGACGGGCCCAGGCGCCGCTGAACCCTGGGCTAGGGTGCAGCAGGCGCCGGGTCTCCCCGAGGCTGACGCCTGCCTGGCCGTGGGCGCGCGCGAGCGGCTCCTGGCTGAGCAGGGGGGGCTCCTGGGCGCCGGTTCTCTGGGAGGCGGCGGCACGCCCCCGGGGTGGCAGCGCAGGGTCGCGGGGCAGGCACGGCTCGTCAGGGCAGCGACGGGGGATGTCCCCCACGACTGCACGAGCCTCCTCAGAGGAAAGGTGCCCAGGAAGCTGCCGCCGGGCAGACGTGTCCCGCCAAGGGAAGCGGGGTCGGACCCCGGGGACAGGCTGAGGGCAAGAGGGGACGGGCAGCAGGGGGCCTGTGGGGCGTCTTGAGGGTCACAGGGAGTGAGCCGCCCGTGGGCGCCAGGAGCACGCCACCGGTGAGCGACGAGCTTTGGGTCCCCTCCCCCGGCTCCTCGGGGACCCAGAGCCACAGAGGGGGCGGCGAGCAGGGCTGAGAGCAGACGGGCTTTCTCAGCCCCCCGCCCCGGGGAGCCCAGGGCCGAGCCTCGTGCTCAGGGTGGGAAGGGAGCACCCTGGCGCCGGGTGTGGGGTTAGCTTTCGGTTTGGGCCGGCTGGACGCTGTCACACTGGAAGAGACTCCTCACTCCCAAACGGGGCTGGCGGTGGCCAGGGGCTGCGGGAGGGATGGGGCTACTCCTGCGAGGCTGGTGGAGTCAGGACCTCCTGGCGGGCACATCGCAGGTCAGCATGGACCCCCACGAGTCCTGGGGTCTGCGTTTGGCCCGGCAGCATGCTGTGAACATTTTCCGTATAAACACTGCAGCTTCGCTGCCAATGCCTGATTGGGTGATTTCTGTACTTCCCTAGGAGAAACTGGGTAATTTGCGAGGATTCTTTTTTTATCCAGCCTTAGAAACTCTATCAGCAGCTATCACACCAAAGTCTCATGGAAATAGGGATAATACGTGGATACGGGTCTCCGTCATCTTTATCGAACATTTTCCTGCAGTTTCTAGTTACTTCAGTTACACATGAACCATAAATAAGAGGCATGATTCTTATATATGAAGAAACAAAATTATAATTATTTGCCAATGACACGTTTATATACCTATGTTTCCCAAGAGTTCACAAAATAGCTGGAATTAACAAGCTTCAGTATAAACACAAGATAACTACTCGTGAATGTATTTTCTGTGTAACATAAGCAACTTACTAGAGAGCACCCTCAAAAGATCCCATTCGTGAGGAAAAGAAAACATTAAAAATTTTTGAAAATAACATTTACCAAAAATTTGAAGAGTGCTATTAAAAATGGACTATATTTTGCAGGAAAAAAAAATGGAGAACTTTGTTTCTAAGGAAAACACCTAACATTTTTAAAAAATGTTGTGACAATTAGGCATATGGGAAGATGCTCACCCTCATTTGTCACAGGGGAACTGCAAGTTCAAACAACAATGAGCTACCTGCCGCCCCACGCCCACTGAAGAGCTGACAACACCAGCCGCTGGCCAGGATGCAGAGCAATATGGCGCCGAGTGCAAAATGGAACGGCCACTTCAGGGGACAATTCAGCCATTTGGGCCTCCCTGGTGGCTCAGCTGGTAAAGAATCCACCTGCAATGCAGGAGACCCCAGTTTAATTCCTGGGTCAGGAAGATCCGCTGGAGACGGATAGGCTACCCACTCCAGTATTCTTGGGCTTCCCTTGTGGCTCAGCTGGTAAAGAATTCACTTGCAATGCGGGAGACCTGGGTTCGATCCCTGGGTTGGGAAGGTCCCTTGGAGAAGGAAAAGGCTCCCCACTCCAGTATTCTGGCCTGGAGAACCCCATGGACTGTGTAGTTCATGGAGTCACAAAGTGTCGGACGTGACTGAGCAACTTTCACTCAGTAGACACAGGCATCACTATACGGTCCAGCAGTTCCATTCCTGAGTATCCATCCAAAGTCTGTAAAAACTTGTGTCTTCACAGAAAGCTCACGAATGTTTGTAGCTGCTTTATCCACAACTGACCAATCCTGGAAGCCACCAAGATGTCCTTTAGTATGTGAATGGGTAAATGAACTGTGGCGCCTCCATAAAACGGGATATCATTAGGCAATAAGAAGAAGTCAGCTAGCAAATCATGAAAATACATGGATGCATGTCTTAAACGTGCATTTCCAAGTGAAAGAAGCCCGGCTGCAAAGGTTGCGTGCTGCATGATCGCAGCGCCGTGACACTCTGGGGAAACCACGGTGACAGCAGAAGGTGCGTGGCAGCCGGGGGCCGGGGGCCAGGACAGGCGGCTGGAGTGCAGTGGGCGTTCAGGCCCGCGGGGCCGCTCGGAGACGCCGGGTGCCAGATGCGTGAAGTTACACGTTTGCTAAAAGCCGCAGAATGCGCAGCACAGGGTGAGCCCTAACGCGAGCTCTGCCCTGCAGCTAAAAGCAGCGCATCGCTGGTCACTCATCAGCTATGACAGACCCCCCACAAGATGGCAGTGATGGGGGCTGGGGGTAGGGGAGGGTATTTGGGAACCCTGTGCTTTCTGCTCAGGTTTTCTTTAAACCTAAAACTACTCTACAAACAAAGTCTATTAGCTAAGAGAAAAAAAGAGTTACTGGGGCACAAAGGGACACAGAAGAGCCGTAAACGCCCATTGGTAAGCCCATTGGTAAAAGAAAGACGCCAATCTGAAAACGCTACACACCACGCACTTCCGATCATACGACATTCTGGAAAAGGCAGGTGTGCAGAGGCAGAATGTCGGGAGTTATGGGCTGACTGAAAAGGTGAAACGGATTCTTCAGGGTGATTGTGGTGAAACAATCCCGTATGGTAGAATAATGGTGGGTGCAGGACATCACAGAGTTAAGACTCGGAACACTCTGCATACGGCCCGGCAGCGTGAAGAGCGTCCTTGGTACAGCTACCGTAATTGCTGCTAGCCTTTCTCTGTTGGGCTGCCCAGGTCTCGGCTGCCGCGTGTGGAACCTTCAGCTGCTGCACGTGGAGGCCAGTTGCTTGACAAAAGTCTGCGCCCAGGCCCCTGCACTGGGAGCGTGGAGTCTTAGCCACTGGACCACCAAGAGAAACCCCCCTTAATGCATTTAAATCTCAAGGTCTTTGAGGTAGAGGGATCCCAACATGGAATGCAGAACGCAACAAAACAGTCTAACCGTATCCATCCCGAGGGCTCAGTGGGTAAAGAATCCGCCTGCATCGGGAGGCGCAGGTTTGATTCCTGGGTCAGGAAGATCCCCTGGAGGAGGAAAGAGTAACCCACTCCAGTGTTCTTGCCTGAAAAATCTCACATTCAGAGGAGCCTGGCCAAGGTCAGGCAGGCTTCAGTCATGGGATGCGGCAGGAGTTGGACACAACTGAGCAACTGAGCACACACTCGTGCAAGAAACACAGCTGAGCAAGGGAGCACGCACACGTGCAAGAAACACAGCTGAGCAAGGGAGCACGCACACGTGCAAGAAACATGGCTGAGCAACGGAGCATGTACACGTGCAAGAAACATGGCTGAGCAAGGGAGCACACACACGTGCAAGAAACACAGCTGAGCAAGGGAGCACGCACACGGGCAAGAAACACGGCTTAGCAAGGGAGCACGCACACGTGCAAGAAACACGGCTGAGCAAGGGAGCACGCACACGGGCAAGAAACACGGCTGAGCAATGGAGCACGCACATGTGCAAGAAACACGGCTGAGCAACGGAGCATGCACACGGGCAAGAAACACAGCTGAGCAAGGGAGCACGCACACGTGCAAGAAACAGCCTCATCGAAGGGGATGGAGAAACAGAGCTGCGAAAGTAAGTCTGGACCTGAGTAGAGTCTAAACGACTGCCGGCCAAGGAGGCATCACACAAGCGAGACGCTAGCCGGTGAAGCTGCTTCCTGTGGCCGCAGGGTGACAGCTCTGAGGCTGCCCTGCGCACTAGAGCACACACGTCAGGAGCACACGCACGTGGGTGGTGGGAGCTTGCAGAGAAGCAACACAGATAGGGGGACCCCCATGGTAGAGCTGGAGATATCAGCAAAATCTCATGGTTAGCTTGATACAGATATAGATGGTTACATAGAGGAATAGAGGAGGACAGTTGATAGACAGATGACAGACAGACAGGTGTGTGTACACACACACACACACACACACACACACACACACACCTATTTCCTAGCTCTGTCAGCTGAATGGGCTGTCAGCAACGTCAGCTGAAGCAACGAAGCCCTAGGAGCAATGAGCACACCCAGAGCCCAGATCTTGGTGTCTAACCCCATCTCCAATAAAAGCAACCAGGACTCCTTGGGGAAATGGCTGATTCTAGGACTGAGCAGGAAATGCAAAAGCGGCAGGAGGAGGAGGGGACGACAGAGGGTGAGGTGGCTGGGTGGCATCACTGACTCGAAGGACGTGAGTCTGAGTCACCGGGAGTTGGCGATGGACAGGGAGCCCTGGCGTGCTGCAGTCCACGGGGTTGCAGAGAGTTGGACAGGACTGAGCAACAAGAACTGAGCCTAGACTAAAGCAGTGCTCGAAACCCAAAGCCTCTGATGAACTGTGATGGTGGATTTGTGAAAGAACACAGGAGCCAACAGGAAGAGCACCCAGTGGCCAAAGATGAAATCTTGGAAAAACTAAATAAACCCTATACCATTGGAAAACGACTCACATACATAGCAAACTTCTACGCGTCCATCCTGATGCAAGCGTGTGACTGCCTACGTAAACACACAGAACTCCAGGCAGTGTATGCAGACAGCCCGCAAGGAGGTGCAGCAAACTCCCCAGCCCCGTGTGTGGCTGTGCTCAGTGACTCCTTCCAGAGGGCAGCGAGCCTGCCGTGCGCAAAGGGCCAGCCCACAGCGTCCTGCGGTACGGCACGGGGAACTCTGCTCAAGGCTATCTGCCAGCCTGGATGGGAGCGGGGTGAGGGGAGGATGGGCACGTGTGTGTGCGTGGCTGAGCCCCTTTGTGCTGAGCTGAAACGAGCACAGCCTTATTTGTTACATGGCTGTACTCCAACACAAAATGAGGTTTTAAGATAGAGTTACATACTCAGTTGAAAAAAACCCAAGAGGTCAGTGAGGGAGTGGGGCAAACTGGCTGGACCTTGGGAGAAGTGGACAAGCATGGGCTCGGCCAGGGGATCAAGGTCAGCATCGGTGTAAAGCTGCTGGAAGGCACTCTTGGTGGGTGTGCTGGAAACAGCACTCTGTCTGTGAGGCCTTCCTCATAAACACACATGATCCCAAGCTCGCCAAGAGAGAAACCAGCTGAGGGACATTCTATAGGGTCCCTGGGCACTCCTCCTCCGAGCCACCAAGGTCATCAACGACAAGGTGGTCTGAGAGGTGTCCCTGCCAAGAGGACTCTGAGGACACATACCCTGGAACACACTGTATCCTGGGACACAGAAAGGTCATCATGGAAAAACTAAGGAAATCCAAACCAGCTCTGGGCTTTAGCTAACAGAGCTGACTCATTGGAAAAGACTCTGATGCTGGGAGGGATTGGGGGCAGGAGGAGAAGAGGATGGCAGAGGATGAGATGGCTGGATGGCATCACTAACTCAATAGATGTGAGTCTGAGTGAACTCTGGGAGTTGGTGATGGACAGGGAGGCCTGGCGTGCTGCGATTCATGGGGTCGCAAAGAGTCGGACACGACTGGGCGACTGAACTGAACTGAACGTGTCAATGTCGGTTCATTCATTGTAACGAATGTCCATTAACTGGAACTAAGGTAGTTCCCAATCCTTCCCAGCATCAGAGTCTTTTCCAATGAGTCAACTCTTCGCATGAGGTGGCCAAAGTACTGGAGTTTCAGCTTTAGCATCAGTCCTTCCAAAGAAATCCCAGGGCTGATCTCCTTCAGAATGGACTGGTTGGATCTCCTTGCAGTCCAAGGCACTCTCAAGAGCCTTCTCCAACACCATAGTTCAAAAGCATCAATTCTTCGGCACTCAGCCTTCTTCACAGTCCAGCTCTCACATCCATACATGACCACAGGAAAAACCATAGCTTTGACTAGATGGACCTTAGTCGGCAAAGTAATGTCTCTGCTTTTGAATATGCTGTCTAGGTTGGTCATAACTTGTCTTCCAAGGAGTAAGCGTCTTTTAATTTCATGGCTGCAGTCACCATCTGAGTGATTTGGGAACTAAGGTAAGGTGTTAGTAAATAGTGATGAAGTGGTGAGGGTATGGAAGTGTTCTCTGTGCAAGTTTTATAATTCTTCTGTAAATCTAAAACTGTTCTAAAACTAAAAGTTTATTTAAGAATACATATGAACTCTTTCTTACTCAACTGACTAATTTTAATACAATTAAAAATCTTCAGTAGGATTTTTTTTTCCAAAATGAAAAACTGATCCCAAAGGTACATGGATGAAAGAGGAGGCTGTCCAAGTACGTGATGGAGAAGATAGGACGGGGATGAATCTCTGTAACTGACTCGAAAACGCATAAGCTGTCATCTTAAAAGAACGTGGTTCTGATCCAGAAACAGATTGATGAAATGGAATGCTTGATCCAGAAACAGACTTGAGAGCTTATAGATTAAAAACAAGGGTTAGTTGCTCAGTCGTGTCTGACTCTTTGGGACCCCAGGGACTGTAGCCCGCCAGGCTCCTCTGTCCATGGGATTCTTCAGGCAAGAAGACTGGAGTGGGCAGCCATTCCCTTCTCCAGGGGATCTTCCCGATCCAGGGATCTAACCCAGGTCTCCTGCGTTGCAGTCAGATTCTCTACCATCTGAGCCACCAGGAAAGATTACAGATAGGTAATCTCCACGAAGGTGCCCTGACGGACTGGAAGAGAAAAGCTTACTGCATCTGTGCGTTTTCAGCAACCACCCAGGTGCACAGGACGCACCCCGCTTTATCTAATGTCTGATGTGGCCTCAGAGGGGCGAGCCGCCCCCTTCCTTAGATCACAGGGCTCCCCCCACCACCCAGGGCTCTCCTCTCAGCCTCGACCACACTCCCCCCTCCTTCCCTCCGACGTGTTTGCGGGCTGAGACAGGCACGTGCTTCTGTGAAGGGGTAGTGTTGCTTTCCGTGTGTGTCTCCGCTTACAGGAACGGCAATGCCACCACGCGGGTCCGGGCTTGTCCCTGCTCCACCGCCAGCGTGGAGCAGGGTCCGTCCACAGTCGGAGCCAACACTGCGAGCCGTCCTCCCCTGCACCCACCCGTGTCCCCGGCTTTCCAGGCCCGTCGGTGACACGGGGATGAGGGAACCCACACGGCGGTCACCGGGACGGACCCTCGGCAGGGCGGCCCCAAGCGCTGGACGCGCCGCCTGCTCCGCAGAGTGAGCGCCAGCTCGGTCTCGGTGGGCAGCGTGAGGGCGCCCCAGCGACGCTCTGCCCCGCTGCACTGTCCAGTGCTCTCCTGGGGTCTGATGGGCGTGTGGGCAGCGCCGCCGCGGTGTTTCAACAGCTTGGGGTGGAGCTCCTCTCCTTCGAGCCCTGTGTGCCCCCCGCCGTGGGCAGCCGCCCTCGCCCCACCCCAGTTTTGGCTCGTGTTCCATCGACGTTCCCACCTCCTCAGTGGTCCGCTAAACCCCAGTCTGTTCCAGACCAGGGCTTGGCTGAGTGCCGGCTCTGCCTGGGGTCCGGCAGCCCGGGTCTAATTCCAGACGACATGGAGAGTTGCCTCCGAGGTGCCCCAGTGCCCAGCCTCGCGCACCCGCTGGGATGAACCTCAGTCAGCGGCTCCAGGCGGTCTTCCCCACCTGCGGCATTTGTGAAACAGATGCACTGACCTCCCTCCGCCTTCGGAGGCATCTCAGGCGCTATTTGCGGGGCTGTGGCCCCAGGCTAATTTGACGTCTTTTCTGGAGCCAGGAGACAGTGTGCCACATGCCAAGTTTACAGGGGAAAATGGGGAGAAAAACGTTTAAGTGCTCTTTGTCTGTGTGTATTGAAAGTATATTAAAGTGTTTTTAAGGGAAAACATATAATTATTGTGTTTGCCACATCCAGCAGCTGAAAGCTGCTCTTCTGGTTTTCTCCAGGTCCTTGTCATTTTCTTGGTTGGTGGCAGACCAGATTACTAGTCAGCAGCCCTCGGGTGACGCCTGCCACGTTAAACAGACCCGCGGCACAGCAGCAGCAGGCGTGGCCATGCACCAGGGCTATGCAGGTGACAGGCTTCGACAGGAACGGGAGGAACGGTCACGGAGTAACGCCGGCTCTGCGCGCCGGCTGTCTAGTGATTTGGGAACTAAGGTAAGGTGTTAGTAAATAGTGATGAAGTGGTGAGGGTATGGAAGTGTTCTCTGTGCAAGTTTTATAATTCTTCTGTAAATCTAAAACTGTTCTAAAACTAAAAGTTTATTTAAGAATACATATGAACTCTTTCTTACTCAACTGACTAATTTTAATACAATTAAAAATCTTCAGTAGGATTTTTTTTTCCAAAATGAAAAACTGATCCCAAAGGTACATGGATGAAAGAGGAGGCTGTCCAAGTACGTGATGGAGAAGATAGGACGGGGATGAATCTCTGTAACTGACTCGAAAACGCATAAGCTGTCATCTTAAAAGAACGTGGTTCTGATCCAGAAACAGATTGATGAAATGGAATGCTTGATCCAGAAACAGACTTGAGAGCTTATAGATTAAAAACAAGGGTTAGTTGCTCAGTCGTGTCTGACTCTTTGGGACCCCAGGGACTGTAGCCCGCCAGGCTCCTCTGTCCATGGGATTCTTCAGGCAAGAAGACTGGAGTGGGCAGCCATTCCCTTCTCCAGGGGATCTTCCCGATCCAGGGATCTAACCCAGGTCTCCTGCGTTGCAGTCAGATTCTCTACCATCTGAGCCACCAGGAAAGATTACAGATAGGTAATCTCCACGAAGGTGCCCTGACGGACTGGAAGAGAAAAGCTTACTGCATCTGTGCGTTTTCAGCAACCACCCAGGTGCACAGGACGCACCCCGCTTTATCTAATGTCTGATGTGGCCTCAGAGGGGCGAGCCGCCCCCTTCCTTAGATCACAGGGCTCCCCCCACCACCCAGGGCTCTCCTCTCAGCCTCGACCACACTCCCCCCTCCTTCCCTCCGACGTGTTTGCGGGCTGAGACAGGCACGTGCTTCTGTGAAGGGGTAGTGTTGCTTTCCGTGTGTGTCTCCGCTTACAGGAACGGCAATGCCACCACGCGGGTCCGGGCTTGTCCCTGCTCCACCGCCAGCGTGGAGCAGGGTCCGTCCACAGTCGGAGCCAACACTGCGAGCCGTCCTCCCCTGCACCCACCCGTGTCCCCGGCTTTCCAGGCCCGTCGGTGACACGGGGATGAGGGAACCCACACGGCGGTCACCGGGACGGACCCTCGGCAGGGCGGCCCCAAGCGCTGGACGCGCCGCCTGCTCCGCAGAGTGAGCGCCAGCTCGGTCTCGGTGGGCAGCGTGAGGGCGCCCCAGCGACGCTCTGCCCCGCTGCACTGTCCAGTGCTCTCCTGGGGTCTGATGGGCGTGTGGGCAGCGCCGCCGCGGTGTTTCAACAGCTTGGGGTGGAGCTCCTCTCCTTCGAGCCCTGTGTGCCCCCCGCCGTGGGCAGCCGCCCTCGCCCCACCCCAGTTTTGGCTCGTGTTCCATCGACGTTCCCACCTCCTCAGTGGTCCGCTAAACCCCAGTCTGTTCCAGACCAGGGCTTGGCTGAGTGCCGGCTCTGCCTGGGGTCCGGCAGCCCGGGTCTAATTCCAGACGACATGGAGAGTTGCCTCCGAGGTGCCCCAGTGCCCAGCCTCGCGCACCCGCTGGGATGAACCTCAGTCAGCGGCTCCAGGCGGTCTTCCCCACCTGCGGCATTTGTGAAACAGATGCACTGACCTCCCTCCGCCTTCGGAGGCATCTCAGGCGCTATTTGCGGGGCTGTGGCCCCAGGCTAATTTGACGTCTTTTCTGGAGCCAGGAGACAGTGTGCCACATGCCAAGTTTACAGGGGAAAATGGGGAGAAAAACGTTTAAGTGCTCTTTGTCTGTGTGTATTGAAAGTATATTAAAGTGTTTTTAAGGGAAAACATATAATTATTGTGTTTGCCACATCCAGCAGCTGAAAGCTGCTCTTCTGGTTTTCTCCAGGTCCTTGTCATTTTCTTGGTTGGTGGCAGACCAGATTACTAGTCAGCAGCCCTCGGGTGACGCCTGCCACGTTAAACAGACCCGCGGCACAGCAGCAGCAGGCGTGGCCATGCACCAGGGCTATGCAGGTGACAGGCTTCGACAGGAACGGGAGGAACGGTCACGGAGTAACGCCGGCTCTGCGCGCCGGCTGTCCTGCAGCTCGTGACTTTCGTGGAACCCCCCCACCCCACTCCGAAGTGGAGCCTGTGTCTTTCTTGTGAGGGTTTCCACCGCCCTGCTTCCCCTGACTCCCAGGGAGGGGACCGGCCATCAGGGCCGTTCAGAGCTCTTCAGATGGCGTCAAGGACAGCCAAGGTCGAGGACCAGCATCAACTCAGACCACGGGCTTCCCACCCAGCTGCACTCCGCATCACCCGAGAGATGGCGGAAGATTCCCGGGTCCCGCTTGCAGAGCGCGGTTCTGGTTCAGTTGATGCGGGTCACACCCTGGGGGTCAGGATGTGTGAGTGTCTCTCGGGTGACTCAAACATGCCCCACGATTAAGGGCCTGCGGTAAGGACCGTCAGCTGTCACAGATGTCTGCCTGGTGCCCTCTGCATCCAGGTGCCCTTTAGTTTAACCTTATCAGATTCGAAAGCACCTCGTCCCCCAATAATCTTAGCTATTTTTTGAGCTAAAGGCTAGCCCAGGTTTCGCATGCATTTCCCAGCTATTTATTCACCCTTGCATTTCATGCCTTCCTTTCAAGTTCCTAGTTTTGTTTTTTTTTTTTTTTTCATGAAGCATCCTTTAGAACTTCTTTTAGCAAGAGTCTGGATTCAGCTATAAATGTTCTGCACAGTGTCTTCACAGAATGTCTTTATTCCAGCTTCCAGCTGGAGGCTGGCTGGGGGGAGGCTGGCGTCCTCACTCAGGGCCCTGGAGGTGCAGCTCCCTTACCTGACTCCTTGTCTCTGACGTGTGTTGACAGGAAGCCTTTGTCGGTCCATTAGGCATTTGCAGATAACGTTTCCTTCTTCGGGTCTGGTTGCCTTTATGTTTTTTCTCTTTGCCTTTTGGGTTCGGCAGTTTCACTCACATAGCATTTGGGTGTAAATTAATTCCTTTCCTGCTTCCCGCCTCTGATTCTCTGCTGTGAGCACCGCTTTTTCCCTCCAGCCAGACCGCTCCGGCCGTTCTTTCTGACAACGCCCTCTCCTGCGTCGGGCAATTGCACGTGTCCTTCGCACGCCTTCCCCAGGCTCTCAGCCTCTCACAGTGTCTGCCCTTTCCCTCTCTCTCTGCAGTGTGCTTGAAATCTTTCCTTTAAAGCTATGTCATAATCACTTCTGGGAGAAGGCAATGGCACCCCACTCCAGTACTCTTGCCTGGAAAATCCCATGGACAGAGGAGCCTGGTGGGCTGCAGTCATGGGGTCGCTAGGAGTCGGACACGACTGAGCGACTTCATTTTCACTTTTCACTTTCATGCACTGGAGAAGGAAATGGCAACCCACTCCAGTGTTCTTGCCTGGAGAATCCCAGGGACGGGGGAGCCTGGTGGGCTGCTGTCTATGGGGTCGCACAGAGTCGGACACGACTGACGCGACTTAGCAGCAGCAGCATAATCACTTCCATATTTCAAATGATTATGCTTATTTCTAGAAGTTGTGCTTGCTTCATTTTTCAACTTACATGCTTGGTTTGCTTGAAATTATTTCCCTGTTTTTGCTTATGTTTTCTAGTCCTTATTTATGTCAACAGTTCTTAGCATACTTGCTTTATACTCTAGTTGATTTT